>OX387211.1:22346899-22850281 GCA_947561695.1 Tyria jacobaeae
GGACATTCTATAATTACAATCGCCTTATAGACATAATTAAATTATGATATACATTGTTGTTTAGAAAAATCAATGTCTTTCGTCTTCTTGTATTGTCGGGAACTACAAATACGAAGGTAGATGGTTAAATTAGTATTTTTGGGCTTTTCCATAATTAAGACACTTTTTCATATATTATTTATGATAAGAAACTTATTTTTATAGATATTATTTACTATTGCTTTGGTTCCCGGAGGCTTCCTTGTTAGGGTATTCCCGGGTCCCTTGCAATAGACTATTTGTGACGGAACACCGTGTGGTTTTAGTCGGTTCGAGTCCGACATACCACCTCTCCGTTAGCTCCGGTGACGGTACCGGACTATGCACGTACGGTACCGTCGCGGCTAGACGAACGAAAGTATTATTCTAGAATCAATATAGATTACCCTAAAGTGTACGTAGAAATAAACAATTGGAAGCATCAAGACTTCATCATTCGACCAGTAGTATTAGGTAATATTTTTGGGACTGACTTTTTATAATAAACATAAGCCACCCATAAATTATCACAAAAAACTTCAATTCATAAATTATATTATATTTAGATTACACGTATTTATAAGTGATACTCTCTCTGCGTTTCCGCCAGAAGGCGAAGGATTACGATCCACGTCTCTCATGTTGTCGTCTCGAGGTTCTTCCATAACTTTTACTGAAAGTTAAATTCCGTGGCTGTTTTTCAATGTTAATAAACAATAGAAAACGCTACAATACTATTGTGATTTCAAAAATTAAACAGTAATTGATTATGACTTATCAAACCTTGGTATTTTGGGCAGGCTAATAAATTCGGTCAACTAGAAGTAATAGGTACAGGATGCAACATTTTTGTAATGTGTAAAAAACGTTAATCAAAATTGTGAGAAATATGCCTGCTTTATCAGATAGCGAGTAATATCTTTATCTTTACGTTATTCAACATATTATTAATTGAGAGAACATTTTCAGTACTCGAACATTTAGTGTAAACAACCAATTCTGTAAAGTAAAACAAGAAACACTTGTAAATAATTAATTCGATTGCTGATCACTGGGCTCTCAGTAATTAGTACTCAGTAATTCTACATTTTCTCTGTTCTATCGAAAATAAATGTAATTGTCTTTCGACTTAATTGGATGTCACGACCAAAATTTATGGTGCGACAAGCGCTGAAGTAGAATCGAATTATATGGAAACTTTTTCTCTGGAAAATTCAACAATACCTGTGATTAATTTCATTGAAATAAATAATTTTGATTTTTATTAAATATCTGTGACTTGCAGTAATAATAAGAATGAAGGATTATACGAAGATTATACTTCTGGATTTTAAAATAAGTTGCTCACATTAGGCAACTATCAGGGCATCTAGTAATTTTATATTTTAATTAACGTTACATTGTTTGAAAACGTTGTTTAATTTATTCGACGTAAATACCACCGAAGAAAACAGAAGTTTAAATCCAACTCACAGGTTATAAAAAATATACTAGCCTACCCCTTTTCCTCCCTACCGAATGTATAAGCAGGCAATATCTGTTATCTAAGAATTCGTTTTAATAAAATGATTGTGATCTTCAATTGGATCACGACCTGATCAAATTATTATGTTGGTAGGTTCACAAAACTTGGTCAGGGGAATTTGTTAAGCAAGTTTTAATGGAATCAGTAATAAGTTATAAGGATTATAAGATACAACTTTAGGCAATGATTTAAAAAAAAATCTACAATGGCGTGGCATGCTTGAGCACGAATCGGCTGACTCAATCACAGTAATAAGGTCCAACTCTCTCTTACACCTTTCCACTCTCCTATCTACTATTCCCTTTCCTCATTTCCCTCTCTGGGGAGGGGACTCATGACAAAAAATAAATTATAGAATACTAGAAACTTAGATGTTTAAAAACGTAAGTATCAAGCAAAATAAGCGTTTAAAAATGATAACTATTTGTGTAATTATGTTCCTAAGATTAGCACTACAGGCGTCCTGTTTCAAGCGTCCTCTCTGGTCTTAAGGAGCACGAATGTTTCCACGAGCTACAGTCTCCATCTCATCCCAGACTTCCGGAATTTTTCATAACAGTTCCTCTCCTGAGCCATTTTTATTTTACTTATCCCCTTTTTTACTTCTTTTACTTTACGTCTTAAAACAACTATATATGAGGATTGGCGCTAAGGAAATTTCACTTAGGACAAAGTAACTTTCCTTGCAAACTCGCTGCACGCAAATTACTCATACTAAACCTAGACATCCTTCAGAAAGCCGTTTTAATGACAAGAACACGATCAGTTTTTTCATGCTTAGACACAAATGGGCCAGCTCGACCAGTGTGATACCGCGGCCTCATAAAAAACCGGTTACGAAGCAACGCAGCGTTGCAATTCCCCGAAATGAGTGAGGTTTTCGGAGGCCCAACTCATCCCCTCCTCTTTCCTCATCCCCCTCTTCTCTCTCCTCTCTTCTTCCCCCCGCATTCACCATCTCTCATCACCCTAGAAGGCGGGCAGCGCACTTGAGACTCTTGAGTTGCAGGTGTCCATGGACGGAGGTGGTCACTTACCATCAGGTGACCCATCCGTCTGTCCCCCTACAGTAAAAAAGTATCCCAGTATTCAAAATAACTTCTAGTTAATAAATCGAACAATAAGTAACTCCAAAAACAAATGTTAATAATGTTAATTAGAAGCTAAATTTTTTCGTTGTGTTATTTCCAGTGCATCTCAATATTGTTGAATTTGGTCATATTTAATGTTCATGTGTCTTGTTTATTTTGTTTACACGAACACTTATACCTAACAACTTAGCAGTTATTTAAGTCAGGATCACTATGTATCTTAACTAGGTAGGTTGATATAGCAACAGTAAACAAATATTGAAAATATCACGCAAACAAATATTTGCACAGAAAGATATTTTATACAAGTGCAATTTTATGTTGAAACCGAGCTTATAATTAGAATGATATAGGCACCCTTCTAAACACCTCAAAATCAAAATCCGTATATGTCACCATTGGCAGGACTTCTAGGCGAGCATGACATACTCAGAACTGCCAGGAGACACAAAACGTAAACCTAAATAATTGACTACATAGTTCTCACATGTACAACTTTATAATTTATATTATTCATAACCTACAATGCTTGTCTAGAAAGCGTGCGTTTTATGCAATTTTTAATTTTCTACTCAATAAGTTGAAGAATATGAGAAGGTATTTTATTATATATTTTAACACAGTACCCCATAAAGGATGTTTGTACTTTTGTTAATTTAAATTTTGGTTAAACTAATTTATTTCGTTCTCTCGTATAAGTATTTATTTATATAAGCTATTAAATAACAATAAAATTATACAACCATGTTATCCTCTTAGTGCTATCATTCGCCTCTGTATGTAATGGATAAGTGACACAGATCACCCGGCCGACATCCTTGAATGATTGCTTCCACCGATATCAAATTCAAATTACTATTTTTTTATTTCATTACCCTGTTTAATCGTCCTATTGAAACAATGTTTTAAGTATAGATAAATTGATAAATTATAGGTAGGTTGATTTTTCAAATGTGAAATTAGTATTAAAAAGATAATATAATTAAGTATAGCCGGTGATGACCCATAACCGCTCGTTCCTATTGGTACAGACTTACGCAAAACTAACTCATGGCCACTTTCTTAAATCACCAGATAGATATTACAATATCACGTCTCTAACATATTATAATAGTATATAATACTCCAAATCCTTTCACTTCCAGATCCATCCGTATAAGTGATATTCCTTTCCTTCCATCGCTTTCCTTGTCCTTTCTCGCCCTTTCGTGTTGACGGCAAAAGGCTTGCTTCAGCAAAACAGGCGTGATTGTAAGCGTGTATGAAATTAAAGTTTAAATTATAAATATTTTCTAGGTAATAACAATGTTAATAATAATTCGTATAACAATGCTTAGTTACAGCAATTAACACTGTCAATTTCAGAAAATCGGTAGAAAATATTAAGGCTTTATATTTACCTTACTATTTTTCAAATACCAAACTATTGGATGACAAGTAACATAAGATCCACATCTCGACATTCTTACTGACAGACGGGAGTGATAGTTTGGTTTTGATTATATTGTTTTCCTTATTGCTCTCATTTCTTAAATGGTCATCAAGTCTCTTTCATAACATCCTTCATAATCTGGGTAGATGTCACACTTGTATTTATCTTTTGTTTTTCGATGCTATAATCCCTTTCTTGTTACTGATTGGTTCTATCACAGACCTACATATGCTAGATATGGTTAATGGTGCAGGTATTATGTTTTGAATACGAACTGCCAAATGGAAATCAAGATTATTTCTCTCCGTCTCCGCATGTCGCGACTATTGGTCTGTGCTGACCCAACGATTTAAACTATAACTTTTCTGTGAATGTGCGAAATGCTGTGTGACAACATTATTCAAACTAACTTACCATTAGTTGGTGATTAAGACGTAGGTATACGAGTTACAGGAATATTTTAGAAAAATGGGAAATTAATAGTGGCCTTGAAATTAGGGATCGTGCAACGTGAAGACATATTTATATGGTAATCTACACACTGAAACTTTTTTGGGGGGGTCTCATTAGCTGTGATCTCTTATGATTGAAATAATAAATTATGATTCTTTTCAGTTAAATATTAAAGAAATTTACCTTTTGGCTGCATTTTCACGGGTATTATTTTTGATTAGATAATTTATGTTTTTTTTTTTGTACTGGTTTAGGTCTTAGAAGGTTTTTATCAAATACCAAATAATCGCCTGGCGCTTGTAACGTATTCATTTTTTATACGTAATAACGTCTACAACCGATAATATTTTCATAAATTTTTAAATTATTTGTTAAGAATGTAGGTGTAGACACACAACTAATAAACTATATTCTGTAGAGTTTATCAAGACAGAATATGGATAAGTGTTCGTTATATATTCAAGTTGATCGCACTCTGTATCTTGAGCTACTAGGTGGTTTCGTCGTTCATCGTCTCCTGCTCGTAAAGACGTTTTATTGAGTTGTGTCGTGAACACACGATGAATACTAAAGTAGGTAGTACGAACGTCGCTATTACAATTTCAATAAACAAAATACAATTTGAATAAATCAAATTGTTAATCTGTATTAATAATTTCCAGCGTTGTATGGGCGGTTCTTCTTGACAAACTATGTACATATACATATATATTGCAGTTTGGCAGGTGTACGAATTCATTAAATGTTTTGATCGAATCATTTTAATTATACTGATTAAAAAAGTATAAGTATAAAAGTTCATAACAATTAAATACCTATTTTTTTTTCCTGTGGAAACCCCTACGGCTCATCACCTCACTGGAGACAACAGTGAAGTGGTATGTCGGACTGGAACTGACTAAAATCACACGGTGTTCCGTCACGAGGTCTATTGCAGAGAACCCGGGTATACCCTAAGAAGGAAGCTTGCGAGAACCCCTGCAGACCTTGGTCGAATGATGCTCAGGCGACCACACCGTGGAAAGCGGGGGACCTAGCCTCCCTCCAACTTAGAGAGGCCTGGCCTGCTTCTGCTATCCGCTAATCCCAGGCCAGTGCTCATGGAGGTCGGAGGTCATTCTGCGCCCTCCGGCGCCTGGTGCGTTCTCTGCGGGACGAGAGAGTGTTAGTCCTCTCCCGTTCCCGTTCCATCGCCTCTCTGATCAGCATCACCTGTTCGCAAAAAGAGACGGCGGATTCCCACGCACTCTCACTTTGTACCATGGACCGAACCATGGTCTCTAGCGAGAGGCTTCCCACGCCAATGGCTATCACGAGGTCATGCCGCTGTGGCGTCTATGCTGAGCACTCCGCTATAGTATGGATTGCTACAGGAACATACCGAAGCAGCCATGTTCGGTGAGCACCTGTGGCAGCTGGTAGAAGAGGCTGCCATGTCGCCTCTCCAGCCAAAACAATAAAATACCTAGATACGTATGTTACGTGCCAATTTATTGGCATATAATTACAGTGAAAAATATGTTTAATTTTTGTCGGACACCGCCGTCACGTCACTTATGACTCTTGAGTTGCAGGTATAGACACCTGCAACTCAAGAGTCATAAGTGCGCTGCCCTCCTTGCGTTGTGAGGCGCTAACCAGTCGGGCCAGCCCATTCGTGCAAAGGCATGGCTCTACCACTGTTGAAGTTAGTTTTAGTGTTTATATTGATAATTGATTAAGCATCAAATTTTATAGGCGTGCACTTTACGCCCAAAGGTTAAGATATATAAGAGAACGATATAAGTCTTAAATTTGCATTAAGTTTATGCGCAACAAATTTACGAATAACTCAATATCACGCCAACCGATTCCGATTATTCTTTTTTTATTGGAATGATGGATGTACTTCAACGGTAATTAAATGAAATTTTGGTTAGGTTCTGACAACGGCAACAATTAGAAAAACATATAAGTCTTAAATTTTATGATAGACACATTGAAGTCAGTTGTCTACTTTTTTAAAGTGAATTATATTCTAAATTGCCTTATTCGTCTCATATGATCAACCGTTCATTTTTTTACTTCTTTCTTTTGTCGTTAATTCGTATTCGTTCTAGTTTAAATTTTTCCTTTTCATTTTTTTGATGTTGTTTGTAATAAAGATAAACAAAGTCTTCTTTGACTCGTTGACTTTATTCGGGTCTAAAGGCCGTCGTATGTTGGAATTGCTTCCTAACGTTTCGCTAGCACGAGTGGCCAGCTTCTTCAGAGTTCCTTCCACCTCCGATACTGGATGCAGACTCTGTCTGCACTCTGAAGAAGCTGGCCACTCGTGCTAGCGAAACGTTAGGAAGCAATTCCGACATACGACGGCCTTTAGACCCGAATAAAGCCAACGAGTCATCAATCGGCCGCGAAAGCCTCAACCAATTTGGCAAAGTCTTCTTTGTTTCTCTCTAAAACATCTCTGTTTTGTGTCTGCAAAAGTGTGCCCTTGTATATTTGTTGCTAATCAGTATATGTGCTCCTTTTTGCCGCCCCCTTTGCCAGATAGTTGATGCCCTCACCTCAAGCGATGCCGGCGTGAGCCTTATTCCAAAACAAAGTTACATCTGTGGTCTGGGTTAAGGCTGGTTGAGGTTTTGGCGTGCCTGCATAGCAAGGAGGTGCAGGGTCTCGGTGTTCTAAACCGTTTGCAGTTAGTTTAGAACCTGATTGTTATTTGAATATTTGTGCCGGTTGATTTCATCTGTCGAATATGGAACATAACGCCGTTGGAGTTCCAGCTCCTCATTGCAACGTCTGTATGCCATCCTCCATATGGTGAATTATGTCCGCTGAACAAGTAGCGAAGTCTATGAGACTGCTTTAATTTTTTCCACGTCTTATTATGTGGCACCTGCCATTCCATTTCCTCTAGTGTGTCACACAATTCTTCTCCTCTTGGTTTATTACGTAACTCCCTAACCATGTACTCTTGGCGTTTACGTTTCCATTACGTCAATGGGCTTGTCTGGCTCGAAATAGACAGAAACCATTGTTAAGTTCTAGCCACGGATTCGAATCCTCACCACTACGATATTGTGTGTTGTGAGTTCGCGATACTTTGTGATATCTAGATCTTGCCCGAAGACCGCCCGCTATTGCAGCCTTCACAGTTCCGCTTTTGTCCGGAAATATACGAGCTCCACGATAGTCTCGTAGTAGTAGTACTTTGGATGCTGCCTACATACGGCTCCTAGATTAAGGCGTCACAGAAAACTAGGTCATGTAATTTGACTGAGTGAGTGTGATTATCGGAGGCCTTCCCCTATTAACCCTTCTTCCTTTCCGTTCTCTCTTTCCCCTAAAGCGCAGCATTTTGCTTCCTCAGAGCTTTTATAATGTATTCGTCCTTGTTGTACTCTAGATCATCTCTGAGAATAACAAGGGGCTCCTTGTGTTTGACAGAGATTTGTATATGTACAACAAGTACACTGACGCCTGTATAAGGTAACGGGTAGGCAGAGGTATATTAAAGATTTTTTTACTTGACTTAAAGATTTTAATCTTTGCGGTATAATATTGAAAAGTAAAAGTACTTCAGAAATAAAGCGTACATAGTTGTTGCAGATGGATTGGGAAGTGTGCAGATCGAGGTCGAGGTCGCATACCTGTAACTTCAACTAGCTGTTGCCCGGTAGTCCAAGCGTACTTACATAAGAAAAAAGAGTTTTGCTATAGAAACGTATAGGAATGAGAAAGGTAATAAGTAAAAATTATCATTTCTATTCTACTCTACAGATACAGACCCCGCACTTTGATGGAAAGTTTCTCTGGGAACTAAAAGGATTTTGGATAAAGATAACACTTAAATTATGAAATAAATTCTCCCAAACATGAGGGTCGGGTCGAGGTTGTGTAGTAGTGTGTACTAAGAAAAGTTGAGATTAAATGTTGTGCACAAGTCAGGTACACCTTTGAAATTATTTAATACGCTTGACGGAAGATCGCCCCTTAATTTAACTTTTTATGTACCCTTTCTTTATAATTAAATCTTTGGTACGAAAAGTGCTTGGAGTTATTTGAATGTCCTGAAGAGGTGCAGCTGACATCTCCAAAGTAGTCGCTCCGACAACCTTACAATTATTTTAATATAAGATACAGATATCAGATGTACATAAAGTGTAATAAATTAAATCGCTGGAAGTACCAGTAGAATAAAAAAAAAATGCTTGTGATGAATGGAGTATTTATTACATTAGTGACCATAAACGTAGGAGAAAGGCTAGATTTTATTAATTAATAAACTTAACTAATTAAATATTAATCAAAAACAGAGGAGGTTCTATGTTCAATTGTATGTTTTTTTTATGTGTCGACCGATTTTCAAATTTTTGGTTTTATTCGAAAGAGGTGACAGTCAGCTCTTGTGGTGGTCACGTTGTACAAGCAAATCAGGATTGATAATGAGATACAAGGGAAATTACGAAAAGGTTTTACGATTAAAAGTATTTCTGAGAAAAATTCGAACGGTGCATTGATGGCGGTTAACAACTCAACTGCATCATCAACGGATGACGGGACAGCACTTTGTGTAGTCCATAAAATTGTTGCCTCATTCTGGGTGTTCCTTTTGTCCATTATTAGAATGTTTGTAGTCCTCCGAGAAACAAGAACTAAACCTAGTGCGGGAGTTGTCTTGATTTAATTTAAAAAAAAATATATAAAAAAAAAACTTTTAACAGGTATGCATTTGTAAAAATATCTTATACCTATATAATAATATTATAGAACCCTCTCAAAATGGTATCAGAGATAATCCAGCGCCAACAACAAAGACTTGCGATCAAGTAGTTGCGGGTTTGCCCACCCACCCCGCAAGCATTTTAGCTCATCTGGACTATATGGCTAACAAGAATACTAGTAACGTGTGGCTGGCGTTGCTTGTATCATTTTACAAAAAAAATAACAAAATTGATATATTAATATTCCCTTGTTTTCTTTTTGTCTCTCAGACGTCATATTGAGTGTTACCTTGTGTACCTTGGTATGATGCAACCCTTTCGTGTTATCCTGATACATACTTACGGTACTTCCCTCTATTGTGTCTTTCTCTTTGTAAAGCTGTTTGATATCTTATATATATATATATATGTAATGTAAATATATTTTTTATGTGTGTTCAAAGATTTGTCGGCTAATTAGCGGCTGATTTACATTGTTTTTTTTGTTTGAAAAAGTCTACTCCTGCGGTGGACCCATTATCACAAAGTCAGGATTCGATGATGAGGTCCCAGGAAAATCGAGTTAAACCTAAAAATGTTACAGAAACTAACAATGTCTTTTAGTAGCTATAAAAATTTAGTCCCATTTTTCTGAGCTGAAAGTAGAATTTATAACTCGTTAATAGTTAAGAGGATTTAGAATTTATTGGATAATGCTTTGAATTATCTAACGTTACTCTTTTAAATTACATTATTGTACGATTAACATGACAACGCATTGAACGCGGTCATCTACTTTTTTTAGAAGTAAATTATAATATGTATGTTTTAAATAATAGAAAATGTTAAATTACAAGCGTATAGCTTGTAATAGGAGTTATACAAACATGTGGTCTAGATTACTCTATGTAATCGATAATAAATTCACGCGCAGAATATTTGCATATGAAACAATTCAACTGAATAAATTGGCCTTTCAACGGTTACCTGTTAATAAAACTCCGGTTTAAAAGGTAAATGCTGACACGTACGCATCGGTTAGTATTAACTGCACTCTTTTATTATCAGTTTAACTCCAATTTACAATCACATGCGACAAACCAACTGGAAAACCATATTTTTTTTAACACGAAATTGTATTGCAGAAGTACAAAGAGGTTGCTTAGAAAACACCACGCATATTGTGCCTGGCTTGTCTGAAGAGGCTAAAGAGACACTGATGTAATAAAAAAAAATATAATACACCCAATTCGTCCACATTACACACGTATGACTTAATAAAATATAAAAAAGAATATAAAGAGCCGAGATTTTCTCGTAGAGTGTAATAGAGCCACCCCCTCTCTTCCCGGTGTTGTCGTGAAGGGCGACTGTTCTCTATCAGATAGTATGTATACAGTCATAGAGTGCCCGGGTGATGGCAAAAGGCTTACCCCGTATTACGTTAGTGGAACCTAATTGTAATCGGCAAAATCTGGGTGTTTAATGTCTGCTTACCCCTTAGGGAGTATAGGTGTGAACGTATGTATGTAAATAAAAAAAAATAATATAATAAAAGTGCCAAATCCTAGTCTCTGAAACTGTAAGTCGTTAATGTTGGATTATATAGCATATATATATATATATTAATATTGGCTCGTGCGGCTTTAGAGCCTGGAAACGCGGTCCTCTCAAAAATTACATAACACTCTTAGAACCGATGGGATAACCACATGACACGTGTCAAATCTGAAGAGAACAGATCTAAAATAGTTGGATGAAAAATTCAAACTAAAATAAGTATTGAAGTTAAACTGTGTGTTAAAAAGCGATCTTAAACAAAATAACAAAAGTTAGTTGAATGTAGCCCTATTACAGCAAGCTATTCAGCAAATATCGCTGGAACTCGGGCAGCTGTGTGTACAGGATTAGATAGTTCTAATATACAACTGGATATAGCGTAATACTCATGAGTTACAATATTATTTTAGTCTATACGTCGTTGCAACTAAAACTGTTAAAATAGTGTTATGCTGTCGTTGCCTAAGCAGTCTGTGACAGTTCAAGTTTCTGCCTAATCCCTATCAAGACTTATAGCCGGCCAGTGTTCGTACTATAAAAAATAAAAATAAGATCAATCGATATCACTATTTATATTACTTAGTGGAGTGAACCAAACAAGAAGATGAGTCACCTGATGGTAAGTGACAACCACCGCCAACCACCAACCACCTCAAGGTAAATCTGTCAATCGGTAAATACTATGAAAAAATATGTTGTGTTCCTACTACATCACCAACCGCTTCGTTTTGAGTGCCGTTGTATCGAACTTACACATCGTCTTTTAGCCTAAAATTCATTAATACTAAATAAATTGGTTTGAATTAAACATGTCATATTTACTACCTCACAGTTCTAAGAAAATAACTTAAATTACGTCACATGTCACGTCTTCTAGCTCACTATTGTTTATTTTATTAATTCACAAAGAATATTATAACTTCTAAGACTAAACTGGCTTTCATGTTGAAAGCTCATTACGGAAAGGTCAATTACATGTTATATCCTCTTTCACAGAACGAAAGTAAAATGGAACTCATTAATGAGTTACGCGTCTAATTTGGTTTCTAGAAACGAACGAAGTTAAGTATTTTTGTCGTGAGCAACAAATAAGTATTTCTAAGGATTTACTAAATTGAATACTTCGGTTGTAACCTCGAACATTCTGGTTTATTTATTAGTATTAATATACAATTATGCTTATTATCTCGTTAAGTTTATGTTAAACCTATTTTTTTATGTGGAATCCCCCACAGGTCCATTACCTCTTCGGAGCCGAAGATGAAGAGGTATGGCGGACTCGAACTGACTAAAATCTCACGGTATTTCATCATAAGAGGGCCGATTACTCCGAGAGGGCAGATATTGGTGAACTAAGAATGTAACCTTCTGAATATGTGTCTATAATCCATAGTTCTCTGTACGAAGCTTACGCAATATGTTAGGTTTTAAACACGTTATGGTGTATTTTTTGTTGATTTATAGAACCTATAAAATATTGTTCACATAAATTTAAATTTATTTGAGAAGTCACAAAATTGCACTGATACACATTCATCAATGTATGCGGCATAATAAATAATAATAATAATAGTACAGCATGTACGAATCACATATTTGAAGTGCGTTTGATTCGGCACGTACTTGTAAATAAATGTAGTGAACGAACTTTACGCGCATTATAATATTTTTTTTATAATATACGGGGACAGACGAACAGATGGGTCATCTGGTGGTAAGTGACAACCCCGTCCATGCACACCTGCAACTCCGGAGTCGTAAATGCGCTACCCGCCTTTGAAGGTGATGAGGGATGGCGAGATTCGGGGATGAAAAAGAAGACAGGGGTAATGAGAAGATGAAAGAGGAGATTGGGAGGAGTTGGGTCTCCGGAATCTTCGTTAATTTCGGAAAAATCCAACGGCGTTGCTTCACAACCGGTTTTCTGTGAGGCCGTGGTATTGTACCGGTCAAGCCGGCCCATTCATGCCAAAGAATGGCTCTACTACTGTATGTTCTCACTGATATCGATACTTGTTTTATTTAAAGAGAATTCATGCACTAGCAATTACTACAAACAACAGACACTAAATCAATAGGCCGGTCAAATTAGTTTTAGGTTATACATGTATGTAGATGGAATTACACTGAGAACCTGTAAAAGGCTTTACTCTCGAAAGAAATATGTCTCAATTTTACTCTAGTAATCAGATTTTTTAAAGACTGATTAACGCGTGCGCCTCTCTGAGCTAAAGTGAACGGGTTGTCAGACTCCCCGTACACAACGGTGTAGCCCCCTCTCATGGCGGCAGAGGTTTGCATGGGATCCGGATCGCCTTCTTCTAAGGGTATTTCTGGGTCCCTTAAATAGGTTTGAGACGGAGCTCTGGGTTTTAGTCGATTCGATTCCGATGTATCACCTCACTGATAGCTAGGTGATGACCCGACATGTATTCGCTTTTTACACAAAAAAAATAATAATAATGAAAAGCAGATTTTATACATACAATATGATATAATTAATCCACTTTGCCGTTATATATTAGCAACTAAACGCGTTGACAAGGCACTTTTGACATGTAATGGATATTAGATTCCGTGTTAAGTGATCAGTTAATAAATGCGATAACAATGTGAATATCAACTTAATAGTTTCTGCTTCGAAATTGTTGCTTCTGTCTCTTTCTACCTAACGAGAGCATAGGCAGGCAGTATCATACAGATGATTGTATTGTATCAAACGTATAAATTGAAATTAGATTCACTAGATCATATTGCCCTATACTCGTATACTCTAAGCAATAAGCATTTTGTTTAATCTATGATCATTTTGTGTATGATTTTTATATTTTTTTCCTCTAGTTTGTGTGCAATTCATGTAAAATAGAATAAAACAGAACACATCGTAAAAAAATAATAATCCAGCATTCGAACCGCAAAGATAATTTTTGGACTGGTGTTGAATACTCAGTTTCCAGCAATTTATGAACATCGCGCAAACGAGAAAACCGTTCGTTCAACGCCAACTATAATATTTACCTTTTGTAGTTTTGGCGTGGGTTTATCAATCAAGGTTTTGCGATTCCATAAAAAGACGACACGAATCATTTTCATGTAGGCTATTCATAAATATAAACCATGACAGTCGAATAAAATAATACGAAATTAAGTTTTTTCTTACATTAAATTAAGGAAAATATCATATACTTAGCCATGAAATGAAAAATGTTATTTTTTAAAAGTTACTGTATTATCTGTACAGTGTCTAAAAATACAGGAAGGCATTCTTTCCCGAAAAAGTAGCCGCGAAACTGGTTCTCTAGTTGAAGCGCGACTAAGTGAATGTCGCGCCTGAGTCCCATTCGATCATATGCCTAAATTGATGAGGAGAATTGTGTGACGAGTGTTTAGTTTAGTACATTATTATCTTTATTTAAACATTTTTTTACTCATTTAATTTTCAAGTTTTTAGTTTTTATCTAGTAACTAAAAAAATCTCATTCTATTTAGAGTGTCTCAACTAACATACATGATCTGCCATGCACTGTGTTCTACTTGTAAAGCCCTGTCATTTGACACCCACTATCCATATTGAAACACCGCTTGCGGACAAGTTCTAGGAGGGGTTGGTGTCTGGGGGGACTGGGGGGGGGAGTTGATAAAATAAAAACTTTCGTGAGTGAGTGAGTTACATTCATATTTATTTAAATATACGGTCTTACGCACATCTGTATTTCAGGGATACCCGACTACTTTCGGTTCCGACAGGAGACCTTTCTCAAGGTGTAAGTCTTCCAGCCGTGACGGTACCTGACGACACACCAGTGTGACGTGTTACTAGTCGGGTATCTACGAAATACACACGTAAGTATAACCGTATATATGTATAAATGAATGGGAAAGGTGTTCCCGGATTGCCTGGATTTTGGGCTTACTGTGGCACACCGTGTAGCTTTAGTCGGTTCAATTCTGACACACCGCCCCACTAAAAGCCCCGGTGGGGTGATGGCCCGTGGGCCAAAAAAAAAACCTTTTTACGATATAAAGTAATGTGTAAATTAATTGGAAAGGCGGTTATCGACCTTTTTCATACAAGTTAAACATACTTTCTTTCTCTTTTTAACTACTAAACCGACCATCATATAAAATCAACCACTAAATTATGTATAGTTTTTAAACAAAAAAAGTTATCGTAGTGACTTATCAGAAGTGTAAATATTTTAGAAGACTTTATACTCGTACAGTCCAATGTGTGTACAACAATTTAAAAATACGTATTTTGTGCTCTGCTCTATTTAGTGCACTTCATAACACAAATATAACTATCGAAAGTTAGTTACTATACAATCTGTACATTATGCATGTCCGACGCACAAATCACAAGTGTACATTTATTTATCTTTATGGCGTTCGCATTACCGATCACCTTAAAGTATAAACGCTTTACTTGTAGGATATGTGTAGCCGAGCTGTAACTTTATAACTTGAGCAACTCATTTACAATACCACTTACAAGATAGCATTTTTGAGATCTTTGAAACTTTAGCCTTTAATAATATCCATATATCTAATTTTACACAGTTAATTGGTTGTTTATTTTATTTTGTTATTTCATTTTTTATTTTCGCTCGCGTTACTATTGATGCATGTTGTGAAACCTTAAAATACTGTGCTGTTTAAGCTAGTCTTAGTCAATTAATCTCCTATCCATAACATTTAACATAACAGCCATCGGTTGTCCTTAGTAAATAAATAAATTAACCCTGAAATCTTTTTCTTTTGTATACTAACAAAATAACTTCGCCCTAAATATTTATTAACACATATAAATATGTATGTATGTACATGCTAAACCTGTCAATAACCACTCCAATATCTAATTGACCTCATCTACAGGCATTCGTATAAGTAGTGAATATCTTATGGCCGGATGCCAAGTGGCGCTCTGGTGTATCCGCGTAGTTATGCATTATATAACCACACTTTAAACTTGTCAATGCTTATAGGATAAAAGGATCAACTTACCACACAATCTTCTCATTTTTATATATTTTTTTATGACCGGTTTCGATCTATAGAAATAAAAAAAACTTGCGGAAATTTCTTATTTCCCAGACAACTGCTGCAGAAAATTACTCAGAGATAAATCTATATTAAATAACAATAAAAGTAATTTCCTATACGCGGTGTGGTTTACTTGAGAAATAGCAAAGTTTTTCTATTCTTCTTCTTATAAAATATATAAAATAATATATAATAAAATATGTAATTTCTGTGTCGCGAGGGGCACAAATAAGACTCAAACTCGGGACAACTATTTGTTGATCACATAATTTTTTATCGTGTATGGGACTCGAACCCACGACCTACAGTTCAGCAGTCATGGTCACTAACGACTACACTTTTATTTATACGGGAATTACGGGGATATAAATTTATTGTTTACAAAATAATATTTATAGAGAAACTGAAAAGTTGTTGGTTTTAAGCTGCTATCTACTGTCTTCTTACTGTGCTGCCACCTTCCAAACTACAAATTTACCTAACAAACATAGCTCGTTAATCCGCAAGAATAATTTAAAAATATAGATCCTAAAATATTACAGTATGTTATGTTCTATTATTTACGGAGCTGGTGCTAATGTATTCTTAAAAAGTCGTAGAATATAATGCTTTTAAAGTTTGATATTGGTAGTATTTCCATAACAACAAACATTGAAATATAATTAATTAACACTTACTTTTAAACTTTGGCGTTCCATAACATACATATAAAATAACAATTCCAGGAATTGATGTGACATATTTTTTATTTGGTATATAAAAAAGGACACCATTAGTGTAGTTAGTGATGTTGCATGGCGAAACAAAAATCAAAAGTGTGCAAAAGTGTGGTGGTAAAAGAACCTTAATATTTCACGGATTGGCGATAAAGGGGGTGTACTGCTGAGCCTGTCCGGTTGTGACCAAGACCCGTGCCATCTGGTGCAAACAGGCAAGGGAATAAGGTACTGTATTAGTAAACCAAACATAAAATTAGGTGGACGTAATAAACTACTACTGTACTGTAATAAACGTACTATCTCATTTTTTTTCAATTCATCTTTTAGTAGCGTAAACATATAACTGACTTATATGAATAAATTTGAACTTTTATGAATAATGTAGCATGCTTACTATCTTCGAATGTGTCTCTCGTGTATAGTATGTATATTAAGCAATTAGATGTAATTCGCACCAACCCTCTTCGTTTTTTGTAATGGTGCGAGGTAGTTGACTTCTTAGAATTTTGCTGTTTAATATTTAAATATTACATGCTACAGACTTACAAAAGTGTTGTATGCAAAAGCTATAGCTTTCGGCATTACATGACCTATTGTTGATATTATATCAAAATATCAGTAATGCCATCTAAATGTGAACTATTCAGATAATTTTTCGCCTGTAGTAAGGCATTCAACTTTGAGATTACTGTTTGCATTATCTGTAAAACTTGGTTAAGATGTTTCACATCTTGATGTCACTACAGCAGACAATTTATATGGAAATACCAGAATGCTTATTAAATCCTCAAAATAACTATAAAGATAAAGTACTTAAACTAAATAAAGCTATTTATGGTCTAAAGCAATCCTCAAGGGCCTGGTACAAGAAAGTTGATGAATGTCTTGTTGGCAATGGTTATAAACGCTCCGGACCATGTTTGTACACTAAAATTAAGGATAAAAAGAGAACAATAATAACATTGTATGTCGATGATTTTTTTGTGTTTACAAACGATGATATTGAATGTAATAATAAAAAAAAAGGTATTGTCTTCAAGTTCAAATTAAAAGATTTAGGACAAGTTAAATTTTTTTTAGATTCCTAAAAAAAATTTAACTTGTCCCAAATCTTTAAACTGTAAATATTGATAAAATTAGGGGCACTGTTACATTGAGTGAAGATAATTATATTAATAAGTTGTTGAATGTATTCAACATGACAAATTGTAAGCTGGCTGATACACCTTTAGAGTCTAAATTGAATGTTAATTTCGGAAATAAAAATTGTGATAGTCAAATAACTTATCAGAAGCTAATAGGTGGGCTCATGTATTTGGCAGTATTAACCAGGCCTGATATAGCATATTCAGTAAGTTTCCTTAGTCAATTTAACAATTGCTATCATAATGGAACTTGGGCTTATGCAAAAAGAATTTTAAAATATTTAAAAAAGACTACATATTATGGGTTAAAATATACTAGATGTGTTAATGATAAACAATATTATTGATAGGCGATCTTACACAGGTATGTGTTTCAAATTAGCTGGTAGTATAGTGTCATGGGAGGCTAAAAAACAGAAAACAGTTGCTCTCTCAAGCACAGAATCTGAATATATGAGCATATGAGATGCTTGCAGAGAAGCAATTTATCTGCATAATTTGTCAAAGGAAATGATTAATGAGTCCTATACAGTAACTATATTTAATGATAACCAGGGTGCACTTAGGCTGTCTTCAAGTAGTAGTTTTAATAAGAGAACCAAGCATATATTATATATATATAGATATTCGCTACCATTTTTGTAAAGACTGTATTGCTGATAAAATTATTGAACTAAGATATTTGGAAACAGCTGAAATGCCAGCAGACCTGTTCACTAAAGGTTTGGGTAATACCAAGCTTTATTATTTTATGCAGTTATTAGGAATACAGGATGTAAAAGCAATATAATTGTTTTGTTTAATTTAGATGAGGTAAAATGTTGTGGGCATCTATGTTATTTTGATAAGTGGGGGTGTTGATATTATATCAAAATATCAGTAATGCCATCTATTGTGTTATTAAGAACTATTGTACGATTGTATGACAATTATGTTCTGGAATACATTTCATTCTCTCGCTCTCTGTCTCACAGAAAACACATTGTATTACTTTATACCTATATTTTAAATGACCCAGTTTGTGTATGAACATCACATAAAGTGTTGTTCAAAGTACACACTGATCAGAATTCAACTAAAATAGTAAAGCTACTGCAGATCTTGGTAATTGTGTGTAAAGCCCCAGAGCCGTAACGGGGGGATATGTTCAGGATATATGAAAACGTAAAAAACCCATTATTGAAAAGGCTACCACTATGTGTTTGTATGTCAACTTGTGAACTATTTATTTTTGTTATAGAGGTTCTGCACTTTCATAATTACACTCTTTAGATTTACTGAGAGATATCAGATAAGTCACCGGCCCCGGAGATTAAAATGATACCTAACCTTACCATAGTTTTAGTTTTATGCCATATTTGGACTCTGCGGAGCCAAATATGTACATCCTTAAATTTTTATTTCAGTCCTTATTCACGAAGTTATAAAATATTACAAAATGTATTATTTGTCCATTTTTTTGAGATGCACATTAACTGTAATAAAATTATTAAACACAATGGATATTATACTTTCATTAAACAATAAAGCTTTTAAACTTATGTATATCCGTATGAACTGGGTTTCGATCGGGCTGGTGGCGCTTACTCGCAATAAAACACTTTAATACTAACGGGTACCTGTATTTGATACCACACTACAGTATAGTACAACGTTTTAAGAGTATATATTGGTGTTGAAACAATCAAAATACGGCTACCAGCTTATATATAGCTCCTAGTAAATGAACCATAGCGCGATTCAGGTTTTTATTAAACGCCATCTATCAGGCCATGAAATAAAATTTACTTCAATCTCAGACACCGTACGAAAAATCAACGAAAGCATTTTGAGGGCAAATATCATTTTATTCCCGCTCAGAAACATCTAAGTGCAGTAATGATCAGTCTAATCAGCGATACCATTTTGAGGGCGAAAACCGACCGAAAAACCGATAAAATGTATCAAACTATTGTAACAACTGTTTATTTAATTCTGGTTTTTGGTAATAAACTCTTTAGTTATATAAAAGTGTATACTCTCAAATCTAAACTTATGTTGTTTCTTCAGTTGGCATCGTTTTGTATGTTATAATAGTAAAGTTAGAATAAAAACTTTCCTGAGTAAAACCATATATTTAAATAAATATGAATGTAATATTTATTCAAATATACTGTTTAAGCATTTAGCAGCAACACTACCGTCTTCGTCCGGTAAGTCCGAAAGCCATTAAAACAGATGCCAGCGTCACTTACTCAGTGTGACATCCGATACCGTCTCGGCTGGACGTCTTACTCCTTGAGAAAGGTCTCCTACACGTGAGTAAAACCGAATATTGAAGTAAATAGTGTAGTTATGGGATTAATAAATAAAAAAAACTAGATATTTTAACTTTGTGACTTAAAATATATTTGAGAGTTAACTAATAAAGTTCAAATGTTATTAAAAATTTCGATCCTAGAGTAGTAGTTGAGTAGATATTTAAGCTGTAGATGTTGCCAAGTTTGAAAGTTGGACCACAGATGATTACATTTGTATGATTGATTCCGTGAAGTATGCATCTTATATGAAGCACTATATTCACATAGCAATCTTTTGGCAGTTCTCTTCTTTCTTTTGAAGTAAATTCCTAAAGCTAACCTTGTACATATATTTTTTAATATTGGTAGGAAATGCGCATGGGGTGTGATGTAATGGCAGACATTTGAGAATATACATGGTCATTCGTCTGTTTTTGGCCTGCATTGATACTGATTGTATTTTTTATTGAAGGCGTGTCCTTATTTTGTGAATTTTTGTATGTAAAGTCTGTCTGAGTGTATTAATTATTATAAGCTCTTTCATTGTTTTGGTTTACTCTGCTTCTTATTTGTCTGTGTAATTTTAGCCTGACGAGTCGTAATTTTTAAGGACGTCAATGTTTTTGTTCAAATCTTCATTTATATTAAAGAGTTTATTGTTCTCCAAAGATAAGTTTATGATGTCTGAGTGAGCTCTTTCTCATTCTATAGTAAATTTCTTAAATTGCTCCCTTAATTTATTTACTTCATCAGCCTCATCATCAGAGAATTCTGGTACATTAGTAACATGATGACATGAGACCATTTATTTTTATCGTCTCGTGACGTTGCATAAGTAATTCATCCTTTAAGTCTTACTTAATCATCATCATCAATAATTTTTTTTTTTTTTTCAGAATTACTATTCTCATAGGTCAGAGATTCATAGAAAGCATGGTGGAAAACAGGGATTGCTTCTGATTTACTTGTATGAAAATTAAAAGAAAAAAATGCAGTACTTCTATGCTTACAAAGAGCAAAAGTCTACCCAAAATACTGATTCTAGGCAGACTAAGGTGTTAACTAGTATACCCTAAATTGAATTAAAAAGAACTCCACCTTAAGATATCCAGTGTAGTAAACTCCACACATATGAAGGAATTCTTCGTAAAGTAACAAACCTACAAACGACTACTTTCATATCTGCTGGAAGAAAAGGACAACGACAATAAAAGTACCACTTAGTATACAAATTAAATACATCTGTGTGTCGTCGGTAAATGCTTTTGTAACACTAAACTTAAACTACTCCTACCGTTGATCGCATTCTACGCTGTTTAGTACGGCCACAGTTATAGTGCTCTTAAAACTAACGATTATTGCTAATCCTGTTAGGTATAAGCATTCCGTGTTGATTGCAATTTAATTAATATAATCAAGGGATTATCTAAATTCTCAATAAACGATTATCCTGTTATTAGCAACATCAAGACATATTTGTACAACTAACAATACCACGATATCATACTTAACAACTTAAATTTTTTTAATTTATAATATGAGTTTAGAAAATATTGACGATTCTTCTTTTAACCTGAATTTTCTATAAACTTTATACGATTGTTAAGCCTATCCTCCTCCTGCCCTACCTATTTATCTGAAGTAAATAATTAATCATTCAAACTGATGTCAACTGCTTAGATACTTTATACATAAGTATATAACAAATGTGCATCCGCCGGTCCTAGTTTTGCCTACAATACAATATAATTGGTTGGTGATAAAAATTAGACTATGTTACTCAAAGGTGTGTTATTTTTTAATAATTTGACGCGTATTCAAGTTGTGAAAAGAAAGATATCAAACCGACGAAGTTGCAGAGCTTTTCAGTCTGGCCTATTTTCCCCAATCATTTTATTTTCATTAATTTTATTGCGCGCAATTAAGAACAGGGTTTTAGAGGTTGATCTTTTACTCACGTATCCGTAGAGGGCAGTTTTCTGAGGATTATATTAAACACAGATTTATAAAAATCCCATAAAGGCATCATCACCGTTGTGCCATGTTTGTAAAAAAACATTTAAATCATCAATTTAAATGAAGTGATGACGCTTTCTAGGCTCCAAGATCATTATAATAAAATACACCCCGATAAGAAAGGCAAAGATGTGATTGTATGTGATTTAGTGGAAAAGAAGTATGAAATTTAGACTACTATATCAAAACTTTTTATCAAGACGATGACGGAAGGACGGGGAACCCCACACTATTGGGGAAGATTTAATTTTACCACCAGTAAAAGAAGTAGTAACTACTGTGCTCTATAAATCAGCTATTATCAGAGGAAATCCTTTAACTGCAGACTTGTTTTCAATTCCGCTGAATGAGTCCAGTTTACCCAACAATAAAAATTGTAATTATCATACATGAGGTTTATTAAGGGTGAGAAAATATGTCAAGAACTATTGTTTGTATTGCTCGACAAGTCCGTTGCCGTCAATCGGGTACTTTATGAATTAAATATATGAAATTGGAAGTATATTAAAAGAAAAGAAAAAGGAAGGGCTGGGGAAGGAATTAAATAGAAGCTCTAGGCTTTAACCAGGAGTTACGAGCCGTGTATACATACATATGTGAACGAATATTAATACGTCATTTGTACCGGAGATGGTAGCCTCTGGCGATAGCTAATGATTTTTCGCTTATTAGTCACAATTTTGATGGCTAGAAAGTCAGTTCTCTTCAGGGTTTTATACCTTAATTACACATTTAGTATTCTACTGTCTTAATTTATACAATTAAAAAAATCTATATCTATAATTGATAATGATACATGTAGTATAGCCGTGAGCTTCATTTGAGAGTATCACAAGTTCGTCCACATTGCATATAAAGTTCTCCATAGACTCTAAATCTAGTTTGTGGTACTATAGACGGCGCGCTCGCTAGGGAGTTTCAAAACATATCAAAATGAGCCGGAAGAAAGTCGAAATCTCATTTGTAAGCAATTTTCAAAACTTGAACTAATAATAAATGAAATTTTAGCTATCGCGTTCAAGCAACATCTAATAGAATATTAAATCATGAAAACGAACTCACACGCGTAAAATAATCTTACATGAAATTAATATTTTTAAATTGCATTAACGTTTTTGAACGGTGTGACTCAGTATGCTAAAAGCAAATTATTTCATAAAGATCGTTTCATTTATATATTGACTATTGGATCCGCTCGAGGACCTCATTAGAAACTACAGCACTTTTATGTGAAATTTGTTAGTGATCAGTTAATATCCTAACATTGCAGAATGTTGAATTGCAACTCCGAACAAAAGCAATTAAAATTCTTTATGAATTATAGAGCCAGATATCGATCATATCATGCAAGTAAATTCCACGCTAAAGAATATCAGAGACTCTTAATTGTCCTTATACATAATGTATATGGCACTTAAGATACCGTGTATTACGACATGGTGGCTTCAGCGCTATATGAACGAAACGCAACGAAGGAACGAAATAACAATTAATAAAATAACACTTTAACTTCTGTAAAATAAACGATCATGTTGTGAAAGCCAATACTACCTAGAAAGAAGAAAGAAAGAAAGAAAAGAAAGAAAGAAAATATATTTATTTTGTACTCATACAAGGCAAGGATAACAATTTCATCAGACGTTAGTGCCAACAAGTACCACTATATGAGACAAAAATGGCCGTTAGCTCAGCTTTGTGCTACCTCGTAAGAAGCAGCGCTGGTATTATGCTAACACTTAGTGGATGTCACGGACAGAGAGCCATCTTATTAGTATATATTATATATATGTAAGAGTGAGTGAGAGAGAAAGAGTACCTACAAAGAGTATTCATAACCAACTTTATCAATGCATACTAAATTACAGATTATGTAAATGACATTATTATGTGTATATATGTATAATTGTGTATATTTAAAATATACTACTTATCCGAAAATAAACTAAGAACATGATTTCTAGCGTATTCGTGTTATATGCAGAGACTAAACAAAACGTCATGTCATTCCTATTTAATCTGTGCCCCATACGCGGGGTTTTCAGTAGTTCTAAACAAGAGAAAACTGAGCAAGTAAAAGTTTTAAAATTAGGTAAAAGGCAAACGTTTATCCCCGGCAGAGTGAACGGTTAATGGAAATTTAATAATCCTTTCCTATATAATAGTATACAGTGGACTTAATTATTGAGTGTTATATGTATAAATAGTCATTGTGACTTTGAAGTAACAAGGGGAATTAGAGATGCGTCATTCAACACAAAGCCGTTGTTTATTGTTTTTGTTGGTCTGGTGACGGTACCAAACAGTAGCTGGTGATGAGGAAACTGAAAGTAAGTTATAGTCATTGTTTTTGTAGAGTAAGCCGATGTTGTTTCAGTTTTTTGCCAAAGTTTCGTACTGAGTTAAGGGTTCGAAGAGGTGGTGGCAGGTTGTTCCAGCACCGAGTACTTCTTAACCTAAAACTACCACGGAAGGCGGCTGTACAATGCCAAGTGTGACCAATAGGTATGAGGAAGCTCGAGTTTTATGTTTGTGTTGTTCACAAGACCAAGCGAGCTTTTTAAACAAGTACTCGGGCCGCTGAGTCAAAATGACACCAAAGAGAAGTGTAGCAAAATGGAGACTCCTGCGTGTTGACATTTTCATAATGTTCCTATTATTCAGGTATGGAGTTACATGCGAGTTACCCTTATTATACCTACAGTTATTCCAGCATTTATATAACAGAAGGAATATAATAATCCTTCCATTTTATTATCAGGAAAACGATTTTTTTTTACAAAGTTACAAATCACCAATGCAAATGGCTAAATGGGAATCTGTTTAATCTTCGTCAACGAAAAGACGTCATAAAAAAGCACAATAGTAAACTAATGACAACAATTTAAGTTATTTTGTAGTTGGTGTTGCTTGTCTTTTCGTTGTCCGGTTAATTCAAACCTGGAACTATATTTTGATACATTTTCGAAACTCATTGAATAAAGACAATCAAGTTTTAAGTCCTTATGATTTAATATATATCAGCGGTTATGATATTTTAGTTTAACAAGTGGAATTAGAAATATATATTAAACCAATTAGTTTATAAGACTTCAATGTTTTTCTGATTAATTCAAGTGGATTAATCAATCATTCAATATGACACACGTCACAAAGAAACGTCACATATGCGTCACATATTCCCTATACAAGGCCGGCAGCGTACTTGCAAATCTCAACTTGCAATTTTCCTTGGCAGCGGTAGTCACTAACCATCTGGTGACCCGTTGCTTATCCATACCATAGAAAAAGTAGCCTAGTTAAACTTCAATAAGTCAGTCCATCGGCGAGCCACTGCACAGTAAGAGCATATAAAACAATTGCTTTTCAAGGACTCAATTAATAATAAAAAAACGAGTTTCGCTATGCCTTGTGATTCACAGAAGAGTAATTTATAAATAAGTTAAAATGTAATTGGAAAAATGTAGGTATTTAATAAAACATTAAATAAAGGTATTTAATACACCTATACGGTAAGTATTGGTGTATTAAATACCTTAGGGAATAAACGCGTGAGCGTATGTATATATAACGCAATAAACAAAGGGTTCTATTTCGCCATTGATTGACCTTGTAATTATGAAAACACACACCTATAGAAATATAAATAATATTGCTTGTATAAAAGTTCAAAGCAATCGTGATAAGAAATTTACATAACAAACGGTTTTTTTTCTGTAGTATTATTTCTGTTCTATTAGATTTGTTGAGTGGTATTATTTCTTTCTTATAAAGAATAATTTAAATTTAAAATTAAAAAAAAGAAAATGTGCATTTATTTATCTAGAAACAAATCATATATACATCGTTGAAACCGAAAAATTAGTATTTAATTTATAAGTAAGTCTCATATATTTATTTGGTTTGTGATTTAAGAGAGCGCTGACATGTGAGAAATGTCGGGTATAACCGGAAAAATAATAAGGATAAGGAAAGCCGAGGCTAGCCTCGCTTAGTTTATTTAGTTCCTTTATGTGGCTGAAGCGCCTCATTCTTTATCTATGAAGTACATGTGTTGTATAAGCATGATCCTCTCCTGTTGCGAGTATGAAAAAAAATTGTTAAAGAATGTATCTATAAATAATTATATTTAATTAAGTACTGACCGGTGGTTAAACTGTAACATTTTGACCTAGAAAACTACTAAACTAATAATTAAATATAATCATCTACACTACATACGCAATCATTTCGTATATTGGAGATTTCAGAACGTTTTAAATAATTTTAAGGCTAGGATACTTATGTATAGTTTAAGTTGCATTTTATAATTCCTACAGTAGCCTCATTCACTATAAGATGTTTATTGTACGACTTCTTGGGAGAGGGAATGAATGTTAGTTTTTGACCGTTTTTTTTTTCTCATAATTATTACCTGGTATTATACCACTAACCGGCTTTAAACTAATTACTTATCCAAAACATCTGGTTGTATGTACGTATTTGTGGACGTGTAGAAATTGCGTGACTAATCTCTCGCCATATAGCCGTAATATTTATCAAAATCTTATTACCGCTGAAGTGTCATATACACACACAAACAGTAATGATAAGTTATGAACATTTCATTTAATGTACTTGTACATCACACAACAATGATATATATTAAACAAACCAGCTCTCCAAAGTCGTCTTTATCAATGATCATATATAAATCAGTATGCATATGAGTTACTTCAAAGATTCTGTAACATAAATTCCTGTAACCGAGCAAACTGAGTAAGAAAGGTCTTTCCTCAAAAACCAGTTTCGAGAGCTGGCACCCTTCAGAGAAGTGACAATCGTTAAACACCACCAGGATGCGAGTTACAACAGGTAGCTAACTGGAATAGTTATATAAGAACATATAGGTTAGGTAAATCTACAGAATCAGCCCTCCATCTTGTTGACATATAGATGCGATTATTGAACAAAAAGGAATCTGCCTTAGAGCTTTTATTGATATGTACCAGGATTCGACCCGCGTTGAAGCAGCACAAGGTGAGTCAGGTGCTTAAAGACTGGATAACCAACATACTCAATATAGAGTAATTCTTTAGAGCAAACTGATGTGGAGCAGCAACTTAAGTCTACGTGGCTGCTCCACATATTTGCAGTCGCAAATAGAACAGGCGAGTATCATTTTCTGGCAGCAAGAAGATGATTAGCAGACGATTGGGCATATCCCCAAAAATCGTATGATGGTTGTACGTCACGGTGATCTTCCTGGTTATTTCATTGAGTTCCTTTATGTGGTGGCCTTGAGTTAAGCTGACCAGTGTTGAGAACCAACTACAGAAATTTCAGAGGTATGCATTAACCCCACTTGCGGTTTCAAAATCGCAAGTAACTTACGATTTTGAAAAAAAAAAACGATTTTTTTATTGCTCTTCTTTGAAGTATAAGTATCTAAGAATATGTCCTGAAAATTTTAAGTCGATCCGAATAAAATTGACTGAGATAGAGATAGCGTTGAAAGAGAAGAATCCCCTCGACCCTCTCTCCGGTTTCAATCCATTGTTCGATGAAAAGGGTATATGTGAAGGAAGAATGTTACGAAGGCAACACCAAATTTCCGTTTTGCAAGCGGCATCGTCGGCGTAAGAACTTCTGTATGGACAAGGAATAGATGACTCTATGTAAGTTTACAAAAAATAAAAAAAAAATCTTCGTGTAAACTGAAATTTTAAACGCGTTTTTCTCGAAATGGCAGTTTTTAATCGTTCGATTTTTTGTTTCGATAAAAAATGGCCAGTTTATAGCCAAAAAAGGGGCCGATCTTTTTTCGTTAAAATCGAACCATTAACTTTGACTATACGCCATTTTGTGAAAAATGAATATTTTTTTAAATTCTTCGATGAAAGACTAGTTCATATTTATATTTGACTAAATCCAACCACATTTTTTGTTTCAGATGATCCACTTTACCGCAATGTTGGTCACCGTAAACCGTATATATAAAAACATTTTTTCATTGACGGCCATTTACCACAAAACAATGAAATATTTTTCAATAAAAAAAATTCTGAAAGTTCTTTAAGATGTGTTCTTTAAGATGATATATTGATCGATTAAAAAGTTTAGTAGTTTTCATTAAAGAGAGATGAGAACCACACCGACTGCGGCCCTAGAAGTTATGATGGACCTGGCTCCTCTGCATCTTTATACGCATCAAAAAGCCCTAGCTGACGGCTAAAAACAAGCTATTGTACTGGCTCTGGGATCTTCTCGGAGGACCTAGGTATCTCCATGGCTGCAGCTGCTGTCATCGCGGTTAAAGTAATGGATCAATCAATCTTAATACTATCTAATAGCATGGCCCTATTAGAAGCCCTTGATGACAAAATCATACGTTTTTTTTTTTTTTTTTTTTTTTTTATGCGATAGGGGGCAAACGAGCAGACGGGTCACCTGATGGTAAGTGACTACCGCCGCCCATGGACACCCGCAACTCAAGAGTCACAAGTGCGTTGCCGGCCTTTTAGGTAGAGGTACGCTCTCTTCTTGAAGGTTTGAAGGTCGTATCGGTTCGGAAATACGGCAGGCGACAATTTGTTCCATAAGCTGGTTGTGCGAGGCAAAAAGCTTCTGGAGAAGCGCACAGTGGTGGAGTGCCAATCGTCCAGGTGATGGGGATGGATATTTTGTCGCGTAGGACGATGGCGGAAACCAGCAGCCGGTATAAGTCCGAACAATTCCTCTGAACACTCCCCATGATACAAGCGATAGAGGATGCAGAGAGAAGCTACATCTCTACGCAACGCCAAGGTGTCAAGTCGATCAGAAATATCTTGGCAGTCGATGATGCGAGTCGCTCTCCGTTGAATGCTGTCAAGAGGCAGAAGTTGGTACTGGGGTGCACCTGCATAGAGATGAGAACAGTATTCCATGTGCGGCCGAACCTGCGCCTTATAAAGTTGCAGGCGGTGGGCCGGAGTAAAATACTGTCTCGATCTGTTTAGCACACCAAGCTTCTTCGAGGCTAATATGGCCTTACTCTCTAAGTGACCGCGAAACTGGACTTCGCTTGATATATCGACGCCAAGGATTCCGATATGATGGCTGATGCAGTTAGGGAAGTGCTCTCAAATTGAGGTGATACGACCAATGGCATCTTTTTAGCGGTGAACGCGCAAACCTGTGTCTTCGTGGGGTTAAATTGGACTAGGTTAAGTCGACCCCAATCTGAAACTTTTGATAAAGAAGTTTCGATTTCAGACACAAGTTTGGATCGGCTTTCGATGACGTTTACCCGAGAAATGTTAGCGCGGCCGGTGTAAAGGGCATCACTCGTGCTATCGTCTGCATAGCAATGGATGCTGCTAATCTGCAGCATGTCGTTGATATGCAGAAGAAACAGCGTGGGTGATAGCACACAGCCTTGTGGGACACCAGAATTAACAAACTTCGAGTCGGAGCATGCACCGTCAACAACGACCTTGATGCTTCTGTGTGTAAGAAAACTGGTGAGCCAATTGCACAGTTTCTCGGGAAGCCCATAGGAAGGAAGCTTCGCAAGGAGCGCTTTGTGCCAGACCCGATCGAAGGCCTTCGCCACGTCCAAACTAACGGCCAACGCTTCCCCCTTGGTCTCGATCGCCTGTGCCCATCGGTGAGTCAAGTATACGAGAAGATCACCAGCTGAACGACCCTGACGGAAGCCGTATTGTCGATCATTCAGGAGCTGGTGGTCTTCTAAGTACCGGAGGAGCTGGCAGTTAACAATGGATTCCATTATCTTGGAGAACAAGGAGGTGATGGCTATGGGTCTGTAGTTGGACGGATCCGAGCGATCTCCTTTTTTAGGGATTGGGTGCACTAGAGCTGTCTTCCATGAGTTCGGGACTACGCCAAGAGAGTAGGAAAGCCGATAAAGGCGCGTTAAAACCGGTGCTAACTCTGGAGCACACGTCTTCAGCACGAAAGGAAAGATTCTATCGGGCCCACTCGACTTATGAACGTCGAGGGAAAGAAGCGCTTTACGCACTGCCCTTTGTGTAAACCGGACTTCCGGCATGCGGGTCTCGCACTGCGGTATGGTTGGCGGTGCGTTTCCCCCGTCGTCCAGGGTCGAGTTGGACGCAAAGAGTTTGCCCAGAAGATCGGCTTTTTCTTTAGCGTCGTGGGCCAACGAATTATCTCCTATGCGCAGAGGTGGAAGGGATGGCTTACAAAAGTTCCCCTGGACAGCTTTGGCAAGAGACCAGAATGCACGAGTTCCGGAGGGGAGACTAACTAGTCTCTCGCCAATTCTGCCGATGTGAGCCGACTTCGCCCCAGCAATTACTCTTTTGAGGGACCTGGAGGCAAAGTTAAATTGCTTCTTTAATGTGCTGGTCTTTACATCCCGTGCTGTCGCTGCATTAGCCCATGCTTGGTAACATTCCTGCTTTCGGCGGGACGCCGCTTTGCAGGTTCGACAGAATTCGAACAGATCTTCCCGCATGATCGGTTTTGCGCGAACCAAGCCATTCGGCGTGATGGGCGTTAAAGTCGCCAAGAATCACGATCTCTGCGGATGGGACCTGCTGGAGCACTGAGTCTGTAGCCATTTGGACGTGGTCGATGAGTCGGTCCGTTTCGGCATCACCGCTATGGGACCTGTAGAGGCATAGGTAGATGCGGGGATGGTCGTCGCAGTCTACACGTAGCCAAGAGATGGAGAGGTCCCTACCTTCAAGATTGCCGAGGCGGCGAGAAGTGATATCATCTCTAACGTACACGCATACACCAGCCTTAGGAACAAAGGAGTGTTCCAGTCCGTACCCAGGGTAGCAGAGGTAGGATGTGTCCGCTGGAGATGATATCTGCGTCTCGGTTAAAAAGAGCAAGGCCGGCTTTGCTGTCTCAAGGTGGTGGTGGACAGTGTCGAGGTTCGAATGTTTACCCCCTGATGTTACAAAAATCCACGGTAAACGTGACAGGGGGTGCCATGGTATGCCTTCTCTTGCCCCGAGCAGATTTTGAGAGCGCAGTTGAGCCCCCCCAGAGTACGAGGGGCAGCCTGGGCGTCCACGCTCAGGCATCCAGGGGGGGATTCTCCAACGCTAGCGCTGGTACCCCCCTGGGGTATCTGTCGAAGCGCCTGCGTAACTTGAATAGCAGCGACACGCACACAGCTTAATTAGAAATAAGTTTAGCTTTAAGGATTGCGCTTTTAATTATATAGACTCACTTGCATTTGAGAATCTGTACAGTAGACACATTAAACCATTTATATCTTCGCACTGAGTTTCCATTAAACCTCAAGATAATCCATCATTGGTCCATAGCGAGCAGGATTTCGATATTAAGGAAGGGTCACCAGCGACAATATTATCGAAAAAAGGATTTAAGAGGAGTTTCATGTCGGCGAATTGGATGGAACTTAAAGCGAGTTGGTTTACGGTGTATAGCATATTTCAATTAATATCATCCCCCAACACTCAGGTAATATAAATAAAATGTCTAGATATATTATCGGTTAGTATTTTATTGCATTATTTTACATTAATTGTGTATATTACAAATAATTAAATGGTACCTACCTACTTGTTATACAGTGATTAGTATTTTAACAGCAAGATTAAGTTTTAAATCATACTTATTTATATAATAGTATAGTTAGCTTATATGCTACATCATTTAAACTTAATTTATGTAAAGCTGTAATTAATTCTCTGGTTTTTTAACACGTTATAGCAGTTTGTTGTTAATTATTCTAGGCAGGTATCTAAATATAATGTATAGAGTGTTAGATATTAATGCAAGTCATTGATTAAATTGTTTGTTATTTTATTTGGAATCACTGTTTTTAAACACAAAAGTTAGTGTTGTGCTTGTTTTTCTGTAAGAAGTAATTTAAGTCTGAATTCTTATACTTATAGTGCTAGGTTTGTGTTAGGCGTATTAATTGTATACCTACATTCATAAAACAAACTGTTCTTATATTAATTGTCTATATATATACATTTCAGGTTGACTACACTTGTCTCTCAGAATGGCCGAGGAGAAAGAATTAATAAAGAAGCGAGGCAGTTTTAAGGGTCGCTTGACTGCTTTCGTTAATTTCCTGGATTCACTCAAGGACAACACAATTGATGATCAGATTGTTTCTGAGGTGCAGTTTCGCATGGCTAAGATGGAAACGTTATATAACATGTATGATGAGGTACAATTACGTCTAGAATGCATTGTTGAGGATATCAAATTACAGTATTCAGAGCGTTCTGATTTCGAGTCTGTTTATTACAAATCCTTGTCTAGAGCTCAGAATATTATAAGTAACTTTAATCGAGATAGTAAGTCGATGGAAAGTTGTAAAAGTGTTTGCAGTACACGCAAGCCGGTTAAATTGCCAATGATTCAATTACCGAAATTTAGCGGGTTATACAGTAATTGGTTAGAGTTCCGTGACACCTTTACTAGTCTGATTCATACTAACGACGATATCGATGAAATCAACAAGTTTCATTATTTGCGAGCTTCTCTCGAGGGCACTGCTGCCGTAGTAATTCGATCGATAGAATTTTCGTCAAATAATTATTCTGTGGCATGGCAGTTGTTACGTGATCGATTTGACAACAAGAGGTTACTTGTGCAAAATCATGTTACCTCATTGTTCAATATTGACACTTTAAAAAAGGAGTCTTCGAGCTCCTTAAAGGGATTAATAGATCAAGTAAATAAAGATTTAAGAGCTTTGGAATCGTTAGGAGAACCTGTTCAACACTGGGGAACACTTTTAATATTTATTGTAACTCGTAAACTAGACCAAATAACGTATCGTGAGTGGGAAGAGTGCAAAGGCAAATTAGATAAAGATAGTTCAATTACCTTTGATATATTTTTACAGTTCTTACGTAATCGAGCCGATCTTATCGAAACTTTAGAATTGTCCAGCTCATACACTCAAACTACCGGTAAATTAGGTCCAAAACTTAAGTCTATGATTGCTACAAAACCTCCTAACAGTTGTAGTTCCGATTCAGCTATTAAAGTATGCCCTAAATGTAACAACCATGACCATATCTTAAGTAAATGTCCACAATTTCTTGCACTGAGCAATGACGAACGTAAAAAATTATTACCCACATACAAAATATGTTTCAATTGTTTTCATTCTGGCCACTATGCTAACAAATGTAAAAGGCAAGGTTGTAAGCTATGCAAACGGAGGCACAATACACTCATTCATATTGATTCCAACGACACTATGGCGAACACAGTTAATGGTAATTCCATTTCGAATCGAAATACATCGTCATCTTCAGTACCATTCACCAGTACAGATACAAATAATGCAGCTTTGGCTAATATTGCATCATCAAGTAATCATACTCAACGAGATGTGTTGTTGTCCACTGCCTTATTAAAACTGCGAGCCAATAATCGCATGCATCTCGTTCGCGCAGTACTAGACAGCGGTAGCACATCGTCGTTCATAACAAACCGGTTATGCGAGCGACTTGGCATAACAACTACTACGATAAATAAATCTGTACTGGGTATAAACAATGCTACTACACAAATAAATAAAATGTGCAGAGTTGAGATGATGTCGTTAAATGATACTTTTAGTTTTCAACTTAATTGTTTCGTGTTGCCATATATAACGAGTAAAGTACCATCCCATGAAATAAATATCTGTGATTTCGGAATACCATCGAATATTACTTTAGCGGATCCTACATTTTATAAGCCCTCTGACATCGACATTTTGATCGGCGCAGATTTATTTTGGGACTTGTTAGGATCACAAAGATTAAAGTTAGGTACCGGAAAGCCAGTGTTATGTGAAACACGTTTAGGCTGGATTATTTCAGGTCAAATTACACAAAATTATAGGTCTAATAATTTAAAATGTAACCTTTCTAAGTTTGATTTAGAAAATGATCGCCAATGGGAAGTGATCAAATCAGATTTGTCAAAGTTTTGGCAATTAGAGGAGGTTAACATAAAATCTTGTGATTCATACATGCCCGAGGAGAAACAGTGTGAAGACCATTTCGTGAATAATACGTCTCGATTACCCGACGGCCGGTTTTGTGTTCGCCTTCCCCTTAAAAAGGATCCTTCAATTCTGGGTGATTCTTTCCATAAGGCAACACATTGTTTGAAATCTTTGGAACGTAGGTTAAAGGTTAAACCTGAATTTAGTAAAATGTACCATGATTTCATGTCAGAGTATGAATCTCTCGGTCATATGACTAAAATAGGTGCATTTGATTTATGTTCAGGATACTTTATTCCGCATCACGGAATATTACGTGAATCCAGTAGCACGACCAAACTTCGTGTAGTATTTAACGCAAGTTGTCCTACTTCGACCGGTGTAGCCCTGAACGACCTGCAAATGGTCGGGCCAACTGTGCAGGACGACCTTTTGTCTATACTACTGCGTTTTAGGTTCCACAAATATGTTATATCTGCGGATGTGGAAAAAATGTATCGACAAATAGTTGTTCACCCGTCAGATAGGCACTTACGAATGATTGTTTGGCGTGACAATGATAGTGATAGTACTAATATTTTTAAATTAAACACTGTAACGTACGGCACGTCTAGTGCACCGTTTCTCGCGACGCGCTGTCTTAAACAAGTAGGATTGGATTGTAGGGACCCTAAAATATCTGAGAACATCAGACGCGATTTCTATGTCGATGACTTATTAACCGGTGGTAGCGACTTAACCGAGGTTAAGCACATCCGTGACGAGGTTACAAAGGAACTGGCATTGGCATGCATGTCTCTGCGTAAGTGGAAATCCAATGAGCCTCAGTTGGTATCGGATGTTGGTTCTGCCTCACTCGATTTAAATATTGGGTCTGTTGAGCCTGACAAGTTGCTTGGTTTAGGCTGGTATGCCGACTCTGATGAGTTAGGGTTCCCTATACAATTAGCTGAGTCTTCTGTTGGACACACTAAGCGTGACTTACTATCTGTAATTGCACGTATTTTTGATCCCTTGGGTCTGTTATGCCCTATAGTTATTGATATGAAATTATTGCTACAAAAAATGTGGTTAGATAAGTTGTCTTGGGATCAACTGTTGCCTAGTCAGATTAGTAAACAGTGGGATACTATCGTTAAGTCATTGCCTCTCTTAAATAGTTTGCGTATTCCTAGGATTGTAGTTTGTAGTTCATATAAGGAAATAGAACTGCATATTTTCACTGATGCGTCTGAGTCCGCGTATGGTGCGTGCGTGTACATTCGGACTGTAAATGAAACGTACAATTATTTAGTGAGTTTGTTAACGGCTAAAAGTCGAGTGGCTCCTATAAAGCCTACGACCATTCCGCGATTGGAATTGTGTGGTGCTGTAATTGGTGCTCGTCTGTACGAAAAACTGATGAGCTCACTTCAGACACGAGTGGTGGTAAGACGGGTTTATTGCTGGACTGATTCGACCATTGTCTTGGGATGGCTACAAATGATGCCTACCAAACTTCAGCCGTTCGTACGCAACCGCGTTGCTGAAGTTTTGGATAAGGCGGGCAATTGTACGTGGAGACACGTCCCAACCAACAAAAACCCAGCAGACCTAATAACTCGCGGCGTGGCTATTAGTGATCTGCAGGGTCTGGATTTGTGGTGGTCTGGACCAGATTTTTTAACACAGCATCCTACTGAGTGGCCTTCACAAGTACACTGTTCGTCACTAGAAACATTGCCAGAGACTCGGCCTAATGTAGTTTTGAGTGCTGTTATTGAAAATTCTAATAGTGATGCCTTAATAGATTTCAGTCGTTTTTCAAACTACTCGCGGCTTGTACGTTCCATAGCATATGCATTAAGATTCATAAGGTTGTGTAAAAAACAATATTCTAAAACTAAGTACCTATCACACGATGAATTACAAGATGCATTAAATATTATTATTAAACAAAGTCAGACGGAATCATTCTCTGAATACAATTTACTTTTAGATAAAAAGAGTCTTCCACAGAAGAGTTCCCTTCTCAAATTTAATGCTTATTTAGATAATAAGAATATTATGCGCGTAGGAGGACGGCTCGATAATTCAATTTTTTCTTATGATAAAAAACATCCCATTTTATTACAGTCCACTCACCCATTTACAAAACTCTTATTTAATTTTGAACACAAACGGCTTATGCATGCTGGCCCATTATTATTATTATCATCCATTAGGGAAACTTACTGGCCAATAGGTGGTCGCAACTTGGCGAGGAATTGTTTTCACAAGTGCGTTTTATGTCGTCGTCTGACAGGTAAGGTTCTTGCTCCCATCATGGGTAACTTACCGTCTGAACGTCTTCGTCCAGGGCACCCTTTTGAGAGTACGGGTGTTGATTATGCCGGCCCAATTACTAGCGCCAGTCGTCAAGGTCGCGGATGCAGGCTAGTAAAGGTGTATGTCGCGATTTTTATATGTATGACGACCAAGGCTATTCACTTGGAACTCGTTGGCGATTTAACCAGTAATAGTTATTTATCAGCTTTGCATCGATTCATTTCTCGTCGAGGAAAACCAATAGATATTTTCTCCGATAATGGTACATCATTTGTCGGTGCGTGCAATGACATAGCACAATTTTTAAAAATTAATAGTACGTCCTTGAGTGAAACTGCAGCGAATGACGGAATCAAATTCCACTTTATACCAGCGTATACTCCGCATTTCGGCGGACTCTGGGAGGCAGGTGTGAAGTCAACCAAGTACCACCTTCAAAGAGTGTTGGGTAATTGTAACTTGACTTTTGAGGAGCTATACACTGTTCTCACCAAGATAGAAGCAATACTAAACTCCCGTCCGTTAACGCCTTTGTCTTCGGATCCTGCAGACTACTCGCCGCTCACGCCGGGACACTTTCTTGTTGGACGGCCTCTCACTTCTTTGCCGCAACCTGACTACCGGGATCACTCTGCCCACCATCTGTCTCGATTCCAACGTATTGAACAACTCCGCCAGCACTTTTGGAGCAGATGGATGAAGGAGTACGTGGCTGAATTGCAAATTCGGACGAAATGGCGTTCCTGCAAGGATAGTCTGAAGCTGAACTCGTTGGTAGTCGTCAAAGAGGAGAATCTTCCTCCACTGAAGTGGAAATTAGGACGAATTGTAGCTGTCCATCCCGGTACCGATGGTATTGTTCGTGTAGCAGATATCAAGACGTCTACTGGGATCATCCGCAGGGCATTCAATAGGATTTGTCCTCTACCCGTTGTGGAGTCTGGTTGAAACAGTTGTTTCAACGCCCGGGGGCATGTCGAAGCGCCTGCGTAACTTGAATAGCAGCGACACGCACACAGCTTAATTAGAAATAAGTTTAGCTTTAAGGATTGCGCTTTTAATTATATAGACTCACTTGCATTTGAGAATCTGTACAGTAGACACATTAAACCATTTATATCTTCGCACTGAGTTTCCATTAAACCTCAAGATAATCCACCAGTATCCTTTTCGTTAACAGCGCTATCATTAGGGGGGTGGGGGATTTTGGGCCTCCAGAGACCTCACTCATTTCGGGGAAATGCAACGCAAGCGTTACTTCACAACCGTTTTTCTGTGAGGCCGTGGTATCGCACCGGTCGAGCCGGCCCATTCGTGCTTAAGCAAGCATGGCTCTACCACTTGTAAATTCGTCATTTCATTCGCCGTTTATCTGATTACGTCTAAGCGAGGTATGTGAACTTAAAAAGTAACCCTGTAATGCATTAAGGGTCACATTCCCACCAACGCAAAAGGTACACTCCAACGTGGAGTTACGGAAATCTGCCCGCGTAAACCTAAACTAACTAACCTACATCAAAGATTCATAGGAAGCATTCAAGTTTTCTCGCAAGTGTTGTGTCAGTACAGTACGTGTCTTTTGTCCATCCACCAACCATCGTATAACGTAATTACCGAGGCAGGTCTGCGGTTAGCCTGGGAGCCATTTGGATGGTTGTAATCCATAAGGACACGCTACTGTCTGTCACCTAAAGTGACAGGCAATCGGTCAAGCTGTTTCCGTGTTGCGAGCAGCTAGCGGAAATTGTGAGACTCAGTTACTGTACAACATTTTCGTATTGGATTCGATAATTAATGTAGGAACTCCAAGAACTAACTGAGTCAGCTTTTTAGAATACTTTTATCAAAATTGATATCTTCATTGGTGATTCATTACACTTTTTTTTTATTTCAAAAATAATTTTAAGTTTTTTGTGTTGGTACGTACTACATATTATCTAAAATAGATAATTGCTAGCTTCAAGAAGTTACATAATAATCTAAGAATAATTGTCTTTTCTTTATCTTATTACACGACTGATCAACAAACGGTGTTAATGTTTGAGTTGAGATCCATGTGTGTGTAAAATGCATCTGAGTTTATTTACTTTAGCATAAAATTGTTTAACGTCTGATCAAATTTATATATAATTCTTACATCGTCCCCAGTAACACGGGCTGCATAGAGCGTAATTAGTTGTTTTCTTGATGAGCAAGTTATAAAAAAAACGTTTAAAAAAGCTCTGACGTACTTGCCCTTATTTATATCAAGTTGATAAATCGAATCTAGTTTTTGTTTCTAAAGGTATATTATGTATACTTATTTTTTCGTAAATTATCTTACATAAGCAAATACTGCAACAAAATGTGTGTAATTTTTCTCTCGCAAAAAGCAATTTCTATATTTTGGCAACAGTACAATTTGGATAATTTAACGTTGCATTCACTGTTAAAGTAAATCCTGACAATATATTTAGGTTAGTTGTATATAATTGTCTGATATTAACACAAGGCTTTATTACAGGCTATGAGTTCATGCCTCTTGCTTTACAAAACTTTTCTACCATGACGATTTGTTTACCAACGGATTGTAGTCTCAGGGATCACTCTCATTAATTTTGGAGTTGAGTTTTTAAAGAGTTCAGAACAAAAGTTTGAGAAAAATATCTGTTATATTTGCAACTTTGAATAACAGTACTTTAAGCGTTAGTTACAACACTTTTATATAAATTATACGAACATATTGCATAGTTGGAATAATTTTACTATTATAATAAATTCGAAAATTGTGATGGCTCGGAAACAATACGAACGGCTGAATGAATTTAGGTGAAATACAGAGATAAATTATGCTATTCAAAACATATAGGTTACTGTATGGTCCTTTGTACGGTTAAAATTTAAAAATATTGACTAATTCGCTGGCCACAGCTATTAAACAATAGTTTGTATTTTTTCCAATTGTAATTTAATTAAGTATATATCATTCAGTTTGATTCATTTAAATCAGTTCAAATACACTAAAACGTGTAAAGGTATTTAAGTACTGGCACAAATTCAGGTTCAATCTGTTTCTTTTCTTCGTCTGAGAAATGTTTTAGTTGCGCGTTGACATATTTTACACGTTTTTAACATATTAAATAACAAGCGCTATTCGCTCGCTCGCTTCGCTTGACCGAGACAATATAATTTGTCACATGACCATATTAGGGTGACATGTGACATGTGTAACACCTTATTCTCTTTCAGAGTCTCGTTTTTTTTCAATCTACATATGTTAGGCACTAACATTCTATTGAAAGTTTTATTTTTTTTTAAATATGTAGGTGGTAAAAAATATTCAATGCCAAGCAAGTCATTAAAATTATTAGAAAAGTTAAAAATAACCTATGAACGGGGCACTTTAAACACCCACCATTATGTCGCGGCTCCTTTAACGACACAGTCTACTAGATAACAGTCACAAAACCATCTAAGTTTATTTATTACTATTGCTGTAGACTTTAGCGTCACATTCTCTAGTTTTCAATAAATAATTTCCTGCTCATTAAATAATCTGAATATAACATCATTTCAAAAAGCTTATGTAGTTTTTTCAACAATAACAATTTAAACAAATATTTAATAAATAGTTATACCTCTCAAAGATTTGCTTTTACGCTTAGAAACAAAAATGATATAAACTGTAGCATTTGCTTAAGCAATAGTTTTATTGTATTCTGCCTATGAACTCAAAATAACAGAAGCTTAACTGTGGAATGCCACACGATGGCCTTTTATCTTTTTAACACAAATATTTTGTACATAAAATAAAATGAACCATTTGTATTGGGGCTAATCCCCTCTCACTTACTTGCTTCTCCCGTCTCCGTTGTGAGTCTACTTGTATTAACTCTGAAAATTCAAACAAATAAAAATATAAAGACTTTGTTACACTGTATGTATTTAACATATTACACCTTCTCGCAAACGGTATAGGGCTCTGTATGTACATTGAGACTCACAAATCAGACAGGTTGACTAGTTGATCTAGCATAGTTTTTCCAGAAGCGCAGAAGCTTCCAAGAGCATTTACAGGCTTATCGGATAATATGAACGCATTGAGGGCGGTCTCTTATATTGATGATGAATAGGTAAATAGATGTTCTTAAAAAAATATGATTAAGATTTCATCACTACATCAGTCAGTTAAACATCAGGAGCATATAACAAATAACGTAACATTTATAAAACAATATGATAAAAAACCTTTTGTATGTAGTTTATTTGAACGTCTGTATCATTACTTTTGTCAGTCAGCAAATATAAAATTCATGCTCAATAAATACGTTCAACATTGTTATCAAAATGATATATAATTTTCATTCAACTTATGTCTCGTATGAAAGTTTGATTAATATAATAATAATCTAATTATTATATTAATCAAAATAAATGAGATCAATTAGTGCAGTTATTTTTCGAAATGGAAATAATAGATATAAATACTATATACTAAACTGTTGCGGAAAAAAGTTTGGGGCAAATCCATTGTCGACTGTTTTGACAATAAAAAGTAAAGGATTGTTTGTCTGCTCTCGTTGTGCGTTGTTTATATAACTATAATACATAATACTTACAAGTTACAGGATCATTAAAATAAAAGCTTTTGTCAATTTTTATACTGATATATTGTTTAGATTCTTATAAAAAGACTCATTGTGTAAGTTTATTTTTTTAGTATCATTCACCTACTACCGACACTACATATTTAAATATCACAACCAAACCAGAGTGGATTTACTGGCGGCAGCTTGATACCAAAACATCTAAAAGATCTGGTATGCCCAAGCGCCGGGGAGGCTGGTGATGGTCTTTTAAAGTAGCTGACGGCTTAGGTAAATCTTATGATTTCCGGCAATGTTGGTGATGGCATCATTGAAATCTTATAGGGGGCATGTTTATGTGCCTTTCGTAAGAGCGATGGTGGCATTCGTCTCATTGCCATAGAGTGTACTCTGCGGTGTGTGAAGGCTATCATTTTTTGCATTTGCAATTTTTGCATTTGTAATTTGCAACTTGGATTTGACTCAACCACCTTTTGAGCATGCGAGGCTTTTGCGAGGATGCCGTACGCTCTCTTGCCTGAGCAGTAAGGAAGGTTGAAGGTTGTTCTTGAAAGTTCATCTTGAAGGTTGACCTTAAAAATGCCATCAATTGTGTTAATAGTGACATTTTCTTGCTCTGTGGTTGATTATAACTGTAATAGCAAAACCGTTAAGTTGAACATTAATATGATTACTTGAAATTGTAAACTCAAAGAATAAAAATATTTGCTATTAATGGAAACCTGCAAACTAATTTAAAATAAATCAAATAGCGAGCTATATAATACTTATCAAAACTATAACTCCAAGTCGATGTACACAGCAATTTATCTTCACCACTGAGAGCCTTGAAAATTTGAATAACAAATAGGAATAACAACGTTTAAAGAAGGTAAGTAGTGAGTGAACTACTGTTGTTTTTTTTTTATTAGATGTTATGTGAGACGGTTAAATACTCGTAGGTTGTGAACTTGGTACTAGCTTGTATTCAAACGTGAGATCTATGTACATATTTTCCTTGTCTCAATTAGACAGTATTTAGTACTTAACTGTAATTCATTTCATTCATTTGATTGGTGTCATCCTTAATTAAAAATATTATAAGTATACAATTATATGAATGTAAGTTTGATTGTTTGTTACGCTTTCAAGTCCAAACTATTGAACCGATCACTGTACAATATAAAAAAAAAAAATACTTTTACCAGAGTGAAGCCGCAGCTAAACTGTAGTTTATACATAAAGTAAGTAAGTAATAACAGTATATGGAGTGTTGATAAAAGTATCTTTAAAGCTTTGAAGTATGAGTTAAGTCATATGGTATGAGTGCCCCACAGTCTGCATTTGCTTAGTTCACCAACTTTGAGTATGCTTCAGTAACTCAGTTTCGTGAACTCCACTTTAGCTTTAATCTAGAAGCTTAAAACGCGCCGAAGGCAAAGCGCATACTTTGTGAACTGAATTTTACTATTTAAATGTAATGTTTGCAGTATTCTAAGACTTTCAAGTTTTTAACCCTTTACTTTTTAAATACAATTTATTAAATACAATAAAAATATAATTAGTAGTAAAAAATACATTCAACAATTCACAAAATTACTGAGAAACAAGTTTTGAAATCGAAATAGTACGATTTAAATAGATATTGCTTAGATTTTAATATTCAAAATATTCACTACTATATATATCTTAATATTATAAACTAATACTACAACGTTTTCAGACAAATTGTTGTCAGTACAAGCTATACAACCTTTGGAATGCATCGTCAGAAACTATAGCTATATAAGTTAACTAGCACAGTCAAAGATCGGTCTACACTAGCGATTACTAGTGTAATAATATAGCACAGCTGTTGGATTGGTTTAGTAAAATTATAAGAATTCACGTATGAGTGGCTACTCTTTTACATCACTAGAATCAGCCAAGATTTCAGTTCAATGTACAGATAATGATCTTGTTCAACACATTGTCTAGTATCTAATATATGTATATATAATAGAGTTAATCTGCCAAGTTATGAACATTTACAGAATCTTAAGTGTGGCATAACATCTCCATTGCTCATGTATCTTCATAAACTAACTTATCTTTATTTTCGATTTGTTATTTATCAACATTAGTTCATTCATACTTTGTCTGCAAAAAATATTGATTAGAAAATACTTAAACAAATAATAACGTTTGCACACAGGTGCTTAATGCAATAAAACAATTGGTGTATGAATAACTAATTCATGTTCGTTAAAAGTTTGAGCCGAAATAAAAACAATAGATCGATTGGCTTGATTGCAATATGTCAATATTGTATTCATGGAGTGAATTAATAGTCAATAGAGTAGTGAATTGTAAAATTGTAAATCAATTAGCGTGATCCGCTGCAGTGTTGTCCATTATACAATGTTTGAAAACGAAAGTGTTCGATATAAACAATAAAAAAATATTAAAAGAGAACTTTTGTTTATTACAAAAACATGAAACATGAAGTAAATGACACGTTCATTTATACATTCACGCTAGTATCTCCAAAGAAGAAGGCAAAGGTGTATTAAAGGTCGGCATTATGCGAACTATAACTTGAACTTGAACACATGATTCCATCCTACGCTATTTTTGTTCTAGGAAACCAAAATTTAAATTAAAATTAAAATTTTATATCGACGTAATTGAAAAGTCCAACATTTCTTTATAAATAAAATTTAAAAGGTCCGTTATGTGCCTAATGTATATTAAGGCCATGATGTGACGTTGTGTTGGTAAACAAATAAGCGTCATTCGTTTATATTTCTAAAACTTTAATTTTACGTTAAAAATGACTGTTTTCACGTATGAAAATTTTCTGGAAGAAGCCTCAGGATCCCTTTTAACCGATTTAATGCTTAGATTTAGTGCGCGAAATAATTACTTACACTGTTCTCTGCCCGTTGTAACCAACAACTTTCCAGGAATCTTTTCAAATATATTTTATCAGATAAACTACTATAATTTCCGTGCAAACTAGTTTGCTTGACAGCAAATGACAGATAATTTATATACCAACATGGCGGACAGTATGTTTATCAAAACAGGAGTTTTGTAATAAAGTTTTGTATCGTTTAAAGTTTTTGTTTTTACAGAACAATTATATACCTTATAACACTATCATCAAAAAAGTGTCATCTAGCATATTATTGCTAGTGCTACTTGTAATTTCGCCACCGTACTCGACGATCGTAACAGATGGCGCTAGCAGTATTCAAGTAAAGAATTAAGGTTGCATCTGATTCGATTTTTGCGGCAGTTGAGACGATTTTTGCGTCGTTCGAGAGACAATTATGGTTTTTCCTTCCCACTTTGATCCTGGGTCTTTTGTGCGGGGCGTGAAAAAGTATCTCACCAGGCCGCCATAGTGTGGGTCACCATACTACATTGACTAGACATGCAATGAGGATGGTGACCACCACTCTTGGACTCCATTTATTGCTTACCATCAGGCAAAGTGGAGTCATTAATGTAGGTTTACAAATAAAAAATAAAAAAAAAAAACAATAGTACATCGCCGTGTGCTAAGAAAAAGAATTGTTCCGCTACCGAAGTCAGTTATATTCCTCGTGAAAGAAGCCGACTTTCGTGAGTCAGACACCCGATAATGTACTCTTTACAAAGTGTTTGTGGAGTGCTTCGGTTTTTTAATAGTGACTTCTCACCACGAGACCGTGCAAGATCTTCTGGCTTCTGGAGGAAATGGGACTTGGTCGGTGTCGCAGGTCAGTTCTGGCATGTTTCTATTTGAAACGTAGAAGCAGTTTATTTTATTATTTTTACGCTATAATTTTGGTTGGTATCATACAATAGTTTGGTCCTAACAAGTACGGATAGGCCAGTGATTCACTTAAATCTTGGTGAATTTCATATTCTGTTCATAATATGTAATACTAACAACATTCGCGTAATTTTAGTGCATTTTTGTCGCCATTTTACTATGCCCCCAGATTTACATAAATTTGGCAAATTCTATATTTAAAATAGACGAGAACTAGACGCCTTGATGCTGCAAGATGATTTGAATCGATCGGGGGAGTACTGCCTGCGAATGAACTTGATTTTAATATTTCAAAAGGCTTTTCCATGCATTTTACCCTTAAGCGTACTATTTTCGATTATACTTACCACATTAAAAATCAACCCCCTAAAATGTATTACATTTAGCAGAGACCTAGGAGTTATCCATGACGTCAAGTTTTTGTTAAATCAACACCTTTTTGCTGTTGTCGATAAAACTTATAAAGTTCTGGGATCTGTGATTAGAGCATGTAAGACCTTTTTTCTTTTTTTTTTATGCGATAGGGGGCAAACGAGCAGACGGGTCACCTGATGGTAAGTGACTACCGCCGCCCATGGACACCTGCCACTCAAGAGTCACAAGTGCGTTGCCGGCCTTTTAGGTAGGAGTACGTTCTTTTCTTGAAGGTTTGAAGGTCGTATCGGTTCGGAAATACGGCAGACGACAATTTGTTCCATAAGCTGGTTGTGCGAGGCAAAAAGCGTCTGGAGAAGCGCACAGGTGTGGAGTGCCAATCGTCCAGGTGATGAGGATGGATATTTTGTCACGTAGGACGATGGCTGAAACCAGCAGCCGGTATAAGTCCGAACAATTCCTCTGAACACTCCCCATGATATAAGCGATAGAGGATGCAGAGTGAAGCTACATCTCTACGCAACGCCAAGGTGTCAAGTCGATCAGAAATATCTTGGCAATCGATGATGCGAGTTGCTCTCCGTTGAATGCGATCAAGAGGGAGAAGTTGGTACTGGGGTGCACCTGCATAGAGATGAGAACAGTATTCCATGTGCGGCCGAACCTGCGCCTTATAAAGTTGCAGGCGGTGGGCCGGAGTAAAATACTGTCTCGATCTGTTTAGCACACCAAGCTAGTATGGCTAATATGGCCTTACTCTCTTAGTGAACGCGAAACTGGACTTCACTTGATATATCGACGCCAAGGATTCCGATACTGGCTGATGCAGTTAGGGAAGTGCTCTCAAATTGAGGTGATACGACCAATGGCATCTGTTTAGCGGTGAACGCGCAAACCTGTGTCTTCATCTGGTTATACTGGACTAGGTTAAGTCGACCCCAATCTGAAACTTTTGATAAAGAAGTTTCGATTTCAGACACAAGTTTGGATCGGCTTTCGATGACGTTTATCCGAGAATGTTAGCGCGGCCGGTGTAAAGAGCATCACTCGTGCTATCGTCTGCATAGCAATGGATGCTGCTAATCTGCAGCATGTCATTGATATGCACAAGAAACATCGTGGGTGATAGCACACAGCCTTGTGGGATACCAGAATTAACAAATTTGGAGTCGGAGCATGCACCGTCAACAACGACCTTGATGCTTCTGTCTGAATGAAAACTGGTAAGCCAATTGCACAGTTTCTCGGGAAGCCCATAGGAAGGAAGGGTGATGGCTATAGGTCTATAGTTTGACGGATCAGAGTGATCTCCTGTTTTAGGGATTGGGTGCACTAGAGCTGTCACTATGAGTTCGGGACTACGCCAAGAGAGTAGGAAAGCCGATAAAGGCACGTTAAAACCGGTGCCAACTCTGGAGCACACGCATGATAGGAGAGATTCTATCGGGCCCACTCGACTTAAGAACGTCGAGGGAAAGAAGCGGTTTACGCACTGCCCTTAGTGTAAACCGGATTGCTGGCATGCGGCTCTCGCACTGTGGATTGGTCGGCGGTGCAATTCCCCCGTCGTCCAGGGTCGAGTTGGACGCAAAGGGTTTGCCCAGAAGATCGGCTTTTTCTTTAGCGTCGTGGGCCAACGAATTATCTCCTATGTGCAGAGGTGGAAGGGATGGCTTACAAAACTTCCCCTGGACAGCTTCGGCAAGAGACCAGAATGCACGAGTTTCGGAAGGGAGACTCACTAATCTCTTGCAAATTCTGTCGATGTGAGCCGACTTCACCCCAGCAATTACTCTTTTGAGGGACCTGGAGGCAAAGTTAAATTGCTTCTTTAATGTGCTGGTCTTGACATCCCGTGCTGTCGCTGCATTAGCCCATGCTTTGTAACATTCCTGCTTTCGGCGGGACGCCGCTTTGCAGGTTCGACCAAACCACGGCTGCAACTTGCCACCTGTGTTAATCAGGGAAAATGGAATAAAAAGTTCCATACCCTGAAGCACAACATCCGCGACAGAGTCGGCAACAGAATTAAAACAATAATAATATTGTACTGTGTGTATGTTCGTAGTCACCTAGAATACGCGTCTCAGGTATGGAACCAATGTTATAGTGTCTACATAACATTGGTTCCATACCTGTACTGAACTGTAATGAAAAATGTGGATTGTAATGAAGAAAATCAAAAGAAATTTACCCGCTTCTTAACGTTTAAATTTAAATTAGCATATCTAGACTACACAGAGCGTTGTAAAAAAAAAACTTTTATTGCCTCTGTTAAAGAAGAGTTAATAGTATGATTGATAATAATGAGCTACTTCTCCACTTGTTTCGTGAAATATATTTTTTTTGCTTTGTATCTTAAAAGTACTAAATTAGACGTGATTTGAAGAAAATAATTTATGATACATGTATGTTGAATTGTTTTATAACGTTCTACTTACGATTGTTAAATAGTTGGTTGTAGTTTAAAATTGTTCAACTATTAAAACAATTTCAGTGTTTATTGTTCCATATGATAGACGGTTGCTTTGAAGCGTCACTATCACTTCTGCTTCAGCTTCTGTAGTGCGAATTAATCTAAGTTTTGGATTATTTATATTACCTAATAAACATATTTTCGAAATAGATAAAAATCCTAGTTGGTTAAAGTTTACTTTCAGATTTGACCACATAATTAGTTCTTACTTCGTTGCAGATAAAGCTATTAAAACCGTGTTAAAGAACTGTCTCAGAAGTAACATATCTAGTTGTATAAACAACTCTTTCTCCATAGAAGGTGCTACTGCAGTGCTCTTTGGTCGGACCCGATTTGGGAATCGAAGTTACTAAATTAAATAACTTAAAGCATCTCTGTGCTCCAAGCACTTAAATAATTCACTTTGTGGTACTCGCTCCTCTCTGGGATGTTTTAACTTATGTATGAGATTTACTAGCATTAATATCGTTTGTTTACAATGATGACTTGTTTAATATATCAGATTCTAGATCATCATTTGTCAATACAATATGGAAAGCTTTTGAACTTTTATCTTATATTCTTATGTATAAAAATGACAAATAGGTAATGAAATCATTTGCTACAAAAAACTATGTTCTTCATATTAATTACGGTTTTGATATTATTTGTAAATCACAGTTGAGTTGCTGTTAAAAAAAATTAAGGAGCTTTAGCTTCTTAAACGTGAATAAATATCAACCTCTTGGCGGATTGAAATTTATCCTTTAAAAAAAATATAAAATGGTTTGTTTAAACATTCTAAACAAAGACAAGTATTGCTTTTTATAGAGCGTTGTGGTAGTTTTGTACCCCGCAAGTCAGCATCGTGAGAGGTTTTCGTCTTATCCTCATTTTCAAGATGTTTTAAACGTTAATGATTTGTAATTTTCAATCATTTTCTGACATATATTTCTGTGATAAAAGAACAACGTGTTTTCCATTACATACATAGTTCTAAGCATTCGATAGTCTAATGGAATGGCTATTGAGTTGGATCTCACTGCACTTCACTGAAATGAACTTAATCCGAAGCAATATATTTGAAATTAATAAAGACCATATTATAACAACATACATAATAAATTTGAAATTACTTTCATTGCCAAATAAAAACAATTTTTAATTCAGTTTAGAGATAGTACAGTTCGTAGCCAGAGAATGCAACGAATGTGAATGGGTGTTTGCGATGCACACAACGAATCGCAGTCTCGTTTAAAATGATGAGTTTTTCAAAATACGTTTATAGGTTCACTATACTGTAGCGCGTATACTGTATATGTATGACAATTATTTTTTATATGTTGGTGCTCCGTAGCAAAGCGTAATAATATATATATAATAGCCTATTAATCTAGCTCCTGTAAGCCTACTTAGTAATTTTAAATTAACATCGCAGAGATGTTTTCCACAAAATTTGTCCATCTTTAGTATAGTCTCACTTAACAAATTATTAAATTAAAGACAAGCCTATTGCGTCAGCCTGGCACATTGTAAATAAAATAACAGTTAAACGTTAGGAGAAGGGAAGGGAGCTATGTTGAGTACACAGATGGGTGGAGGTGGATGGGGGAGTATATGCAATGGACCCGAGGGCGGTGTACGTGGGGTACAGTCCACCGCCCAAATTGTTTAGCAGGTCCGAGGTTGCAGGCGTGTAGTGTTCCGTGCGCCTCCCTCAGGGAGTAATGGTGGGGGGAGAGGCACATTTCCCCCCTTCAAAACGAGATGGGGTCTGCTACGGACGGTCGCCTGCTGGCCGCGGAAGAATGTCGTGTTCCCGCGGCCCTCAGCAGCAGGTGCGAGGAAGGAACACCGTGGTGGTTTTAGCCGGTCAAGTCCGGCACACCCCTCCGCTGATGCCCCCAGCGGAGGATAGTCCATGAGGATTTCCTCACGTCAAAAAAAAAAAAAAAGAGGAGTATATGCAATAGCGCGAACAGGACAGGGTTTCATTTCTCCTAACAATCAATTTTTTTTTATTACATATCTGAAACATGAAAAATAATCATCAAACATAATTCAATTTACAATTTATTGAAAGCATGTTTTAAACTGGGTAGAATAGTAAGTTATTGAAAAGTTTTCACTTTCCATGATGCAGAAGTTCACGTTAAAATGGGGTCATTGAATGTCTTATATTCTTGGCAGGTAGGTTTTGTTCAGCTCTGTTGAAATTTTATTTCCCTGATTACACGAGGATTTTTATGTTTGAATTCAATTTAGAATTTCAAGTTTATTTATTTATTCCTGATTCATGATTATGATCATTACTTATTCATAGAGTCATCAATAGTAATGTTCCTATGTGCACTATACACATACACCCAAGTCTATATCTCGAAGAGGTTTCTTTCAAACATTTTACTAGAGATTGTACTGCTGTAATACACTATATTTTACGTAATACGAAACAATATAGTTATACGAATAGGATTCCTTTAACCAACCACTGTCTGAAAGATAACAGTCCTATAAACATACAAACTCAATATTTTCTGTAGAATTATTTTACATATCATTTTGCCTTGCATTAAAACACATTACCATTATTATAATGGATTCCGTACCCTAAAAAATGTATTAAATATAATACATATTCTTTACACTTGAGTGATCAAAATTGAGAAATAAAATAACTTTCTGAAACAGCTAAATGAAATGATAAAATGCTCTTAAAGCAAACTATTAAAATATAAGATATTTTTAGTATACATTAGCTCCCTCTGCCGATAACCGGCATACTTTTTAATACTGTAACAATTTTAGCACCTGGCGGGTACCAGCGTGCGGTTGTCTGAATAACAGATAATGGTTATTTCTGACTCACGAACGAATTAAATAATTGTTTGTTCATTTATTGTTTGGAACTCAAAGGATCAACAAACTTTTACTGGGCTGTTTGTGAAATACAACAGTAGTATAAATGGCTTTAGTTCCGTATTATACGTTTTTTATAAAATCTATGTATAAATGTTGTTAAGTAATCAAATATGAATTAATCCTCAAATTGATATATGTATTATATATTATAGGTATATACTCGAGGTATAATATAGAGCTATTTGCAACTGGTACTTGAGGAACTATAGATGTGAGTTTATTGAAAGCGAAACTTAAAGACAAGGAAACTCAATGGAAAGGATTGTTAAACGGAATCAGTTTGGGAGTGTAAGCACTAGCTCCAGCAGGTCTGGGGTACTAAATGAGGTACTGTAGACAATAAATCTATGTCTTAGAATCGAACTTTAAACAAATTATAATAGTTAAGAATTGGTGAATAGTGCGAATAAACGCTAAATGGCCTGTTGGTCTTTTGGTTCACGACCTCCGGATCGGCAGTCAGAGTCACTAATCACTAAACCAATTATCCAGTCGCATGTACATATGTATGTATGCATGTTATAATATATGTAATATAAAAACGTTACCAATAAAACAATCGATTTATAGATCATCTTGTAATGAGTTACCTTTTACAGGTTACAGTCAACGAACTGTGTACGTAATATAATACTAATCCGTTCAGACAGGTACTTAGAATTAGATTATACATACCTAATTGATCATTTTTTTAATATAGACCGGGTTCTGTTAAATCCAATTATATGAGCTTAAGTTCCCAGGCTTTGTAAGCAATAATAAAAATATACTTACTTCTACCAATACTGCCTCTATTGTCGAAAATAGAGTGGTCAGATATAAAACAAAACTCTCGGTTGATTTGTTTGAGTTAAACTTTGACATTTTTAAACTTTCACAGTTTTTGTCTGCGTGCAATTATGTTAATGGAGCAGCATGTGAATAAAATATTCTGAACCACTTAACATTAAGCTCTGACAACTGAAATATGTGACAAGGAAAAAATGGAGTTGACTTGTCTAGATAAATCATAATGTTGGAGATTATATTTTATTTTCGTTGTACTTGGAAGTACTTTGAAATAAATTGACGAACTTTTACTCCTATTGCTACTTAAAAATATATCCAAATTAAAAAAAAAAAATGAAATTTTTGCATCAACGGTTGATGAGTATGTAAAGGTCCTTAGCCGTTTGAAAGGCGACAACGTAATTCAGAATCCTTATAGCTAAGTTTTAGTATTCTTCCGATTAAGGGACTAGTAACCAAAAACATTCCACGTCTTATCAACATAAGATGTTAATGAATAAGCGTTTAATTATATATTGAATTTGACTTTTGATTTCTGATTATAATAAACAAAATACAATATATCTTAATCTTACAGTAATATGTCTGGTTGACGGCAATGGGACGGACGTATAGTAAGACGGCAATAATCAATAGGCAATATGGTCTTAAGTGTGACAAAATTATAGTTGGCAGATGAGGGTGTTTAATACGAGTCTGCTTACCCCTTCGAAGATAATGTATGAATGTATTAATAATTTTGTTTTATTGAAAGAACGATATTGCTGAAATCCAAACAATAAATTATTATATCAAATTAAACTTATTTTAAAAGCTATTAATGACATACATATATATATATATATGTATATATATATATATATATATGAGTTGTATCCTTGAAGTGTAAATTGTTTTCTTTGATTATATATTTTTTTAAACTATTAGTTAAATATAGAGTGATCATGTAATATACTAAAGTATTTCTATTAAAAAAATACGTGGATGCAACGGTATAGATTAATTCATAGAGAACGTTTGTATCTTGCGAATGCTTATCGCAGTTGGTGTGCACCTCGGACCGACCCTCTAATGCTCTGGCTTAGTAATAAATACACACATATTAATAAAGACGGCGGGCACGTTCCTAGTATATTTTGTAAGCGGTACAGTACACCAGATTATTAATTCGAGCTACACCAACCTGATTAGAGAACTGTTAACAAGTAAAGAAAAGTGGTATTCCATGATGAAATCGAACCGACAACAATCACAGTGATCTGTGAAAAGTAGGTGCCCCTTTCTAGGATATACGTGAAAACAACTAATTATTAGTGTAGATATTAAGACTACTTTTAGTTAAATTGGGTCATAAAAATATTATCTGTGGCTATGATTTTCTAGAAATTTTAAAACTTCCTCACATTCAGAATACCAAATTGATAAAATACCCGATAAGTGGGCTCGGATTTCCCAGCATCAGCTAGTTCGAGTGACCAGGAATGCGACCTTGTCTCCTTGAGCCATTTCTAATACTTCCCGGTCTATCCGTATTATCAATATCCCTTTCCTACCATTGCCTTCTGTCCTTGTCTACCTTTACTCTTCAATATACCAAATTTTCCCATTTCATTGCCCGGTCAATGGCAATAGGCTTGCTCTCTGTTACGTAACAGGGATTAAGTTATGGTTGTCAAAATGATGGCGCTTAATACGCCTCTGCCTTTCCCTTCAATTACATAGCCGTTAGTTTATGTATATTTAAATAATATCAGACACAGAACAAATGAATAAAACAATATTCCAGTAACGTATGTGTACGATATTTCCCGCCGTGTATTTCAAAGCGTAATGTTTATTAGCAGCCGACCCCAGATAAACCAAGTATAGGTTAACGTGACTGTATATATGGCACAGTTCACAGGAGATATTATGTCTTTAGCGAACTAGATGGCCGAACTACTTATCGGTTCTATCGTACACGTGAATTTACATCAAAACTTTATTTGTTAACAAGGTTAATATAATACAGGTTGAAGTGAAATTATAAATATGTGTTCATATAACGTATATAAAGAGAGAGAGAAAAAACCATATAAGTCTTAACTCTGCATTGAGTGTGTGCGCGACAAATGGACGAATTACTCAATATCACGCAACCCGATTTCGATGATTATTTTTTTATTGAAAAATATGTACTTCAAGGGCAGTCAGGTGAGAGTTTGGTAAGGTTCTGACAATGGCATTCATGAGAAAACCATATGTCTTATATTTTATGATAGACGCATTGAAATCGGTTGTATACTTTTTTAAAGTGAATTATATATTCACTATCCTGTAATGTATGTTATGACAGTGGTAGTTAACATTCTTATATAACTTTCATATTACGATACCGTCTTCTTTGAACGGAAGCGAGCCGGTCGAGCTTCCCCATTGTGCTTAAGCACGATGGGGAAGCTCGACCGGTGCTATCGCACTGACATCGTATCCACAGCTTCTCAGAAACAAGAAGAAAAATAGCGTAACAGTTTAATGCGCACTTAGACAAGCAGATGCGTAAACTTGACCATTTTATCTATGTGGCCGCGCATAAAAAACAAAAACAAGAAAAAAAAGGAAAAGAGCACATTACAAAAAAAAAAAGCTACCACGTTACTGAAGAAGTTAATGTTTCAATTAAATAGTCACGGAAATGTTTGATCATGTTATAAGCAATTCAATCAAAATAAAATTATAATTCAGAAGTCATTTACTGAACTGGAATATCATTAACTGAATTAAATAGTTTAAAACAGATTTGACTGACTGAAAAAATAAACATTTATATGGGTTAAAATTGTGTAAATTTTACAATTCATGATAAGCCGTAAAACAACAATAAATAACTATGAAGTAAACACGATAACTCACTTAATAATATACCTAAAAGTAACTTTAATAATATCTAAGATACGCATTTTAATTCCACTTACATATGCTGACAAGCATGTACATATGTCCCCAGTGTAAAGCCGATATGACACTTCAACGCTTTCAGCAATTTGATATTATTTAAAATCGAAAATTAAAACCTATCATAGGAATTTTTGAATGGTCAAAAGAGGAAGTCATTCAAACTAAGTCATTCGTGAAGCTAGTTTCCTGTTCTGATACGTAGATCATATGAAGTATAACAGGCAAGAAACTGCAAGAACACTCTTTTTTATGATATTTTATTATTTTATGTTTTATTCTTCAGCACGCTACTCGAGGTGCTGGGTAAGACGTCTTCTGCCCGCTTTGCGTTCAAATATTACATGCAAGGATGCTGTAACAAGACATTACAACATTTGGTATTGGTATATAAAGTATATCTGTTTAGTTGCTTGCGTTTAGTTGTTTTGTAGCTTTTCCTTATACACACATTTTTTACGCAAAAACCATATTTTCCACTAAATTCAAATTTATTTATTTGGGTCAAAGTATTGCATCGGGTATTAATTTATATAAATACAATTTCGATCAAAATCAATTCCTGTCCCGTGACCCGTCTGCTCATCGGCCCCTTAAAAGCAGGAACTAAATGGTTTACTGATGATAAGCATAAAATATATTGTTACAATTGAAATTGGCATACCAAAATTCAGCATAATGATTATTACGAATAATATGATTAATCATAAATGTTTTGCTAAAGTGTTTATTGCCATAAATACTTTTGGTATAGTGATAATAAAGCATATTTTTTTTATGATATAATGGGACAGACGAACAGACGGGTCACCTGATGGTTAGTGATAGCCGCCGCCCATGAACATCTGCAACTCAAGAGTTGTAAGTGCGCTGTCCATCTTTCGGGGTGATGAGGGGAATGAGTGTCCTTGGAGTTTCTTGCTGATTTTTCTCCATAGGATCTACATATTGGAACAAGCAACTATCTTCATGGCTGACTTAGTCTGAACGACTTCCTCTCTTGACAATTTAAAAATACCCATGATTGGTTCAGTGGAATTAAACGATTTTGATTTTGATTTAGATTGTTACATAAACTGTCTGATAATAACAGTCCGATACCTCAGTCGCCTATTACGACACCCACGAGAACATAATTATGTATGTGGTTTTACCTATTTTACTTCACTAAAAACCACACTCTAGAGTGTTTCGTTTTTAAAATTCATACATTTCTACTATACACACATACATATAGTCACTTATTTATCCTCGAAGGGGGAGGCGTGATTGATGGCCACAATATGCTAACTTTAATCTAGTCCAATTAACGTAATAAGGTGCAAACCACATAGTATACCTAAAGGTAAAGATGTGGTAGAAAGGGTAAGAAACATATTTCTTGATGGCTTTTACGGATGAGTAAGCCAGCCAGTTCGAGTTGAGTACAACTCGAACTGGCTGCTGACAACACAACACAATTCGAGCCATCTAATAACATTATCTTTTTACTATAGTTAACCATAATCCATACTAAATCCAATCTCTTAAATTTTAGAAGAAACCAAACAAGCAAGCAACTCGCTAACTTAGTCAGCTCTATATATTTATTTTGAGATGTTTTCACATTTTTCTATTTACTTATTATAAGGCTGAGGTTGACTAAATGTCGTCCGTGTTTCTTTTGATGAAATTATTACACAAACTAACGTAATTAGCGAGAAAGCTGCCGGCTATTTATTTAAATACTTATTAGCCCCAAAAGATATTTTTTTCATACAACGTTACATAATTTTGTTAATGTCTGTTAACTTTGTTGTTGCTGTAGAAGAAATATGAAATATCCAAACATAAAGGTAAGGCTTTATCTGTATAATTATTATAATCAAGTAAGTACTCGAGAGTATTAAATTTTTACCTCTAACTAACCTTTCACCTCTAATCACCTTACGGCCACCTTTACCAGGTCATTAGTCGCATCTGGCTGGGGAGCGACCTACCTTTCTTTTACTCACTCGCGGTCTCAATTCTAGGAACCGTTTGCTCCTTCGGCATATGTCCATTGCCATTTCAGTATGCTATTCAGTATTCTGCGAGCTATGTTGATATTATTAGTTCTTTGTTCTATAATTGTTGTAGTTATATCGAACTATTAAGCATTCTAAACGTTTTTTGAGGACTAAACTCTGCTGAAAGCCAGTACAGATGTATAGCGAAATAAAAGTTCTTCACTTCCAACTTTTATCATCGGCGAGTTCTTACCGAGTTCTTAATTTATCAAAAGTTCTTATTTATTAAAAAGTTAAGATTTCAGTCTAAAGGGAAGGTTATTGGCAATCCGCAGCTGTACGAACTATCGAACCAAGGCTAAGACTTTGAAACAAATGCATCTATTTCTTCCAAAGTCTCAGAATTAAGTTTCTGCACCTGAATTTGATCACGATTTGCACCTAGTTTTTGTTTGGGTAGTTCTAAGGGTAAATTAATTACAAAGTTACAGATTCTATGAGCTGATTCGAATATTATATCTCTCTTTCTAGCGCAGTCATCAATATTGTTGTAGTCGAAAACCAACATTTACAAGTTATATTTTTACTGAATCAATAAATGAGAATAGATGACGTTCTACCATTTCTACCTAGCCTGGGTGCCATTAAGGTATCAGGGTATGTATTTATGTATGTAGATGAGTACTAACTAAAGACAATCTGTACGAAAAATATTAGAACAGGTTAAATAAACGTAGCAGATTATTTGCATCAATTAACATCAAAATAAATTATGTTGGCATAACTTTACTAAAAGTTTTGTGTCCCTTCAAAATATGAATTCATCAGTGGTATAAACACATTAACATATTTAGATACTTCAACCGTTCTATCGACTTTAGGAGGGCTATTACTTACATCGATAACTGTATTCATTTAATTAATATACAAGCTAAGTACTTAGAGTTATTCAATGGTGCCTGAAGTGCTAGCTTAATGGAAAAGATCCTCTTTAAAAATCTTAATATAGAAACTGCAGCAAGGGATATTGCAATTAAATGAAAGGAACCCTTATCAAAAATACACTTGTACTTTGTGAACAAGCTTATTACAAACTTGAGGATTATATCCAAGATAAGAACGATTGGAAACATGCTGGTCCTGTTCCACAGGACAATTTTGAGTCTACTTAAAATCGAACTGGTTGCTAAATGTATTGTATAAAGAATTATATTTTTGTAACATTGACTTATTACTTGTTAATAATCTTTTATATGTTTGTTAATGTGAGCACCATGTGTCTATCATAAAATTAATGTATCTGTCGTTGCTTCACTTTCATTATTTTTACCTATTTCGGTATAATGATGTTGTTCTGGGTGCATTGTGTTTTCACACATAATTTTATATATATAATTACTGTATGTAAACAAAACCTCTTAAAAAATGAACGGTGGAGTTTCTTACCTATTCTTCTCCATACGAAACTACATTTTAGAATGGGCGACTAGAATCAAGTCTATTTAAATGTAAATGTTGACGTTCAAAAGTGGCTATTTGAAATAAATGCTTTGAATTTGAAATTTGAATTTGGAAAGATAAAGTACCATTGAAAATCCAATTAAGCCAGTTACAATCCTATAACTAAGTTGAATATCTTTCTTACTTAAAAATGTTTATTACAAACTGCCTGACCAGTTGGTCTAGTGGGTAGTGATCCTTACTGCTAAACCAGAGCTCGTGGTTTTGATTACCAGCCAGCACGCATAAGTCATACGTCAACTCATGTGTCATAATCTTGATTACTTGTTGTGTCTGGTTCTAATTTATCTATAATATATACGTTATCTTTGTTAAGAAATACATATTTATATTTAACAGCAGTCTGGTTACTACAGTACAAACTCTGCCTAGTTTGGAATCACAATGCAGTGTGTGAGACGTCTGAAGAAAGTACTATTAGTTAAGAAATACCTACCTACCTATGAATTTAAGTAATGTTTATATTTTTTTCATTATTTATTTCATTGACACCGTTCTAATGTTATTGTTAACATAGCATTGATAATTACACTTGATTTTAAAATAAAAGCTAAATTGCAGCTAAAGTGAGCGGCTACAAAAGAAATGTATCTTATTTTTATTTATTCCTTCATTCTATTCTTGAAACATTTCCCTTAAAGGAATTTGTTTTTGAAAGGTTCTTCATCACAGTATAAGGAAGTTTGAACACCTCATTTACGTAGTAGCATATGGGGCCACAGTCATTTATTTTAAGTACGTTTCATGTTGTCTCAAGTATCATATAAATAAAGAATTGTTTTACTTTACTTTTATTGTATTTGTCTAACACACCCACACACCCACACACCCTCTCGTCATTTATTTAGACTTTTTTCTATATTTTTTTAAAAATACTTGTTAAACATACAAGCAATGGACACGAAGAACGTACAGACAACTATTTGTAGATAACACAATTTATTATCACGTATGGAAATCGCGCCTTTGATCTCTGGCTCAGCAATATCTTGAACCACTAGACTAATGCACTAGACAGGGCAGTCAAATTAAAGAGTTGATAAAATCTTGTTTCACTTTATTTAATATACAATGTATGTAGAAGAAACAAAGTTGAGACTATGTCTCTACATAGTCTAGAAAAAACTAAAGCCTTAGATACAGGCTGGACCTAGTTTAGTTTACTTTACGTTCATTATTCTGCTGGTCATCACATCTTCCTATTATACTTATAGTTTTAGAAATTATATGAATAAAGTAATTATATATATTTATTACTGTCTTTATGTTTGTGTAGCAGATTCACAAAACTTCAATATATCCTGAACAAGCCAAGTTAACACAGATTCAGGTAAGTTTAACGTCTTTAGTTTGTGTACATTTACTATTATCGTGATTACACATTACTATGCTTTTAGTATCTTAGTTCCTAACACTTCAACTTTATAATTTTTATGCAATATTGATATAATGCCATATTTTTATGTGCTTATAAGTATCTTTTCTTCATTCATTTAAAGAGGATTATAATTATGTCTTATAGATTTATTTAGTTTACATATATATTTTTTGTGGAAAGATTTGGTATTATATGAATGTTCATGTTTAGTGTATAACTGAAATAACCATCATTAAATCTGATTCTGTTATTTGTAGCGATCAACAACCTTTTCATTTAATGTATTTTTTATCTAGTAAACCCTAGAAGTTGTTAAATTTATCACCTGCAGCTCTGTCATCGGGCGAATAGAAAAGATATAAATAGCAAAAAATTGTAGTCGTTTATAATATTTAACATGCATCGTTGTAGCAGTTTCTAAGTACATATAAATTATGTTTCTCATTTAAACGAGTCGTTACCCTAAAAGGGTGAAATGTGAAATATAAGTAAGAGATCGTTGATAAGTGACGTCATATTTTATCACTCCGTTAGATTTTAGTCAAACCTTATATGGTTTAGATGTCTCCCAACGTTTTCACGAGTATTGTCATGTTACAATCATGAACGTATGAAATGAATCGCGATAAAATAGCCTTTTATGAATATAATGATAATAATTATATTAGGAGTTGCTTCCGGAAACCTCCTTTATTTCAGCGAAATGCAACGCAAGTGATATTCTGTGAGACCGTGGTATCGCACCGGTCGTGCTGGCCCGTTTTAGCCTAAGCGTAGCTCTTTCATGATAAAACTTAACCACGAAGTCATAGGAAATGCAGATGCATGCAATGTAGAAAAAGTAATTTATCATTTAAAAATCTACCCTAAAAATTCAAAAGACGATATTATACATGTGGCCCGTTTTGCAATACAAGCGATATAATTACACGTTAACAACACCTTCAAAAATCTATAGGTTTCGGTAGTTTCGGGTATTATTAAGAAGAATAAATATAAAATCATATTTATAAGTTTCGTAACCTAGCAATCGTTCACTTCCTTAAGCTAATCGCATAGTAAGCCATCTAGCTGGGTAATAGACATAATGTGTTATTTACTAAACTAAGAAATATAATGCTATTTATGTTTATTTTATATATGCTTATCCTTTTTATTTATATTTGAGATGGTCGTATTTTCACGAATTCATATTGTTCTAGATAACAATTTTTTAATTGTAATTCGCTGCTCAAAGAGATCCTTCGATCTGAATCCTTTAATGATAGTCTTTTAATCATCATCAGCCAATTATCGCGTCCCTTTCTTCTTAGTTAATAAAGACCGTAATTTACACAGAAAGCTCCAGCGATATCTCTAAAGATAATATGGCCTATTAAGTAAGTCACAATACAGCTTTTGTCAAGGTGAGACTCTCTCCTATTCTTTTAATTCTCAGATCTCTGTCCTATTCTTTTAAAAATAGGTGTATAGTATTTTTAATACAATATAAGTAACTATTCTATAGTTAGTTATATTGTTGTTGTGTTTAGAAGCCAATGACATCGTAATGTTAAGCGTTATGTGTACTTTATTTATTTTATGTTTTCTCTTAAATCTGTGCCAAAACATATGACTATGTCTGTAACCTAAATATTTTTATGGATTAGGCGATATTAGCGTATTTTTATGTGATGCAACAATAAGCTAATATCTAGAACTATAAGTCAGACTTAAATGTTTTTTTCTACATTGGTCGGAATGTTTATTGAAGAATATTATAAGTAATAAAACATAACGCTGGTACCCTTAGCAGCTGAGCAGTAAGCATAAACTTACATAAACCTTCTGGAACGGCCAGTGATCGTATAAGTTAAGAGATAATATAAGTTTTTTTCAAATACGACCCGCACTAGGATTAACTCCTGTATCGCAGGGGACTTTGCAAACATTCAAATGAAAGACACAAAGAACACTCACACTCAGAACAGCAATTTGAGGATTGAGCTATTGTCGCGGCACAACACAACACTTGACGCGGCATTTTGTGGCAGTTCCCAATTCGTGTCTGTTGTTTCTTAATCGTGTACCAATTTTGCTAATCATAATAATATATCCTATAATAATAGTAATGCATCTGCAATGTCAATTCTGCTAACGGTGAAGGTATTGAAGTTTTAAATACAGTAATGAATAAAAAGATGGTGAAAATTTCTATGATTAATAAAATATCTCAGTTCCCATGAGAATCGTATTGTGCGGATTTAGGTTATCGAATTGTTCTCCCATGAGTCGCTACAATTAAAATGAATAGTTCACTCAAGGTCCACCTGCAGTTACTACTTTATATAATGGGTTTAATCACACAGACGAGGGTGATATTATGGTAATAATATTTTAACGAGTGTTTGTTTCTTTGAGGATTATCTTTTACAGTTATGTTATTTTTTTTCTAAATATTAGTAAATTACAGATACAAAAGTAACCCTTAATGTTGTTTATAACTGACTCGCTAAACAAGCGGATGGTAGTGATGGTTGTTTCAAGTGCTTGAAAACACTAAAATATAAAATAATTATCGAATAAGTATAAAAAGGTCTCTCTCCCTCTCTCATCGACATCTATGTATATATGTCGTTTTGCTCGCCGCCGCCGTTGCGCAAGCGTAAGCCCAAGCGCAAACACGTATTTTATACATACGTACGTACTCGTATTAAAGCACAAGTAAATAATTTTAACCTTTACTTTTTTCATTTATTAAACTGAAAGAGTAAGTTCATATAAGCAATACTTTGCATAATAGTGGCATGGTACTTATAACTGTATTCTCTACAAAACTGTTAAGTTTTTACTTATAGAACATAGGTAGAATAGAAAAACAAAAACATATAATTGATCAAAGAAATCAATTATACCTGACGTTTTGAACATCAGGGATTAGTACCCCTACTACTAACTAACTACTTGTCTTCTACGAGAAATTAGAGAGGAAGGAAAAGTTGATGAATGCCCCTTGGACAAATAGTTTTTATTTTATTGAATTCAATATGTAAATTAATTAATGAATTACTTATAAAAAATAATAAAATGTACTGCACAATAGCAAAAGAACCCTACTGCATTATCATCGAGACCACAGAGGGCTTATTTTTTTATTTTGATTGTTTTTGCAGTGTTTTGTACTTAGTAAAAAACCTTTGCTAAGTTTGATTTTTCATGTTGTAGGTCTATATTGCAATGTTTGATTCCAAACTACTGGTTATTATTAATAAAAATTAAAACTTCATTATTAATTAGTTTTGTTCTTTCATATGAACATATTTTTAATAAAAACTTAAATAATAATAATAGTAAGAAAAAAATAGTATTTTAAACAATAATGCACTGCACTAGATATACAACCTTATATACTATTTTGTATACCTTATATTATATATATGTATATATATAGTATTGTATCGTTATGTAGTAGCAGTCCACAACCGACTTATTCCGCTCGCTCTGGTTAAAGAGAACTGGCGTAAACTTGTGGTACTTAGTACTAATGATCAGGTCCTAAATGGGTCTGATGTAGAGGTAATAGTTTCTATGCCTGGCTATGGTGTGGTGATTTTTTTAGAGAAACTTTGTCCTTGCAATTATGGATGCAGTTATTATGACGATCACTACCGAAAATATATCTTTAAAGACGATGCGGTCGGCATATGTCGGGCATGCCACTGTTCCGGTGAATCATGAAAATAATACGCATATTATTTCTGGTTGTTCTGATCTTGCCTTGTTAAATACAATACATAGATATAAGCTTTAGTTATAGCTTCACAGTCATGTATCTCGGTCAACTGTCTCAAATAGAATTCACGGACAGGTTGTTAGTCATTCTAATCTCAGGAGGGAGCGCATTCCATAATAAAATGGATTGGACAGCAAACAAAGATTGAACGAGAGAAGAGGTGTGAGTATAGCATAGGAGTAACAAATTATTTGTGGAGCGGAGATCTCAGTCATTGTTTGAACCTAGAAGACTAAGCTCACGGGAGAGAACACCTTAAGAGGCTCTTGTTAGACGATTGGATCAAGGGACTGATACAAGAGACAGTTTTCCTTGATACAGCCCGGGTTATCTCTGGAAATCTAACCACCGGCGTCTTAGTGCCTGTACCCGAAATCGATGGTTTAATATATTTTTTTATTTTAAATGTACTTTGTATTAATGTGGTTTATTTATGTGTGTATGTGTATTAATTTTAATAAAGAGATTATCATTATTTATTTTAGGTAAATATCTGGAAGAGATTACATATAGCAATAAGGCCGCAATTTGTAGATTATATATTTGACACGTGTAAAATATGTATTGTATTTTACTGTAAGAATAATGTATAAATAAAGATTATTCAAAGATCACCTCAAAGATTATCTATCTATCATATCTATTTACAATTATAAAAATGTCACTAAATAAGTAATTACAGTAAAAGAGGAATTTTCCTCATCACTGTATAGAAATTAACCACCCTGAATCCGATTTCCCAAAATGAGTGAGCGTCTCCGGAGGCCTAAAATCCCCACCCTCCCTAATGATAGCGCTGTTAACAAAAAGGATACCCCAGGGGGGTACCAGTGCTAGCGTTGGAGAATCCCCCCTGGACGTCCACCCTCAGTACGGATTATACCTGAGCGTGGACGCCCAGGCTGCCCCTCGTACTCTGGGGGGGGGGCTCAACAGCGCTCTTAAAATCTCGGGGCAAGAGAAGGCATACCATGGCACCCCCTGTCACGTTTACCGTGGATTTTTGTAACATCAGGGGCTTACATTCAAACCTCGACACTGTCCACCACCACCTTGAGACAGCAAAGCCGGCCTTGCTCTTTTTAACCGAGACGCAGATATCGTCTCCAGCGGACACATCCTACCTCTGCTACCCTGGGTACGGACTGAAACACTCCTTTGCTCCTAAGGCTGGTGTATGCGTGTACGTTAGAGATGATATCACTTCTCGCCGCCTCGGCAATCTTGAAGGTAGGGATCTCTCCATCTTATGGCTACGTGTAGACTGCGACGACCATCCCCGCATCTACCTATGCCTCTACAGGTCCCATAGCGGTGATGCCGAAACGGACCGACTCATCGCCCACGTCCAAATGGCTACAGAGTCAGTGCTCCAGCAGGTCCCATCCGCAGAGATCGTAATTCTTGGCGACTTTAACGCCCATTAGGCCGATTGGCTTGGTTCGCGCAAAACAAATCATGCGGGAAGATCTGTTGACGCAGCTGGTAACAACGCCTACGCGAATCCCAAATGCAGAAAGCCACGTGCCATCACTGTTGGATCTTCTGCTGACCTCACATCCTGACGGCTACAAAGTATCCGTTGAGGCCCCTCTTGGCTCTTCGGACCATTGCCTGATTAGGAGTATGGTGCCACTCGTTCACTCGCTGCGGCCGCGAGTTACAGGCAGTCGCCGCGTATGGCACTATAGGTCAGCAGACTGGGATGGAATGCGAACATTCTTTGCATCCTACCCATGGAGGCAGGTTTGCTTCTAGCCGGATGATCCCAATGTCGTTGCCGACTCTGTCGCGGATGTTGTGCTTCAGGGTATGGAACTTTTCATTCCATTCTCCCTGATTCCCACAAGGGGCAAGTCCCAGCCTTGGTTTGGTTGAACCTGCAAAGTGGCATTCCGCCGAAAGCAGGAATGTTACCAAGCATGGTCTAATGCAGCAACAGCACAGGATGTAAAGACTAGCACATTAAAGAAACAATTTAACTTTACCTCCAGGTCCCTCAAAAGAGTAATTGCTGGTGCGAAGTCGGCTCACATCGGCAGAATTGGCGTGAGACTAGGTAGTCTCCCTTTAGGAACTCGTGCATTCTGGTCTCTTGCCAAAGCTGTCCAGGGGAACTTTTGTAAGCCATCTCTTCCACTTCTCCACATAGGAGACAATTCGTTGGCTCACGACGCTAAAGAAAAAGCCGATCTTCTGGCCAAACTCTTTGCGTCCAACTCGACCCTGGACGACGGGGGAAACGCACCGCCGACCATACCGCAATGCGAGAGCCGCATGCCGGAAGTCCGGTTTAGACGTAGATAGACATTCTTAAGTCGAGTGGGCCCAATTTTTAATTCCCGCGATTTTCCCCCGATTCTTAATTCGCTCGGATCCGTCCAACTACAGACCCATAGCCATCACCTCCTTGTTCTCCAAGATAATGGAATCCATTTTTAACTGCCAGCTCCTCCAGTACTTACAAGACCATCAGCTCCTCAATGATCGACAATACGGCTTCCGTCGGGGTCGTTCAGCTGGTGATCTTCTCGTTTACTTGACTCACCGGGGGGCACAGGCGATCGAGACCTAGGGGGAGCTGGCCGTTAGTTTGGACATGGTGAAGACCTTCGATCGGGTCTGGCACAAAGCGCTCCTTGCGAAGCTTCCTTCCTATGGGCTTCCCGAGAAACTGTGCAATTGGCTCACCAGTTTTCTTACAGACAGAAGCATCAAGGTCGTTGTTGACGGTGCATGCTCCGTCTCCAAATCTGTTAATTCTGGTGTCCCACAAGGCTGTGTGCTATCCCCCACGCTGTTTCTTCTGAATATCAATGACATGCTGCAGATTAGCATCAACCATTACTATGCGGACGATAGCACGAGTGATGCCCTTTACATCGGCCGCGCTAACATTTCTCGGGTAAACATCATCAAAAGCCGATCCAAACTTGTATCTGAATCGAAACTTCTTTATCAAAAGTTTCAGACTGGGGTCGACTTAACCTAGTCCAGTTTAACCCCACGAAGACACAGGTTTGCGTGTTCCCCGCTAAAAAAATGCCATTGTTCATATCACCTTAATTTGAGAGCATTTCCCTAACTGCATCAGCCAGTATCGAAATCTTGGGCGTCGATATATCAAGCGAAGTCCAGTTTCGCGGTCACTTAGAGAGTCCATAGGCCAAGGCCATATTAGCCTCTAAGAAGCTTGATGTACTAAACAGATCGAGACAGTATTTTACTCCGGCCCACCGCCTGCAACTTTATAAGGCGCAGGTTCGACCGCACATGGAATACTGTTCTCATCTCTATGCAGGTGCACCCCAGTACCAGCTTCTCCCTCTTGACCGCATTCAACGGGAGCGAGTCGCATCATCGACTGCCAAGATATTTCTTATCGACTTGACACATTAGCGTTGCGTAGAGGTGTGATACAAGCGATAGTGAGCTTCACTATGCGTCCTCTATCGCTTGTATCATGGGGAGTGTTCAGAGGAATTGTTCGGACTTATACCGGCTGCAGGTTTCCGCCATCGTCAAACGCGACAAAATATCCATCCCCATCACCTGGACGATTGGCACTCCACCACTGTGCGTTTCTCCAGAAGCTTTTTGCCTCGCACAACCAGCTTATGGAATAAATTGTTGCCGTCGTCCGAAGGTCGTATCAGTTCGGAAATCGAATACGATACGACCTGCAAACCTTCAAGTAAAGAGCGTACTCCTACCTAAAAGCCCCCAACGCACTTGTGACTCTTTGAGTTGCGGGTGTCCATAGGCGGCGGTAGTCACTTACCATCAGGTGACCCGTCTGCTAGTTTGCCCCCTATAGCATAAAAAAAAATGTTTATCCAAATCATGATTAGGCTATAAAAATACTGGCTTAAATTAAAACTGATAACTGATACGGGGGTAAAGGGGTACCAGCTTCTCCCTCTGAAACTCGACTAATCAATTGCCAGGATCTTTCTAATGTATTTGATTTCTTGACGTTGTATAGAGATATAGTTTCATTCTGCATTATCTATCGCTTGTGTCATTGTGACCGCTCAGAGGTATTGTTCGGACTTATACCGGCCGCAGGTTTCCGCCATCGTACAATGTGGCAAAATTTAAATCCCTATAACCTGTTTGATTGGCACTTCACCACTGTGCTCTTTTCTGGAAGGTTTTTGCCTCGCGTAACCAGCCTGTGGAAAAAATTGTCATCTGCTGTATTGTCGGACCGATACCACTTTCAAACCTTTAAAAAAATAGCGTACTCCTACGCGAGTACTCCGCGACTCTCAAAAATAAGTATTTATTTACTTGTGCGGTATGAAATCTTAAGATTTCTTCACATGCAACCGCTATTCATCTACGTAATCAGGAAATCAAACGACTTAAGACAGTTTAATCCGTCTCCTTATAATCAAGGGCACGTTCAATAGGTACTCTATTGTCAGCTTAATTATGTGAGAAGCTAAATGGTACAATTGTTTTATATTCCGGTTCGGAACCGGAGTCCGGATTCGGAAACTTTTGAATTGATGACAAAGCTTTTGCAAAAACAGATACCACATTCAATACGTTTGTGAATTGAGAAACTCGTTTACTGAGACACAAACCTTATTGAGAGAATAATTTAATTCAAATTTTAAAATGCGAAAAAGAAAATGATATACATATTATAAGTACTTGTTTTGTTTGTTACAAGAATTTCTTATTATATATATATATCATCTTTACACGACTGTATGAATGTATGTTAGTTTTTTTTTATTTCACCATAATTTCTACATGCTTGGACATATTTGAATGTACCGGTAACCGTCAGAAGCCTCATCCTCTCCAGTGACACTGGCTATATATCTTCTTCTTCTATCTTGTTTTTTGAAATATCTTAATAAGAGGAATATACAATAAGGTATATAAAATATTTATATAACTATATATTTAAAATTCTTAGAGTGGTACTTTATTTTTTAGAAGGGTAGTGTGTGTTTACTCAAACCTTGATACTGTTGTGTTTAATGTGTGTTTTAATGTCTGTGTTTAATTATTTAAATTGGTATTTGGTAGTAAACTTCATTTAGCATAGAGAGAAAAAAAAGAAACTCGTGAGAAATACGCTACGATTTACAAGAATTTGTAATATAATAATTAAATAATTTATCATGAATAATTATCACGAGTATATAAACGAAAAGAATTGGTACCTAATAATGAGTTATTTGCCAAAGAGGTTTATCAACATAATAATATTAATCTTTATCGAAATAAATGTGTTGTTGATTAAGAGTATTTCATTGTGAACAAAATTGTCCTTGAGTGAGTTTGCTTCGACGATGTTTAAAACCATTACTAGTTGTAAACAGTGGCACGAGATCGGGCTTCTATCGTAACACTGTTGTTGAGTAAAACCTTAACCTAAGTCGTAATAAGTCATTGAGCGAAAAGTTACTCTAGTCAAATCCATTTCGCACGACAAACACTTTTTACATTGCCGTCTCTTTGTAAAAACAAAAGATAAAAGAATTCATTATACATCTGCATGTTCCCAAAGAGTTCCATATTCGAAATATAAATAAATTTGTCATCGGCTGATTTTCTTACTGGCCTATTCTGTCTGTACTGCCTATTGTGTGTCCTAGTCTGTGTGTGTATTTACTTATTATTTTTCATTTCGACTTAACCTATGTATATACAGTGGATTTCACTATGTTATGTTTTTTTATATCATACTAATATGTCTCAGTCACTGTTGGATAGTAATATTTAATTAATTTCAAGCATGCCATATCAAGCATAAATATTTTAAATTATTTGATAAAGTACAGCATTTTGCGAGCCATATAACTGAAGTCGGATAAATAACATTAAAATGGTGGGAAGAATTCAAAGATTGTAAAAGATTTGTGGACCGATCCAGTTTCCTACACTTGTTACTGAGATTAACGAACCGAATTAAAATAAGTAAGTATAAACAATAAACAACCATTTAGTTTATTTAAATATACGGTTTTACTCACGTGTGTATTTCGGGGATTAGCTTTCGACTAACGTCGGTCTCGACAAGAACCATTTAGTTTGTGCAGAGTTAGTGCAGTTTTGTATTAGTTTTGTTTCAATACAATTTTAATTCTTCTTTTCTCAATATAAGTTTAGTTAATCTAATCTCATCTAAGTTTAGTGATGGCATATTCTCATACCCTCTCATAGATTATGTACCATCCATCCGATTATATCCAATCCAATCCAATCCGATTATTGGCTAGTGAAACGACTAAGATGAATAACTGTGTAGTTTGCATCGTCGGTCTTTGCTGTGGGAACTACATGTGGTTGTAATGTATAAAAAATACGATTTTATAACTGGGTGAAGTCACATGTCACGTCTTTATACAGAGTGATATAAAACCATATCTTTAATAAAATTTTCAGAACTGCTGCATGTTTTGGTATATCTTCATTGTTCGATTTACGTTTAAAATATAAATTTAAATAGTAGTCAAAATATGGTACACTTATTTTCTCGAGTATAAATTAATAATAAATGAACCACATAACTTACGTTTACAAACAGTAATGATAAGATTGAATCTCGAGTTCAAGTTATTTGACTCAGCAAACAGAACAGGCCTTCAGCGAACGGATACAATATTACTTGTCATCTTTCTTCCACATCTACTCATTTACACTTTTTACAATTCTCAATATCTATAAATATAACAAAATTACCTTCCATAAACACACGATATTTTGATCTTGCATGTTATTCATTGTTCTGACTCGCACACATATATATATATATATATATATATATATAGGGTCCATCGTTACATATGTGGGCCATAACATTTATGATTGTTTTTTTTTTTTTTTTTTTTTTTATTATTTAATAGAGGGCAAACGAGCAGACGGGTCACCTGATTGTAAGTGACTACCGCCGCCCATGGACACCCGCAGCTCAAGAGTCACAAGTGCGTTGCCGGCCTTTAGTATGTTTAGTATATATTAATGAACTGCTCGCAAATTATAATATATAATAAGAAAAAATAATGAGCGTCCATCAGCCTCTGATTTTCCTTTCCATAAAAGTTACTGAGTAGATATACGAGTATAGTAGTGTGGGTAACATAATGCTTACGTTTTTCATTTCGGTTAACCTCTCAAACCTAATTGCTCATTTAAGAATGGAGTTCTATCAAACAAAAAACATGACTGATCTATAAATTGGTCGAGGGGTTAGTAACGCTCGAGGTCTTGGGATCACTTCCGAAACACTACTGGATTGATACAAGAAAACCTCTGCTGAAGATAAAATAGAGTATCTTATACAATACTACGGACTTTAAATTACGGAACATGAAATAATTGACTTTTAAAGAAGTACATACATATATAAACGCTTTCAATGAGTCTTTCTATTTCCTTTAAGCAATACGTTCTATCGTAAGTTAAAGACTTATTGGTGATTCCCTGGTACACAATGATCAAATCATGATTTGGTTACGATGGAACCACAACAGGACAACTCTTCCGAATAAAATATAATTTTGGAAATCGTTTAGCAAATGCCGGAGAAATATTCGAATGTATTTCTTTTTTTTATATACATAAATATTATGAACATTAAAAAAAACGCACGACCACTGGCTTAGCAGTAACGGTCACTAACCACTAGACCCGTCGTTACTTCTTACACCTATTAGCGAATCTTGGAATGACGATGTAGAGGTGTCTAAAATAACAATGTGTAAAATTATTGCCACATATTTCCATTATTGTAATGGTATTTACCCAGACCAATTATATACAAATATATTCAAACATAAACATTCATATATTTATTTGGTTGTAATACAATTTGGTATTAAAACACACGTTTAACATAACAGGTAAACATTTTGGATCTCCTCTGTTTTAAGGTTCGCATTTTGCGTAAATCATAAGTTCAGGTCGGCAATTATCGTAAATTGCCCGCAACTGAAACTTAAATTAGAATGGCTCTCTGGCTTGCAGAGGCTGAAGAACTACTTTGTGGATCAAAAACATTGTCTCATAGTCTGTAGATATTACAGCTACATACATCTTGCTTTTATTCGAAATATTGTTACAACAAACAAAACAGTCGCTTTAATGAATATGTTGTGTTTGTTGTTTATATTGCCCAAATGTTTAGTATTGTGGTAGTCTGTATATTGATTATAAAATCAAAATTTTATTTAATAGCAAACAGCATGAAAATCATTGGACGTATGTATCGATAAAATCAGAATAAAACCTTCGTTCGTTGCTTATTTGTTTTAGTAAAAAAATGATTTATTGTTTAAGTTTTAAATTGGTTTAAGCAAATAGTCGGAGCTAAAAAAAAAGCTGATAACGATATATTGTTCCTTCCTTGCGTCTGTTCTTAAGTTCTTCATTATTCTTGAAGTATTTAGAAGTATGAAGTGGTAGTAATATTAATGAGCTAGAATTGGCTAGTGGTAAGATCGAGTCGATGTACGAGAATTTGATGAGGTGCAGTTGCGTCTGAAGTGCATTGTCGATGACGTTAAAATTCAGTTTGCCGAGCGTTCGGAGTTTGACTCGAATTATTATGCATGTTTATCTAGGGTGCAATTTTTCATTGAATAATAAAGGCAAAAACTCCATTAGATGCGATAAATGTAGTCGTGCCTGTAATCATAAGCCTATAAAATTACCCACTATCAAGATTCCAAAGTTCAATGGATGTTATGGTAATTGGTTGGAATTTAGAGACACCTTCACTAATCTTATTCACTGCAATGACGACACAGATTTAATACATAAGTTTAATTATCTACGAACATCCCGTGAAGGATCTGCCGCTGTAGTCATTCAGTCTATCGTGTTCTCTGCTAGTAACTATGATGTAGCATGGAGGTTAATTTGTGATCGTATTGACAACAAGATATTAATAATTGAAAATCATGTATCAGTTTTATTTAACATTGATACTATTAACAAGGAATCTTCTAGTGCATTAAAAGCGTTAATTGATCAATTGAATAAAAAATTAAGAGCTTTAGAAATGTTAGGTGAGCCAGTTAAGCACTGGGACACATTGTTAATTTATATAGTGACTCATAAGTTAGACCAAAAACCTATCGTGAGTGGGAGGAGTGTAAAGGTCGTTTATACAAAGAAGCACGATAACATTTAATGTAAACAACAACAATCCAATCCCTTAGTCGCCTTTTACGATACCTGCGAGAACTTACACCTTAACACCTCTCTCCTGTGGCGTCTGCGGATTTGCATACACATATTTTTAAGTTAATGATTTAATTTATTCCTATGGAGGATAATAATAACAAATATTTAAAAAAAGAATTAGCTCAAATGTTATGATGAAATTTAATATAGAAAATCCCAGAAAATAATTCTTATAGAGTTATAACAAAATTAAAAATGTTTTTTTTTTATTGTTGTATGAAACTGATACTCATAAGTGTAATAAGTGAGAAATTGCTTTATCATAAGGCTGTGCGACTCAATTTAGTAAAGTAAATAAGACATAACTGAGATTTAAAACATCTTTATGGGCTTCCACGCTCGAATAAACATTGGGGGAGTTCTATTTGTGGAAGTGATTAATTTATTTAAGAGAGTGTTATGATTTGCTCTTTATAATGATCCATTTTTATGGAAAACTTAACATTTGCTTATTCAATTCAATCAAACAATAATCAAAGTAAGACATTCGTGAAACTAATTGCCAGGCCCGATTAATTCTATGGAGCAGAACAGGCAAAAAGGCGGGCAGCGCACTTACGACTCTTGAGTTTATCTGGTGTCCATGGGCAGAGTCGGTTACTCGCCATCGGGTGACCCGTCTATTCATCTGTCCCCCTATATAAAAAAATAAACTTCAAGGACATTCATTTTCATATTTTTCACAATTGTCTTGTTAGATAGTTTAAAAGCACAAATAAAATGTGGGGGCGATGTAACACAACATTGTGAAATAGAAAGTTAGCTTGAACAGTTGCGGTCTTACTCAACAACAATGTTACGATAGACTCCAATTACGTCTAAGCAAACTCACTGATAATTCTCGAGAAAGACGTCCTTCTAATGTGACTCCTGGCTAAAAAAACTCTTCCAAGAGGACCTCAAAGAAGAGGGGGTCACTGCTTCAGTCCATATTTCCTTCGCATGCGGCGGTGCTTAGAAAGACACGAAAACTACTACAAAAAGCAACAAGTGGTCAACTAAGGGTAAGTAACAACCGCTGCAATTGGACACCTGCAACTTAAGACCCACAAGTGCGTTGCCCGCCTTTGAGAGCGCACTCAGCTGCAGCACCAGGAGCATCATATTATCTGTGGAGGTGAGCAAGTGGGGCACACCCGTCGTCCTCGTGCTTAAGAAAACGGCCAGGTACGTCTTTGTGAAGACCTTAAAACTATAGTTAACCTGTGTTTGACAGACGATAAGAATCCGATTCCTAGGATAGTTGCCGCTGTCGATTCACTGCAAAGTGGAAAAAACATTTTCACTCTCGACCTAAGTAACGCATACTTAAAATTTTTGCTAGACGAAGATAATATGTACTATTGTTACACAGCAAGGTATTTTAAGCTTTAACAGGTTACCCTTCGGAGTTAAGATTGAACCAAATAAGTTGAAGCATATAATGAACAAATTATTTAAGATATCAAAGGTAGCCTGCTATTTAGATGATATGACAGTATATGTTATAGATTATCAAGATTTATGGGAGAGAGTATTACAATATTTCAGATATCAGGCTGTGGCTTGCGTGTAGACCATTAAAAGTTTTTTTTTTATGCGATAGGGGGCAAACGAGTTTTTTTCAGTTTTAGTTCAGTTTTATTTATTAGGATAACTACAGAATTTTTTAGGCATCTCGGAAAAATACCATCCGATAGGCAGATTTAAAAAATGTGAATTAATCGAGGACCCAGAATATGAATGCTTTTATTACATTAGAGCTGATGTTCTCCCGCCCTGGTGCATAGTTTATTTTAAAGTTAGCATAATTTTCTCCTCTTTTTTTCATCCGGCTCAAACATAATGAAAGATTTTCTACTTCTAGGACAGGTTGGAGGCGATGATAATTAACCATTTGTATCTCTATCCTGACATTTAATGTTTTCTGGAAATGATTTTCCACTGTTCACAAAAAAGCTGTTAACGGTCGTAGGGGTGTCACTGAAAGTTTTTAGAAGATAAAAAACTGAAATATATAGAACCCTGTTAATATTTTTATTGCATTTCGAAGTAGTATTCGTTCCTTTTTAAGTACCGTCCCATACGATGGAACCATTGACTAAAGCTGTGAACCCACTCTTTTTAGAGATCTCTTCACTGCCTTTTTCGAATGCAGCCACAGAATCATCCGAGTTCATAAGAATTCCTCTAAGTATATCTTTTATTTTTGGAACGAAATGAAAGTCACAATGACAGGTTGGGACTGTAAATAAGATGACACACACACTAAACACACTAACTCCACAATTTTGATAGACAAATATTCGATAGTCCGCCTGGCGGAGTGAGCTGGAACGTTGTCGTGGTAGAGCAGGCTCCTGTTTTTTAGGTGCGGCTATCTAACTTTTTTCAATACAATTCTTAAATTTTGTCGGCAAATCTTCGAATGAAAACATCCATTGCGCAGATAATTTTTTGGTTTCGGTTACGTAACAATATATCCAGCTTTCGTCACCTGTGACGATATCATATGCAGATATCGTCACAGGTGACTTTTTGTACACTTTTTGTACTTTGCCTAAACCAAAGCTTAAATCTGTTGATATGTCACTCTTCTATCAGCTTTTATCATTAGCCGCACAGCAATCAAATTTTCTTCAGTAATCATCGTAAGAGGACGTCCTCCTCAAAAATCATCAGTGAGTTTGCTTCGACTACGTTTAAACTCATTAAACCAATTGTAAATTTGGGGCACGAGATGGGGCTTTGTACTAAATGAATCGTAACCAATCGAAATCTATCGTAACATGGCAGTCCTGGTTGAGTTTTCTCTGATTATTGCATTAACGGACTAGTTGAAATAATTAAGGCACTCCGCAAGGTCTTGTTTCGCTGCTTCGGGAGAGGTATTTATAATTAAAGCCTACCTTTTAACTTTTGGTCCCAGCAAAGTTTTCCGGCTCCAGCAATTGCGCACACCTCACCAAGGTACTGTTCAATTTAAGTCATCCAATACTTAATATCACTCGTAGGTAGCACTTCCGCAGTATCTTCGGCGGCATGTGCTTGCGGCTGAGGGGTGCCGGGTGGACTATAAACTGTTTTTGTGCTCCAGGTAAAGGGGCTAGTTTCAATTTTAGACATTATCGCAATCAGAGACTGATTATGTAATTATGAAAGTGATATACACTTTTTTTATTTACTATTACTCATATTAAATTAAAGTATAATTTGAGAATTTGATAAAGTATAATCTGAAAAGTTTTGAGAAATTTTCACATCGAATTTTCCCACTGTTGTATGATTTTTATTGAATAATTTGATTTAGAAGTCAACATTGAATTAGATTAGATTCGAAGAGAGATATTTTTATTTATTTTTCAGGTAAGTCTTCGAGGGCGTAAATGTTTTATTTGCAGCTATAAAATATAAATATTTTATGATGTCGCAAAGTGGTGGCAATATAAAAATGCAGTAAAATGAATACATGCTAACGGTATTTGCAGATATGAAGGGTCGGCAATGTAAGAATATTGGATTTACTTTGACACATGTGGAGTACAACGTTGGGAGAAAGTGAAGATCGTAATACATGGTTAGTTGAACACCTCATAGTTTAATGTTTTGATGTTAGTTGATTATTTTCTTTTATCAAGTAATAATCCGACTTCCAATGAGTTAGTTGTGCAAAGGTTAATATTTTAGCATACAATATTTATTACATACTAAAATATTTATGAAAATATTCAAAATACTTTAGTGAAACAATCACAAAAATCTGTCGATTACTTTTTATTTTTTTACGGTTTATTGTTCAAACGAGCACACGTTTCCTGATGGTAACCGACTACCTCCGCCCATCGTTACGGCTTTTTAGGTGATAGTACGCTCTTTTCTTGAAGGTTTGTAGGTCGTATTGATTCGGCAAAGTGGCAGGTGACAATTAGTCAGGCTAGTAGGGTGAGACAAAAAGCTTCTAGCTAAGCCCACAGTGGGGAAGTGCCATTCATCCAGGTAATAAGGAGGATGGTGGAAACCAGTGGCTGAAATAAGTCTGTTTTGATATCAGTCACCAACTAGTTACTGTTTAAAAAATTTAAAACACATACACAGCAGCTGCCATATCCATTTTTTAAATATGTCGGCATGATTTAAAATTTTTAACGCTTAAGTATTATTACCGGCATTTAGAAGTTACTCCTGAACATTAACCTCACATACCAACATACATCTCGTAAAAATTACTGTCAAAATATTTTTTTCTTAAAGTGCCTCACTAATTACAATAAGAGCTTTTCTGATATAGATATCCTGTAACTCATTACGAAATATTAAGCAAATGTAATTTGAAAATCTATGCCAATAAATAAATAACTCTTAGGAGAACAGAGGTGGAAATATTAAAAAAAAAAATTACAACCGTAAAACAGCGCTTTGTACTTATAAAATAAATTTTAAACACAAATCAAATACACAAATACGATTAAATAAGTAATCTAACAGTAACATTAATTAGATAGCCAAATTGGCTTCACGAACGGACAAAGTTTCCTCTTTTACAAGTTGACTGTAGCGCGCGATCTTGCTAAATCAGTGGTATCATCTCACCCCTGTTGAGGGGGTGGGGAGACTATTTGAAGCTCTGGGCTCCTTATAGTGGTTTTCCTCGCAGCTCACCACCGTGAGCCGGTCATTGGAGTTAGCTCACCGGCCTCGAGGTTTGCTCGCCGATCGCTCCTCCAAAGAGGGGTCCAGCGAACCGCCTGCGAGAGGTCGGTGGTTGACTATCTGTTCTTGCTAAATCTCTCGTGGTTTTCATCTCATCCCTGTATAGGGGATGGGGAAACTATTGGGAGCACTGGGCTCCTTATAGTGATCTTCTCCGCGGTTCATCACTATGAACCGGTCTTTGGGGTTAAATCCCCGGTCTCGAGGCTGTACCGCTGGTCGACCCTCTAAAGAGGGGACCGGCGATCCGCCTGCGAGAGACCGGTGGTTCGCCTTCTCTATCCGATGCAGTCGCCCCGCTCAAGGAAGCCGATATTAGCTCCCGAGCGGGGCGTTTTAGCCGCCTCCGGATCAGCACAGTCGTGTCTGGGTGGGGTAATGGGGCAATGTTTTGTAGGTGCGGCATTGCTGAGCAGTCGGCCCGCTCGAACATGCCTGTGGCGAGTCTGCTTATGAAGCCATGGATTGGCTACCATTTGAGATCGCGATAGATCGTGGAGTTCTTTAAATACCTGGGCGCGTCGACCGCCATTCGCAGGCATCTGTTTTCCGCAGCTTGGAGTCGCTTGCGCTGTGACTCTGTCAGGTTATACCAGGCAGGCCCCGAAAATGTGAGGCGTGACCTGATATAGGTTTTATAGATTCCGAGCTTTGCTCGGATTGGTAATCTAGAGGACAGCAGAGGGCGCAGCTTTGTTCTCACAAGCTGTGCCTTTGTAATGACGGTGTCGACGTGTTGGGACATCGACAGGTTTCTGTCGATGGTCACTCCCAGGTACTTAACTTTTGGCGACCAGGGGATGTCTTCACCCAATAGGCGAAGGTTGGGTGGATAATGTGCCATGCCGGTCAGCAAGGCTTGTGTTTTGCTGACATTGCACTTGAGTCTCCATTTCTTGAGCCAGCATGGAAGTGCCTCAAGAGTGGGACCCAGTTTGCGTGCAGCATGGTTGGCGTTGCGGGAGCTCGATGTGTACGCGGCGTCGTCGGCAAATAGTGCCAACCTGACGTCACCGACTACCGGGATGTCGTTCGTGTAGTGGGCGTACAGGATTGGCGATAGGCAGCTGCCTTGCGGGACGCCGGCACTTATGGGCTTCTCTTGTGACGTGGTATCACCTATGGCCACGTGGAATTTTCTATGTGATAGAAATGATGCGATGACCGCCACAATTCTGCGTGGTAGAGAAGTCCTCGACAGTTTGTGGATGAGACCATCATGCCACACCCTGTCGAAGGCCTTCTCCATGTCTAGCATTACGGTCACCGTGTGTCCACCTTTGTTTAACCACGTGGCCATCTCGTCCAGAACGCGAGTCAGCTGCAACGTGGTGGAGTGTCCTTGGCGGAAACCAAATTGTTCCGGCCTTGGTTGAATGTGCGGTTGCACTCTCGCCAGCAGCAGCCGCTCGAACACTTTGGACGTTGTTGAGAGAAGAGTTATGGGCCGATAGTTTTCTGGCTTCCTGAGGTCCTTCCCGGGTTTCGGTAATGTGATTACCCGTCCCCGCTTCCAGATTGTAGGGAAGTGTCCGGTTCTCAGGATGCCATTAAACAACTGGGTTACGGCTACCAGTGCCTTTAACGGAAGTCTGTGCAGCGCGGAGTTTGGTATACCATCCTCACCAGGTGCTTTCTTGGGGTTCGTTTTCTTTAACGCCGCGGTCACTTCTGCCGGGGTTACCAGCATTGCGCCCTCCAGTTGGCCGATTGGGGTAGAGAGGTAAGATCTTACTGCCTCTTCTACCTGGCGTGTGTGGAAATTATCGTGCTCCTCATGAGGTGTAAATTGCCCTTCGAGGTTGCATGCGATAATTTCGACGCGGTCCTGGACGCGGTAGCGGAGATAGCCGTCCCGTCCGAAGAGAGGACGCGTGGGGTTGGATTCAGTGGTAAGCTTTTGACAAAGACGGTGAATCGAGGGTGTATCGTCCTCGATGTTGATGAGGAAATCTTCCCACGCATTACCTCTATGCTCCCATAGGGCGGTCTTAAGTTGGTTGGTGAGGTGGTTATACCTGGTCTTATTCTGAGGGTGGCGAGTTCTCTGCCAGAGCTTCTTGGCCTCGCGCTTCTCCCCAAGCAGCCTCCGAATCCGGGCAGGCAGCGGGTCGTGTCGCTCGGAGTTCGGTCGGGTGCTTGTGGAGGCGCGCAGTGCGGCTTGGATAGCTCTGGACAGTTCCTCAGCGGCTGCGTCGACTTCTTGTGGTGTTTGGAGTAAGGCTGGAGCCTCGTATCCTGAAAGTACTTCCAGGTACTTACTCCAGTTCCTTTGCACTAGGGGTTTTGGTGGGTTGACCATCGCCGCGGGTTCCCTGAACACCAGTAGCACAGGTCTATGGTCTGAGGGGAGATCTTGGGGAACCTCCTGTGTCGGGGGTGCCCTCAGGCCCCTGTACACTATGATGTCCAGGATGTTGTCCCGGCTTGAGTCTATGCGGTCTATCCTGGTTGGCTCCCGGGGGCCAGAGACTTCGTAGCCGTGGATTTCAGCATCTTGCACCAGGAATTGTCCTGCTCTGTTGCTGTTGGGGCTGTGCCAGGCTGGGTGTTTCGCGTTTAAGTCTCCCGCGATGATGGTCGGTGTTGGGTGTCTTAGAAGGCTGCGTAGTTCATCAGCCTTGAAAGATTGGTGCGGTGCGCGGTATGCTGCATACAGGCGCATCTCCCACCCGCCAACCTGGATGTCGACACCTAGTGTCACCTAGTCTTATCGGCTCGACTGGTTGGTGCACAATTGTCCTTCTTACCAGGACAGCAAGTCCACGGTAGGCTTCGCCTCTCGGCGAGACCTCATCTTGGCGGTAGATGAAGTATCCCGGGACCCTTAGCGGGATACTAGCCTTAAGATGGGTCTCGCTTATCAACATGACGTCGACCTGCTGTTCTGTCAAGAAGACGCGTAAGAGTCCTATTTTGTTTTTCAAGGACTCCGAGTTCCAGTGAACCACCCTCAACGGCTTATCCATTGGTGGGGAGAGACTGGAGAATTCCTGTTATGTTGACATCGCCGGCCTTTACTCGCTGTGCAAACAGCATAAGGAGGGCGGCGAGTTGGTCTCTCTCTGGGTCTGCGGTCTTCTCCCCACCTGTAGAGGTTGTAGGTAGGGGTGGCTTCGCGGGATCGGTCTTCTTTTTCCGGCGTCTCCTCTTTGACTTGGCTTGAGGTGCTGGGTTAGCCTCTGCCATGAGGGTGGCTGGTGCCGAGTCACTAACCATGTTTGGTTGTGGAATTATTTTAGGTGGACCAGTCTTTGGGGTTAGGCCCGCCTTCTTGTTTCGCGCCTCGCGCTTGTAAACGGGGCACGAGGCACTGCTTGCGGGGTGTGGGCCCTTGCAATTTGCACAGGTTGGAGGTTGGTCTCTCGGTCGAGTGCAGTCATGTGCCGGATGCTCTCCCCCGCAACGAACACAGGCAAGAGGCCTGTGGCAGTTGAGGGAGCTGTGGCGAAAGCCCTGGCAGCGATGGCATTGTGAGGGCCCCTTCTTACCCCTCCAGGCCTCGATCACCACGCCAGGCATCAGCAGGATCTCGTTAATGACGAAGGCTATACCCGCACGAGTGTAGCTAGTACAGCTCGGGTGCAAATTTTTAATTTATTACAATAATAAATATAAATTTAGCAACTTACCAAAGCGCCCGTACCTTAAGCTAGCGGAGCACAGAGACGTCCGCTCGCTACTACGATCCGATGCACTCTTTCTTGCTAAATCGTCATCTGGTATCATCTCACCTCTGTTGAGGGGGGTGGGGAGACTATTTGAAGCACTGGGCTCCTTATAGTGATTTTCCTCGCAGCTCACCACTGTGAGCCGGTCATTGGAGTTAGCTCACCGGCCTCGAGGTTTGCTCGCCGATCGCTCCTCTGAAGAGGGGTCCAGCGAGGCGCCTGCGAGAGGTCGGTGGTTGGCTATCTGCATCCGATGGCAAAGCCAATGCCCCGCTCGAAGGAACTGATATGAGCTCCCGAGCGGGGCGTTTGAGTCGCCTCCGGATAAGTGTTGTGTCGTCTGGATGTGGGAGCGGAGCAATACCTACCAGGTGGGGAAGTTTAGAGCGGTCAGCCCGCTCAAACATCCCCGTGGCGAGTCTGCTCACAAACTCCTTTATTGGTTCCCACTTCAGGTCTCGGTGGATTGTTGCATTCCTGAGGTACCTGGGGGCGTCGACCACCATGCGAAGGTAGCTGTTCTCTACAGCCTGCAAACGTTGGCGCGATGTCCCTGCTATCAAGTTCCCTTGCGTAACTCCGGCACTGATGGTTTTGATTTCCGATGTGGTATCCTCTATAGCCACACGGAAGGTTCTCTGGGTCAGGAACGATGCGATGATCGCGACTACTTTTCGTGGTAGAGACGATGTCGACAGCTTGTGGATGAGACCTTCATGCCACACTCTGTCGAACGCCTTCTCCATGTCGAGCATCACGGTCACCGTGCTCCCGCCCTTGTTCAACCATCTCGTCTAGGACACGAGTCAGCTGGAGCGTGGTGGAGTGCTCCTGACGAAATCCAAATTGCTCGGGCCTCAGCCGGATGTGGGGTTGAGCCCTTACTAGCAGTAAGCGCTCGAACACCTTGGACGTCGTCGAGAGGTGTGTGATGGGCCGGTAGTTCTCCGGTTTTCTGAGGTCCTTGCTGGGCTTCGGAAGTACGATAACCCGACCCCGCTTCCAGATGTTAGGGAAGTGGCCGGTCCTCAGGATACCGTTGAACAGTTGTGTCAACGCTATGAGTGATTTCAGTGGAAGTCGCTGCAGTGCAGTGTTCGGTATTCCGTCTTCACCAGGTGCTTTCCGTGGGTTGGTTTTCCTGATCATCGCAGCAACCTCGCTCGGTGTTACGAGCAGTTCACCCTCAGACTGGGCGAGGGGCCTCGAGAGGTAGAGATGGGTTGCCGCCTCTATCTCCCGAGTATGGTCCTCGTCGTGAGGTGTGAACTGTTTTTCGAGGCTATTCGCGATGATCTCGGCACGGTCTTGCGCTTTGTAGCGTATTTGCCCGTCCTCAGCGAACAGGGGGCGCGTGGGGTTTGGTTCTGCAGTCAGTTGCCTGCAGAGTCGGTGTACCGAGGGCTGTTCGTCCTCGATATCTATAAGGAAGTTCTCCCATGCGTCACCTCTGTGCTCCCAAAGAGCAGCCTTGAACGAGTTGGTAAGGCGGTTGTATCGGGTCTTGTCTCGGGGGTGCCGAGTTCTCTGCCAGAGCTTCTTAGCCTCTCGCTTCTCCTCGAGCATTTTACGGAGTCGAGCGGGCAGAGGGTTCTGTCGCTCGATGCTCGGTCTAGTGCTCGAGGAGACTCGAAGTGCGGCTTGGATAGCTCCGGTGATTTCTTCGGCGGCTTTATCGACTTCCACTGGCGTTTTTACAACCGTAGGGCGGCTGTAACCCGCTAGGGATTCTTGGTAAGCCCTCCAGTCTGTGTGGACTGTGGGCTTCGGTGGGCCGACCGTAGCCGCGGGCTCCCTGAACACGAGTAGCACCGGCCTGTGGTCCGATGGTAGGTCCTCGAGCACTTCCTGTACTGGAGGTGCTCTTAGTCCTTTGAACACTATGATGTCCAGTACGCTATCACTATAGCCCGCTGGGTCCAATCTAGTGGGTTCTCTGGGGCCAGCGATTTCATAGTTATGCATATCGGAGTCTTGCATAAGGAGATTTCCCATTGCGTTGTTGGTGGTGTTGTGCCATGCTTGGTGCTTTACGTTCAGGTCTCCCGCGATTATGGTCGGCGTCGTATGTTGGAGAAGGCTCCGAAGTTCATCGACGCGGGCTCTCTGATTCGGAGCTCGATAGGCCGCGTAGAGGCGCATCTCCCGCCTGCCGATTTGGACGTCGATACCAAGCGCATACATGGTATCGAGTTTCTTCGGTTCGACGGCTTGATGCACTACTGTCCTCTTCACTAGGATAGAGAGTCCACGATATGCTTCGCCTCTTGGCGAGACCTCATCTTGGCGGTACACAATGTACCCTGGGATCTTGAGTGGCCTGTTGGCCTTCAGGTGGGTCTCGCTTATCAGCATGATATCGACCCGCTGTTCCTTGAGAAATAGGCGTAGTAGGCCTATCTTGGATTTCAGCGTCTCCGCGTTCCAATGAACGTAATTTTACCGTACTTTTTTCTTTACATGTGATGTATTCTTTCACACTTTCTTTCATTCCACGATGGAACACGTTTTCTATTTTATTGTATATTCTGTATCACAAGAATTCATCTTATACTGAGTGGTTAAGCTGTTACTGCCGAAATCTGCATCACATACTGTTAGTTTCAGTTTAAACACAACAACCTCATTCTTAATTACAACTTATAGGCTTATATTTATATTTCCTTTTATATATATTTCCTATAATAGAATTAAAAAGCTTTTTTTTTTATCACGTAACCGATATATGGTAGAACTTAGTTGTTTTGCGGGTATCCTAATGAAGTAAGCTATGTTAGGTTCATATTACTTCCTTTTGTTGATATTCATGTAACTGATCTAACAACTGATAACTTTCTACTTTCTAAACTGTCTTCACCACATTATGTTCATATGTTGGACGCTACGCTCGGGCCTTTCGGCTTCAGCCAGTTTGAGTAAGAGGTATGCGACCCCAAGAACATTGAGGTTTTTCTTACACTTACGAATCCATTGGTGCCATCAATATCCATTCAAAACAGGCAACAACGACACCACCCAAAGCGACAAAAATAAAATACATCAAATATTATATATTCATACTACTTGATGTTCGCGACCTGTCACTGGAGGCATCACGCTTTATAACACTTTGGACTGACGCCAAGTGACGCTAAAATATTGTAAGCCACATCAGTCAGTAGTACTAATAACCGTATGCAATTCACAATTATACGAAATTGAATTTTATTTCTATGAATTAAGACTGAACTGAATAGATGATAATAAACAATAGAAAATGACTGGAGGATAGAACAGGACATAATATTTGTAAGCAGTTACATATCAATAAAGTATGTACATAAAGTAGTTGAAATAAGAACAACGTCCCCGGCAGATTTATAAAGATAAAAGTTAAATATACACATTGATACATTAAACTAGACAGACAACAGCACAACAATAATAAAAGCTTTCAAGGTACGCTTTTATTCTTCAAAACTGACGGTTTTTTTAGCTTTTTAAAAAGATAGAAATAGGAAATCACATTTTAAAATTCATATATCAATTCATATATATTATATCCCCCGAATGATGTAGCTATTATGTAAAACATAATTATATGAATGGAATCTTAATAGTGATACTTTTAATAACTAACATTTATGCAAATATGTGTAATGGGTATTATAGAAATACTCATTAATGATAATTTCTATGAAAATGGATACTTTAACAGTATTTCATATAATAATAACCACTTCGGGAAAAAAGCCTTTAATCATTTTAGTAGACTATTTGTGGCGTACATATGCCATGTACTCTATAGCTCTGAAAATGCATCAAGACAGCACGCATCCACTCGCACAGCACACCAAGCGGCGAATGAACGAGATCCGCGCGACACCGCTGTTTTATACGATGCATGTAATTTATACTCACGCACACATACAACGACAACAGCAACGTAAGCTGATTGGTAGCGTGCATAGTAAATATTGTAAATATAGAATAAAAAAATGTGATTGGTTAATCCATATAATGTGCGGTAAATTAACTCCATTACTTAATGGTCAAAAATGTAAATATAACTAGCACACTTTTAATCAAATACAAGTCGATTCCAACCATTCCCTGGTGTTTCACTTAGCTACGGTTCGACGGCTTATACAGCCTGGCCGGCTAAGTAGATACCTTCACCTCAATCAGCCAGCTGGCACAGACGTAGGAAAAGTACTACTTTCAAAACTTATCGGGTCAGCTACCCCAACAGCTGATCCCCGAAATTGGTGACCCCGCAAAAACCTACGAACATTGCCGTACCAAGGTAACTACGAGTACCGCCGTGTCGTAGGACCTACCACCGCACAGCTGACGGCTAGTACCTACGCCGCATCGTTTTAGCCGCCCCGCTCAACTTTTCTACGTTAACCGCCATGTCGAACGAAGACACCCAAGAAGTCATAACCGTCAAGAGCGACGTAGCCACCATATCTCTGCCGGCACGCTTACCACCATTCTGGCGACAAAACCCTCGTCTATGGTTCGCACAATTTGAAGACGCCGTCGCTGCTAGCAAGATAGGAGAAGAACAGAAGTTTAACTTAGTCATCCATAATTACTTTAGCTATATATATAGCTAACGTAATTATGGATGTATATATATAGCATATTTACTAGCAGACATAATTCTCAACCCGCCCGCCACCGGTAAATACAACTTCCTCAAAAACAGACTCATAAGCACCTATCAAGAATCAGATCACCGTCAACTTCAAAAGCTACTTAGCGGCCTAGAACTCGGCGATTCAAAACCTAGCCAACTATTACGAAAGATTAGCGGTAGGTTACTAACTGACGAAGCACTGCGAGTCATGTGGTTAAACCAATTACCTCCACAAATTCGCGGCGTGCTTGCAATAACCACAGAATCGTCACTTGAAATCCTAGCTGCAATGGCTGATAAAATGATAGAACATTTCGAACCCGCTATAACCGCCGCAATCACAACAACTCCGATACCCAGCTCCTCGTGCTCTCAAGTACCTAACGAAACGAAAAATACAACAGTCGAAAACTTACAGATTAACTTAATAACTAAACAAATAGAAAAGTTATCAATGGAAATAGCCGAACTTCGTAATAAACATCACGAAAACCGCCGATCGCCGCACCGCCCGCCGCACTTTCAAGGCCGTATGCGATCGCGCTCTCGCAGTAGTCGCGACGTCGATAGCCTATGTTTTTATCATTATCGCTTCGGAGAAGACGCGTGCAAATGTGAATTACCTTGTTCCAAAGCAAACTTTAATACAACTGAAACACGCAAGCATCAGGAAAACTAATAAAGACACCGGCCGTGGCGGGAGTCGATGTCAACCAAAGTAGCCACCGCCTTTGCGTTACAGACAGTAACAACCGAGAGAAGTTTCTAGTCGATACCGGAGCCGACATATCAGTCCTAGCCGCAAAAAAGAATAAATACTCGAAACAAATAGAAAGCTCATACAAGCTTAACGCAGCCAACGGAACAGAAATTCGTACCTACGGACAGCGCACACTAGAGCTTAACCTAGGCCTACGTAGAAGTTTCAAATGGACATTCACGGTCGCCGATGTGAAGACGTCAATACTGAGTGCAGACTTCCTAGCTAAACACAAGTTATTAGTAGACTTACATCAAAAAAAACTTATCGACCGAGTGACAGATCTCAGCGTAAACACAATCAAAGTATGCAGTACCGAACAATCCATCTATACAGTTAATCACAATCACGCTTACTACAATACTAATACTAAAAACTACAGCGAAGCATGACGTCACGCATCATATTGAAACCACCGGACAACCCATATATTCACGACCGCGACCTCTACCGCCTGACAAGTACAAAGCTGCGAAGTTAGAATTCGAAAGAATGATGGACATGAGTATCTGCAAACCATCAAACAGCCCCTGGGCAAGTCCACTGCACGTCGTCAAAAAGAAAGATGGCTCACTACGTGTTTGTGGCGACTACAGACGACTTAACGCCGCAACAATACCCGATAGGTACCCTATACCGAGAATCCAAGATTTTACCTACCAGTTCCACGGCAAGGCAATCTTTTCTAAGTTAGATATTAAGATGGATGGATGGATGGATGATATAGTATACCTATGGCAAAAGAAGATGCCGCGAAAACCGCAATTATCACCCCGTTTGGCCTCTTCGAATTCAACTGCATGACATTTGGCCTACGAAACTCTGGTCAAACATTTCAGCGATTTATGCACGAAGTACTACGCGGACTCGACGACATATGCTACTGTTTTGTCGACGATTTATTAATATATTCTGAAAATAACGAAGAAGTACACAAGCGCCATCTACACACAGTCCTCGAACGTTTAAACCAATACGGTATCACTCTCAACATCGACAAATGCGAGTTCGGAAAAAACAAAATTCAATTTCTCGGCTACGAAGTTACACCGGACGGAATCAAACCTACTGAAGAACGCATCCAAGCCATACTAAAGTATCCCAAACCAATTACAGTACAAGAATTAAGACGATTTTTAGGCATGATTAACTTTTACCGCAGTTGTTTACCTCATCAAACTAACATAGGCACCTTTCCTTGCTCCTAGTATTATCTACTTAGCTACGGTTCGACGGCTTATACAGCCTGGCCGGCTAAGTAGATACCCTCGCCTCAATCAGCCAGCTGGCACAGCGGGTCAGCTACCCCAACAGCTGATCCCAAAATATTCATTCGCCGTGAGACTTCCCTCACACTGATTCCAAACAAAACGATAATCCTGTTTTCTCTTTAAGTCTCACAATGAGACATTGTTTACTATCAACTTTGATTCATAGTATAATATTGATACATTTTATTAAGGACACAAGAGGCGTACTCAATGCGTTGAAGAACCTTCTCACTTCTGGCTTCTTCTTTTTTAATTATCACGATACTTAGCCCCTAAATTATTGCCTGTTTCAATACCCTGACATATGTTTATCACATCAATCTTTATAGGTGTATAGAAAGATAGGTGCATGCATTAATAAACTATAGAGTAAAGTTTGTATAATTGGGCCCTTGATACTTACATTGGTTTCAAAAATAATTTAGATGTATCTTTAATGCAATAATAAAATTCTACCTTAAACAAACTGTCGAAACACATTATCATTTTTTTTTCTTTCTTTCATCATCATAATATTTTTTTACAAACACTTTATTTTCTTTCCAATCAAGAACCAAACTTTTTTAGTATCTCCTTGTCCCTTTCTTCTTGTCATAATTAGCTACAGTACGCGTACATTTGCACCTATCGTTTATAATTCTTTCTGGTTAAGCAAAAGATAATAAGTGGAAATACAGCGAACATACTATGTATCTGGCCCTATTATCTTTTTTTCCTTTCCTGAACAAAATCTCACTTTTTTTGGTTTATTTTAACGCTCCACGTATTTGGTTGTCACTTTTTAAATATTCTTTGTAGTTAATTATCGCATAATGTAATCGTTGTCTCAGTTGCTTCTGTAAGTGTTTTTGCGTAGCTGGATAGGTGATAATAGAGAAGGCATTAATTTAATCTGTAACACCCAAGAACTCATTAGTAGTGTCAGTATTTTGAGTCTGTTCATTTCCCATATTAATATTTTTAGTAAATATTAGGATGTATTCGATTCTAATTCCGTATCTTGATCAGTTACAATATTAGAATCGAGTGTTAAAATATCCTGTTCTTTGGTATTTGCTAAATATTTTTTTTTTAACATTTTATTAAAATAAAATAGTTTGGAGATTGGAGACTGACGTTCATACTAGGTTGGTATACATATAAAATACAACATATTAGAAAAATACGTAACACCTCATTGAACTTGATGTAAGATATTATTTTAAAATATTCATGTTATAAAATATTATTTAATACTACACCTACATATATAATTAAAAGAATTAGAATTTTTGTAATACAGTAATAATTTCTACAAAATACGTAAAAATACCACTATATATATGTATATCTTTTTTTTAATATGATATGACATGGGTAAATGTAGTTTATTTATTAAAAAAAAATTTGACTTCAATTTTGGATTTATTTTAAGCCAGATGACATTACAACACGATTTAAACCAATAATGGAGTTACGAAGTCTGCTAAATTAAGCAATCGTAAGATGAATCACTCACATTATTATTTATATCATTCTTTAATTTATATAATGGTAAAATAAGTTAAATGCAAACCAAAGATCAAACATAAACCAACTAAACAAACATCGTGAGGGAGAGACAAAGACAAATGAGTTACGTCTAGAAGGTCCATTACCGGACAAACAGTCTAAGTAAATGTTTAAGAGAGATGCGATTTTACATTTACTTTGTGTTATGGGCACTAAGCGCTCTGACGAAACCTTGAAACTGAATTTATTTACGCTTTATCGGCTTTAATTTACTCACACTAATGTAATAAAGGGCAAGCCTATTGATTTCTTAATTAATTCAGACAGTGCCCGAATGACGGCAATTCGGAGGATACTAAAACTGAAGAAAGAAAGAAGAAATATATAATACATACTCAACTTAATAATGCTATTTTATTATATCAGTATATTATTGTTTTATGACAATATATTCAGTATTGTCTCAGCACTCGTAGTTTCAATATCTCTCCTATAGCGCCGCCTAACAGAGGATTAATTTGTTCTTATTAATAAATTTTCCACAGAGTCGATAGAGCGAAAGTGACATTAAAATTGTTATCTGACATTTTGCTTTTTGTATGTTTAATTGCATAAAATGTGCACGTATTTATCTAATTTAAGCCAAAACATATTCCACGGCTAGAACTAGACTAGAACTCTCTGCAATAAACATTACGATTTCACCTCCGATAACACTCACTGGATACGTATTCACTATTTAACAATCTTCATTGCTTAAAACTTGATGGATAATAACATGTAAAGTGTCATTTAAATCGTCTTAACTGGGAGAGAGACATTTAAGAGAAAACGAAAATGCAATCCGGTTCTATGCTTGTTTTATTCATTTAACTTATTTCTTTTTATGAAACTGCTGATTTTAAAGAGATTTCATCAATAATTAAAAACTATAAGATTATATTTTAAAATTTATAGTGCAATAAAATAACATAAAATATAAAATTAAAATTTAACAGCCAAAGTAACCATGGGATTAAAGTTTTCTTGGTGTAAATATCTAACACATAAAGCTACACTTTACACTTGTCACAGCGACCTTAGCCCAATAACATAATAAGGAATGGACCTCGTCTCGACGAACTATTGAGAGCGGCGACTCTGCAATGGCCGTCTGCCAAACGGGACTCATGTTCCTACGTACTTGAAACTCGTCAATGTATAAAGTAAATTTTAAGATATGCAGTTTATTCGTTTATTTTTAGAGCCAGTGCTAACACGAGCTAAGCTTTAAGCTTTGATTAACTACGAGAAGTGGTAAGTCTATCTGTAATTGCTTAGAGAAAATTATTTTATTGATTATTATTCGATATCTTTTACTGAAATGAATTAGATCATTACATACATCATCAGGTTCCGGCAGCACGTTTACCAGGTCGATATTTTTCTTCTTTTTTCCATTCTTTTACATTTATTCTTCATATAATTATAATGTAACGTCGTTTAAAAGTTACTGCACAATGTATCTGTGTAGCTTGTTATGTATTTACTATGTTTATCCAATACATTGAAAGAAAGTAAAGACTATCTAATTAAAATCCTGCCCTGAACGAAGAGAAAAGCCCCGTACAGAGCATGAAAACATATTGTTAACATTTGGTTGAAGTTTAACAAAAACATCTGAAATTTTCCTGTATTTTTTTTTAACAATATAAATATATGTTAGTATGTATAGTGTTATCGGAGTACATTACTATTACAATTAATATCAGTAATAGTGCTCGTGCCACAGTATGTACTCCTTTCAGCTTAAATTACTTATGGAACTTTCCTGTAAGTAGTGCAAATATTAATGATTATCTATCAAAAAGTTAGCTGCAAAATCATCAGAAATTCCTAGAATTTTCATATTAAAAGAGATATTTTTGCTGTACAAGAATAATAGGCGATATAGAACGGAGACCAACCGACGTCATATATCCTTTAGCACGAATGTTATAGGATATTATTATGTTTCGTGTTGTTTACGCTTAATTTAATTGTCTGAAGAAGAAGAGTAAGGGTATAGGTTGTCGGGAACTGTACATGCAAAATATTTTTATTTTTACTTAAAAAATATTATTCTTTTTTTAAGTTATAATTGAATAGTAAAAAAAAAACATCTTGGCAGCCACAATTACACACACACACACACACATTGTCTGAAATAACAGTTATAGAGTTGCTAATGCAAAGGAAGGCATATAAAATTATCGAAAAAGAATTGTGAAAAGAGGTTTGAGACTATATTTTCAACCCACGCTACATTTTGTGTGTGGAAATAATTTTAAAACAAAGGCCAAATGAAGGTACTCGTAGGTTGATTACTAGCTCGTATACCTTTCTACTAGACTTTAGACGTGGTTCAACGAGAAAACGGTGCAAAACATCGTATATGAACATCTGGCTCTTGAATATCAAGCTATACAGATGTCATTCTTACATTCAATTTATATTTCCATTTGGTACATGGATTTATGGTGTATGTTATAAATAGATACCACTATAATACTGAATACACGTAATTTTTTTTTTTTTTTTTTTTTTTTTTTATGCGATAGGGGGCAAACGAGCAGACCCGTCAGAACCCGACCCCTGATGGTAAGTGACTACCGCCGCCCATGAACTCAAGAGTCACAAGTGCGTTGCCGGCCTTTTAGGTAGAGGTACGCTCTCTTCTTGAAGGTTTGAAGGTCGTATCGGTTCGGAAATACGGCAGGCGACAATTTGTTCCATAAGCTGGTTGTGCGAGGCAAAAAGCTTCTGGAGAAGCGCACAGTGGTGGAGTGCCAATCGTCCAGGTGATGGGGATGGATATTTTGTCGCGTAGGACGATGGCGGAAACCAGCAGCCGGTATAAGTCCGAACAATTCCTCTGAACACTCCCCATGATACAAGCGATAGAGGATGCAGAGTGAAGCTACATCTCTACGCAACGCCAAGGTGTCAAGTCGATCAGAAATATCTTGGCAGTCGATGATGCGAGTCGCTCTCCGTTGAATGCGGTCAAGAGGCAGAAGTTGGTACTGGGGTGCACCTGCATAGAGATGAGAACAGTATTCCATGTGCGGCCGAACCTGCGCCTTATAAAGTTGCAGGCGGTGGGCCGGAGTAAAATACTGTCTCGATCTGTTTAGCACACCAAGCTTCTTCGAGGCTAATATGGCCTTACTCTCTAAGTGACCGCGAAACTGGACTTCGCTTGATATATCGACGCCAAGGATTCCGATACTGGCTGATGCAGTTAGGGAAGTGCTCTCAAATTGAGGTGATACGACCAATGGCATCTTTTTAGCGGTGAACGCGCAAACCTGTGTCTTCGTGGGGTTAAATTGGACTAGGTTAAGTCGACCCCAATCTGAAACTTTTGATAAAGAAGTTTCGATTTCAGACACAAGTTTGGATCGGCTTTCGATGACGTTTACCCGAGAAATGTTAGCGTGGCCGGTGTAAAGGGCATCACTCGTGCTATCGTCTGCATAGCAATGGATGCTGCTAATCTGCAGCATGTCGTTGATATGCAGAAGAAACAGCGTGGGTGATAGCACACAGCCTTGTGGGACACCAGAATTAACAGACTTCGAGTCGGAGCATGCACCGTCAACAACGACCTTGATACTTCTGTCTGTAAGAAAACTGGTGAGCCAATTGCACAGTTTCTCGGGAAGCCCATAGGAAGGAAGCTTCGCAAGGAGCGCTTTATGCCAGACCCGATCGAAGGCCTTCGCCACGTCCAAACTAACGGCCAACGCTTCCCCCTTGGTCTCGATCGCCTGTGCCCACCGGTGAGTCAAGTATACGAGAAGATCACAAGCTGAACGACCCCGACGGAAGCCGTATTGTCGATCATTGAGGAGCTGGTGGTCTTCTAAGTACCGGAGGAGCTGGCAGTTAACAATGGATTCCATTATCTTGGAGAACAAGGAGGTGATGGCTATGGGTCTGTAGTTGGACGGATCCGAGCGATCTCCTTTTTTAGGAATTGGGTGCACTAGAGCTGTCTTCCATGAGTTCGGGACTACGCCAAGAGAGTAGGAAAGCCGATAAAGGCGCGTTAAAACCGGTGCTAACTCTGGAGCACACGTCTTCAGCACGATAGGAGAGATTCTATCGGGCCCACTCGACTTATGAACGTCGAGGGAAAGAAGAGCTTTACGCACTGCCCTTTGTGTAAACCGGACTTCCGGCATGCGGGTCTCGCACTGCGGTATGGTCGGCGGTGCGTTTCCCCCGTCGTCCAGGGTCGAGTTGGACGCAAAGAGTTTGCCCAGAAGATCGGCTTTTTCTTTAGCGTCGTGGGCCAACGAATTATCTCCTATGCGCAGAGGTGGAAGGGATGGCTTACAAAAGTTCCCCTGGACAGCTTTGGCAAGAGACCAGAATGCACGAGTTCCGGAGGGGAGACTAACTAGTCTCTCGCCAATTCTGCCGATGTGAGCCGACTTCGCCCCAGCAATTACTCTTTTGAGGGACCTGGAGGCAAAGTTAAATTGCTTCTTTAATGTGCTGGTCTTTACATCCCGTGCTGTCGCTGCATTAGCCCATGCTTGGTAACATTCCTGCTTTCGGCGGGACGCCGCTTTGCAGGTTCGACCAAACCAAGGCTGGGACTTGCCACCTGTGGGAATCAGGGAGAATGGAATGAAAAGTTCCATACCCTGAAGCACAACATCTGCGACAGAGTCAGCAACGACATTGGGATCATCCGGCGAGAAGCAAACCTGCCTCCATGGGTAGGATGCAAAGAATGTTCTCATTCCATCCCAGTCTGCTGACCTATAGTGCCATACGCGGCGACTGCCTGTAACTCGCGGCCGCAGCGAGTGAACGAGTGGCACCATACTCCTAATCAGGCAATGGTCCGAAGAGCCAAGAGGGGCCTCAACGGATACTTTGTAGCCGTCAGGATGTGAGGTCAGCAGAAGATCCAACAGTGAAGGCACGTGGCTTTCTGCATCTGGGATTCGCGTAGGCGTTGCTACCAGCTGCGTCAAGCCATATGCCAAGGCGAAATCGTGAACAGATCTTCCCGCATGATCGGTTTTGCGCGAACCAAGCCATTCGGCGTGATGGGCGTTAAAGTCGCCAAGAATCACGATCTCTGCGGATGGGACCTGCTGGAGCACTGAGTCTGTAGCCATTTGGACGTGGTCGATGAGTCGGTCCGTTTCGGCATCACCGCTATGGGACCTGTAGAGGCATAGGTATATGCGGGGATGGTCGTCGCAGTCTACACGTAGCCATAAGATGGAGAGGTCCCTACCTTCAAGATTACCGAGGCGGCGAGAAGTGATATCATCTCTAACGTACACGCATACACCAGCCTTAGGAACAAAGGAGTGTTCCAGTCCGTACCCAGGGTAGCAGAGGTAGGATGTGTCCGCTGGAGATGATATCTGCGTCTCGGTTAAAAAGAGCAAGGCCGGCTTTGCTGTCTCGAGGTGGTGGTGGACAGTGTCGAGGTTCGAATGTAAGCCCCTGATGTTACAAAAATCCACGGTAAACGTGACAGGGGGTGCCATGGTATGCCTTCTCTTGCCCCGAGCAGATTTTGAGAGCGCAGTTGAGCCCCCCCCAGAGTACGAGGGGCAGCCTGGGCGTCCACGCTCAGGCATAATCCGTACTGAGGGTGGACGTCCAGGGGGGGATTCTCCAACGCTAGCGCTGGTACCCCCCTGGGGTATCCTTTTCGTTAACAGCGCTATCATTAGGGGGGTGGGGGATTTTGGGCCTCCGGAGACCTCACTCATTTCGGGGAAATGCAACGCAAGCGTTACTTCACAACCGGTTTTCTGTGAGGCCGTGGTATCGCACCGGTCGAGCCGGCCCATTCGTGCTTAAGCAAGCATGGCTCTACCACTAAATTTTGATTAAATTGTGATTTTAAAACATGAGAGTTTTCTTTATAATAAATAAATAGTTGTTCAGGCTAGGCTCATTTATAACCTTGATACGTTCTTCATAAACGGTACAAAATACGCGTTCACTTCGCACTATTAAATACAAAATGAACTTCATACTTACTTATAATACCATAAAGCCATAAACATAAGAGCTAACACCGGTCACGTTTAGGGCTCCTGCTCGTAACACTTTATTACAGAAAATAATATATTTCTTACCAAATGAATATAAAAATAAAGTTATATTTGTATCTTTTTATTTCGAAGTATCGATAAAAGTTTTCAGTACATACATACATACTTACGATTACGCTGTATGCCTTAAGGGCAGAGATGTATTAGACAGCCACTTTTTGCCATTTGGTACCACTAACGTAACGGGGGCACGTCTATTGCCGTCATACGGGCTAGGACGTAGAACTGTATGTACCGTCTGATGAATAATGGATAACCCTCTGATCACTTAGTGGCCCTCTTCCCCTCCACCGAGAATCAAAGCCTCAAGTGAACAGTGATAAAACATAGTATCTCACTAATATAGCTTTAAAGATTTATACTCAGACACAAAATGCTTCGCTTTTCTTTGTGTCTATAGTGTTCAGTACCGTGGGTAATTAGCGATACTAAGTCACAACTGCCGTCCATGGATACCTGCAACTGAAGAGTCGTAAGTGTGCTTTCCACCTCAGCCCACCCGAGGGTGATGAGCATGGTGTAAGAGGGGAGGGAACACAACGCAAGCATTGTTTGACAAACGATTTTCTATCAAGTCGTGTAGTACAATAGAATATTGATGTAAACAAAATTAATAAATATGTATCATTGTTTTCACCTTCATCTTTCCTTCTCCAAGTTATGTCAGGTAGGTCAGGTACTTGAAGTCACAAATCTTAATGTCGCTGCATCCCCCTCTCACTAGCACTTCCCTACTGCCGATGTCATCATCGATATCTGTACGAGTGCCGTTGATCAGGGCTGGTCATCTCCGGACTGCTATTACTTTAAATATATCCGGTAGGAATCATTAGAATTTATATTTCAGATTGATGTATTGCATTGTCCTCACATTTTATTATACACTTTTAAACTGTGACAAGAAAATTTTATTGAATATATTTGAAAAAGAAAAGTGTCCTTGGAGTTTCTTGCCTGTTCTTCTCTACAGGACTTACGTATTGGAACAGGCAACTAGCTTCACGACTGTCTCAGTCTGACCGACTTCTTTTCTTGACAATTCAAAAATACTTATATGAAATAAATGGTTTTGATTTTGATTTTAATTCTGGTTTAACTATCAAGAAAGGAAAATCTCTATTAGTACTATATTTCACTATCACATCAAGTAGTCTTTAATATATAAGTTATTTTGGATTTCAATCAAATTATTATATTATACGAATCATTTTCTGAGTTTCAACAAAATTTTTATGTTTGTTACAGTTTGATACAGTTTTATTTGCTTTTATTTAAGCTGGTAGAGAGATCATTTGTAATACAGTGGTGATTGTAATAATAAATATCTTACAACATAATGAAACTGAAATCAAGCTGATATTTCTATGACAACATTGCAAAGCTCTACTTTGTTGTTAAAACTTATTAACTCTGAAATGTTACGATCAACTTTTAAATTATTAAATAAAATAATTATTATAAATGACAAAAGAAAACTTTTTTATTATTTACTTTCATACCTTAACTAATCCCTTAATTACATAAATATGTATATCAGAACATTTTGGTAAGGGTTATTGAGAAAGAGTCTTCTGACTAAAGCTACATGAATGCTTGCGAAATTACAGGATAAGGTTACTCGTATACAGACTTTTTATCGTACACTCCCTGGAGTACTATCACGAAATGAACATTTCTTACCATTCCCCGATAGTCTCGGGAGATTCAACTACTTTGTGATATATCCAGAAGCCCACACCAGCCTTTACAAAACTAAAGTATAAAATATTCGGTGGTACCGAAAGAGAACTAATCCCGAAGGAACGATATAATGAATGATGTTTGAACATGTTTACTGTTTAATGCGGTGGATAATAAATAACATTATAAGTTTTTATGTCAACATTTGAATTTATTCTCGTAACACTATATATATGTATATGTATATGTAGCACTGCGTGAGTTGACCTTTTTCTAGTTCTAAGGAAATTCTATAAGTTTTGGAAATGCCTCGAGTGATGTTTGTTGGTCGATCTGGCATTGACCAAAATTAACATTTTAATGTGTCTCTTCATTAAGAATTAGTATTTTACTGTTTCTGAGAATGGTTTGATATTATCCTACAGTTGCTTTCTACAGTTGCATTGTATTACCTTTAATAACTTGATGAAAAACTGAGGGACGACCCATAGCAACTTAGTACTCGGCATAGAAAATTTGTAATAATATTTTTTTGTTATCATTTTTTATTGCCTTTGCGAGTTTTATGCTAAGATAATAATTAAAATTAACACTGATTAATAAGAGAGTAATTCCATCACACAGATCGGATCAACCTGAATGCTGTCAAAGAAAGATATGTACCTATTGACTGGTGTTATTGTATCACAACCGTGGTCCAGGTATTCACAAATATGTAAGTCTACGACGTAGACAAATCTATTCGCTACGCCGAAGACTGGATATCTCTCATAATGTGACGTCACTCATAACGCACTCTCGTTAAAGCAATCGGGTGCTAAAGAACTCATCGATACTGCACTATGACGTGAGTTGGACAATATTTAAATAATTGTTACATTTACATATAAGTAAAATGTCTGTCATTCTCGTACACTGTTGTCGACTAGGCAATAAACTGGTTTTAAAATATCTGTTTAACAAAACTGTTGGTTCGTAATTTACTTGGAACTTCCTTACGTGTATATCCGGGTTCCCTGCGATAGACCCAGTAATGACAGAGCACCGTAGTTTCTACATCGTCAGTATACTACCTTCTTTAATTCTATTTCTTTCTTCTTCCTTTTCAACTTCTTTTTCTTTCTTTTTATTTACTTTTAACAATTATTATAGTTATAAATTATTTACTTTAAGGATAAAGTTGTGTTTTATTGTATACAAAATTTTGTTATACGTATATCTGGTGGCCGGATTTCTTCTAATAAGGCTCAACCGTTTGGAAACGGGCTGTTATAGATCAACGCAGGCCGGAATTTAATTATTTTAATTTTTAATATTATTTTTACATTTGACCTGTGTTTATTTACCTATAATTTAAATATTTTTTAGAGAAGACAATTTCAAATAAAAGTTGAGCAATTTTAGCTGTGAGTTATAATTCTTGGTGTGTAGTATGTAACACTTTACTTTTAAAACAGAAGGAGGAGTGTTTTAATTGCTCTCTATGGGAATAATTTCAGAGCTGTATTAAATAGATATTCGTATATAATAGCTAAAATATTACAACTAATTAGTATAATATGTATCCTGTTCCGATATGATTCACCACTTACACATGTGTGTGACATTTTTTTTTTTTCTTTTTCACTTTTTAAAAGCATGTCTGTAGTACACACAAAATAATACTATTTTTTTCATTAGACATATAATGTGAAATGTAATGATCAAACAGACTTTTGTCAAGACTTGCACATTAAAATCGATAACCAAAAACAACCAATATACTTCTAAGAGCCTGGTTTTGATTTTACTATGTGCCCTGTTGATTTTGTGGTAAGTAATCCTGACTGCGTGGTCGTTCAGCTACGATTCCTAGTAAGGAAAAATAAATGTGTTGTTAGCGTAATCATTATTTCTGTAGCTGGGTGTTATGTATCTACGATATATATGCATTTAGAAATATATACATATGTATGTTTATCAGCAGTCTGCTTCCCATAGTTCAGGCTCTAGTTTGGGATCAAAAGGCCGATATGTGAGATATCAGAAGTTCTAAGTATTCATATTACAAACATTTTTTTAATATTAATATTGTTGAACAGACTTCAAAGCATTTTGAAAAAGTTAAAGTAGCTGTAATGTTAAACTCTATTTAATGAACATCACAGTCTACTTTATAAAAAAACCCAGCCCTTAAACTAACCCATTTCGATAATATCTATACTCATAACATTTAAGAAACTTGGTAAAAAAATTGCTGTCGTCAGATAAAGCCTGAGCTGTACGTAATGATGGCTTTTGTAAGACCGCTTATAGCTCTAGTATAGAGGTTTTCGATATAAAAGCTTCAGCCCATTGCCTGATGGCAGATAGAGTAACGTATTAAATGGCTGAGCTTGTGTTAACCACATTATGGGTTCCTTTAAGTTTTAAGAGACGATTAACTGATGTTATCAGTTTCACAAGAACCTTCAGTTTTATTCTTGAATAGATTCACCCAATTTTAGAATCACTTGAATTGAAGTTTAAATCTCTGTATCTGATAATGTCAATTCATGAAATAAATATTTTATTTATTAATTCATTTAAATATAAATTCTTAGAGTGTGTCTATATTTCAACAACAACTACTATTAAAAACTACAACTATTATTAAAAAGTAAAATTACAAAGCTGCAAACTAATAATATTCGATCATATGCAATTATTGCTACTATATCTACATATGTCCCAGTAGGGCAAAGGTAGGAGTATATATTTGACTAGCCCGTTGGTCTAGTGGTTAGTGACCCTGACTGCTAAGCCAGAGGTCCTTGGTTCGATTCCCACGAAGTATTTGTCCTGTGTCTGCGTGTGATTTACCTTTAATATCTATGTATTTAGAAATATATATGTAAGTATGTTTATCAGCAATTTGGTTACCATAATACAAGCTCTGCTTTGTTTGGGATCGTGTGTGAGATGTCTGAGGTTATTTAAAAATGAAATATGTTGACTAGTGGCAGAGCCATGCCTAGGCAGGGATGGGTGTGCTAGACCGGTGCAATACCACGGCCTCACAGAAAACCGGTTCTTTAGCAACGCTTGCAATGCATTTCCCCGAAATTATTAAGGTTTCCGGAGGCCCAACTCCCCCTCTCTCTCTTTCCTCACCTCCTCTTTTTTCTACTAGTTTTTTTAAAGTTGGTTTTTTTTTATGATGGGATACTTGAGCTACTACCGATGGGAGCTTGAGGCGGAGCCATAAGCGGAGGAGTGTGTTCCTCCCCCCACAGTGGGAGTAGAGAGCCTATAATGCGTTCGAGCAGTTATGGCTGGAGGGTCTGGGTCAAAGGAGGAGCCCACGGGCGTAGTTTGCCGCGCACTAAAATGTAAGGGCGCCCCCATGGATCCCGATGTAGAATTTCCAGCAGTTCCTTCCGCGCTTCAGCTTTACGCTGCTTTATAGCTGTTGTAAGGTTTTTTGGCATCTCTGTAGGCTCCCAGAAGCTCCGCCTCTCCAACTGCCACATTATCAGGCTGGCGACGCCACATTATCAGGTTGGAGTACCGGCGACGAGCGGAGACACACTCGTAACCAGCCGAGCAATTTCCGACGTCCACCAGTACACCTGGCGTCTTGCAGCTTTAGGTTGAACCTTAGGCATTGCCGCATCACAAATCCGAGACATGGCCTCCCGGAACCACTGCGCCTCATTATTGATATCTATAGGCCTGTCTGGTGCATTAACCAAGGCCTCTGTAATGGCAGCTTCCAGGAGGCGTTCGCGGTCTAATCGTTTAAGCGCCCAACGAGGACCGGGTTCCTCCGCTCTGACTAGACTACTCTTTCTATATAAATAATATAAAAAGTAGAGCAATAATAAAATATCAATGTGTCAAAACGATTGAAATTTCATCATAAATAAAGTTGATTGTTATGTGAAATTGAAAAGGTAACGCATTGCGAGATCACTAATAGTTAAATAATTAATCTGTCAAAAGTAAAATAAATGGTTGGATAGTATGGTACGACAGATTAATACTAGCAATACGTACGAGTATATCTATTGCTTTACAGTTATCATTGCAATACAAATATTATATGCCACTCTCTAAGCATGTTCTTATTGCTCTTAACATGCCTGCTATTATCAAAATAAAAAGCGGTTATAAATTTATAATAGAGGTATTTCATAATGTTATTCTCAATAACATTCACTTTATCCATAAAGTCCGTTCACTCTGTCAACAATTCCTTTAGCGAAAATTTATTGTTTTTCGACTAAAACTTATACAGAGGTGAATAAAAGATGATTCTCTGTTAATTGTTGTTCACTTGGTGGATCTGGACAATAAACAGTCGTCCATGTACAAAGACTGGACTACTTATTTACATAATCTGATAATAAAACTCCCTCGGACTCGAAGCGTTAGTATCTCTCTGCTTTTAATCATGTCACCTTAATTATGACAAACAATTAGGAGTAAAGCACCTTTATGACGGGCATTGCGTGAGACTTTAAAATTTAGAATTCAATAGAAGCATGAGGGAAATAAAAGTTGTGAAATGTTGAATTACATTTTCGATCAGTGAAATGTGAGCCGACTTAGATGATATAAATGTGCTTGTACTTCTTTACAAACATATAAATACGTCGTAATACAAACTCAACAAATCGCAAAAAACTCAGGAAATAGTTACAAACACACACATTGTCTTGTCGATGTGTTATCAAAGTAAACTAAAAAGTATATCCCGGACTTCCCCCAAAAAATAAACACTCTTTTAAAAAAATATAGGTTAACTAAAGTAAACAATACAATACAGTTTAAACAAAAATAATTCAGAGGAACACCTAGATACCATCTTAGATAGGCTACCTCCCAATACACTTAAATCGAGGAATACTTTATCTTAAGTGACAAATCCTAACTGGGGTATACAACTCAGATATATGTATGTACTCACTCGTAAATGTCTGTCCCTAGAATGTGTGAATTAGAATAAGTAGACATTTACCTATGGAGAAAGGGTGTGTCCCAGTCATTTTGATAAAAGGGACTGTCTTGATTAACTTAGCTCTTGTTTTTCAGAATTGATTTCAAGTAGAAACGTATTTTACAAGCTTATATTCAATTTGTAGTGATTTTTGTTCGGGTTTAACCTAGCACGTAAAATTTTACCGGCTTTCCGATGTGCGACGGCGCTGAAACTTTTGACAACTACATCTTTAGTTCCGAAGACAATTAATTTGTATGATAATCATGACCTGACTCTAAATGCAAAGGGTTGCGTAGAAGAGTATAAATGATTTTGTAACCTCTAATCCAAACAATTACACTTAATCCTTTTTAGGTTGTGGTATCGTTATAATAATGACTAAAGAAAAAGACCTTTCATCTTAATGCAAGTTTGAAAAATGCAGAACATAGTTTATTATTATTTTTGGCAATAAGATATATTTAGCTTACTGTTTCCTAGTACTGTTAAATAAATAAAATTTAAACAACTCTGTATTGACTTCATTTAACTTACAGATCTATGTACAATATTTGATATGAAGTTCTGAAGGTAGCGCATAACTTTATTCCTGATATAATAATCCGTAAAGAATAAACCAAAATGTCCTTTCTTTCTTTTATGTCTGAAATCTTAAAAATACACTAAATACTGCGTGATGAGTACCAGCAGGTGCAAATATTAAGTTACCGTAACCGATTATTATTTATATTCATTCTGTTGTATAAACTACAGCTGTTAAAATGTGTCTTCTTCTTTGCGATATGCCATTTTTTTTTTAATCTAAATTAAGACGTATTTAGTTCAAGAATTATAACCCAAGACAAATTCTCTACAATTCTTAAAGATATTTATAACATTTATAATGTTATAAATATCTTTAAGAATTAAAGAGAAACAATCAACACAAAGCGTGGCAATAATAAACCGCTGCTTTTGAAATAGGAGCTATCCGACGGCTTTACGCAGAACAATTACTATCGTCTTACATGACGTATACCTGTGCCGTCATACAGTGATTCGAGGTTAACCAAAATTAGTTGGTTTGATCATATAACTATGAGCCCATAATATCTATGTATACTTTATATTATTTCTCCTAACCTAAAGAAACATGGTCGTTGAGAATGCCAAATATCTATAATTCAGCGGTGATGGCTTTATACACGAAATACAATGGTAGCAATCTATTTTCTGTAGGCTGCGTCACTCAATCAATGATGAACGTTAGTGCTTAAGCGGGCGGAATTTTATACAACCTAACCTTACTCCGATATCTCTAGGGTAGGCTCAAACGAATTTAAATGCCTATATTTTGTCAAACATAATTTCTCTTACGTTATTAGATATAGGAGACAACAGGAGACAAACCTATTGCGGTCAACCGGAGACTGTATCTATACTGTCTGATAGATGGCGCTCCAACTCTTTAGTTGTCTTTTACGTCACCCACGAGAAAAGAGGGGTTGACCATAAGCATGCAAATAAAAGTAAATGTATTTACTGTAAATTAGTTATTAATAAATTAAATTATCTAGTAATATACGATAAAGCCAAAGAAGTAGATTATTGAGTTGGCATTTATGTTCCTTTCTAAATACATCAAGTCTGTATCTTGTCTATTGCACCGCAAAGAGCCAGTGTATGGCACCTATTAATTGTAGTCGAAATGTCGTCTTCATTAGTAGTACGTTGGACAGGCCAATACCTCACACGTGGCGACGCGTTCATTATGTAAACCTATGACATTTATAAACAATGTCTGTTACTCCTATTTGTATAAGGAGATTTTGGTGACTGTGAGGGATGCCAATTTTCATCGTATTACTGGTCTTTAAAATAAGAAAAATAGGTAATATAAAATACACTCGTCTTTTATTGAAACTCAATAGTTATGTTTAAGAAGTTTAAAAACTACACTTGAGAGCAATGAGTCCGGGTTACAAAAATATACCATAAAACCTCGGGATTTCAAAATGCTGTACTAGTAAAATAAATGGATTATGTGTCACGCAGCTCAGACCTCAATCTGATAGAGCATGTTTGCCGTTATGTGACCCGGGTGCATTGCTATTGCTTAAGAGTGTAGTTCGTATAAAACGTATTAATATATTTCAAATATTTTATACAAAGCTAAAGTTCGTAGAATCATACAAAATCAGTTCGTAACATATGACGGCAGTGTTGCCGACTTCACACCCTTTTTCGTTTTTATACCCGAATAGTTCACAGGTCTTATATCATTACTCGATTCTTATTCTCTACAATGTGATTTGATATTATTCCTTCCCTATTCGAGAGCAAATTGGCCTCTATCTGGTATCGTAGTATTTCTAAAAGGTATATATAACATCTTGCGCAAATCGTCACTCACCTGGCCTGTGGGCGTCCTACGCTATGTTGTGTTAGTATGCCACTTCAGCCTGCTGATCCGGTGGGCTATGTCGATTACTCTGGTTTTCTGCCGGATCACCTCATTCCTGATGCGATCCCTTAAAGAAACACCGAGCATAGCCCTTTCCATAGCACGCTGAGCAACTTTAAGCTTGTGCACCAGCCGTACCGTAAGTGTCCACGTTTCGGCTCCGTATGTCATGACGGGTAGGACACACTCATTGAAGACTTTCGTCTTAAGGCACTGTGGGATCGACGATGAGAAGACTCGGCTTAGCTTCCCAAAGGCTGCCCAACCCAGCTGAATTCCTCTGTTTACCTCATCCTCAAAGTTGTTTCTACCTAACTGCAATGTCTGCCCGAGGTAAACATATTTTTGAACAACTTCCAGAACGGCCCCGTGTACCGTAATCGGTTCCGGCAGTACATGTTTTTTGAACATGATCTTTTTCAAGATGGCTGGCAGGAGCTGGATGCGAGAAGCTGAAAATAGATTGAAGTGGCGTGCAATGGGAGAGGCGATAGGCTGATGATGATGATGATGATGATGATGATGATGATATATAACATGTTCAATAGTTGTGGAAACAAGTTATGATGTTTAGAGATATCAATTATGTATGTGTATCTGTGGTAAGTTTATTGGGAGATCTACTTTTACTTATAGCCAATTCTCAGTGAAAAATACAAAATTGAAAATGATAAATAATAATAAAGCTCAAAAAAATAAAATTGTTAACGGTAGCAAGCTACAGTAATAGCTTAACTTATACTAGCCAATATGTATATTAAGCGATAAAATTAAGGACCTCTAGTACAATATAAAGTACAGATTGGTCTGTAAAATAGTTGTATTGTCTACGTGTAAAACTGCCAATAATTTGGATTTCAATTCATTTATTTTGATTTAAAAGTCAGTAAATGGTAGCCTAACAGTAACCCCTAGCACTAATGTAATAAATATATAGGATATAACTTTGTTCATGTTAACACACGGTTTCTGCTGTAAACTATTCGTAATAGGTTTGAAATTAGTGAACTTGCTCGTTCATTGTATAATAATATTAACGTTGTAATTGGGCTTGGCTGTAATCCCAATGTGTACATAACATTACGAGTTATCTATAGTAATATAATAAAGATGACTTTTTGTTTGTTTGTTTCAAAGTGTTAATCCTTGTTGTCAGATGTAAGTATAAAAAAAAAACATTAATTTGCGACTCTTAGGAGCATAGCAGTGCCCATACGGAGAGGATTTTTTTTAGAATTCAACGCCTTTAAATCAATCTAAAATTACCAATATTATATATATCAATATTTTCACTACGTACAGTATAGAATGGAAGTCATTATTCTACTAGTAGTGGAGTACTTCAGTATCATTACAATTGCACAAAATATTGAAAGAACACCTAACCTTAAAGAAACATAGGTTTTCTGCGTGATGAATGGCTCGCACTAACAAGACCTTCGAGATAATGTAATAACCCTAAAGCCTGTTTTGAATGCAGCCTGTTTCATTTATGTGGTGGTTCCTTTTACAAGTTAAATAGAAAAGTATGATAACTTTGTTTGAAATGTGGTTTTTACCCTTCATTTTATAGATTGAAATATAACCGACCGCACAGATAATTTAAGAGGTCACCTCGCCATCACGCAGCCGCGCCGAGTGTTGTAGGTTCGATCCCTGCACGGGACAACACTTTATATTATTGCTAAACTATTTCTTTTTAGTTTATCTTTTATTTTAGAAATAAATAAACTATGATAGTAAAAGTATGCCTCACTAACTATACACCTTCGATAGAAAAATATTCAATAGTCCGTCTGGCAGAGCGAGTAGAGCGCTGTCGTGGTGGAGGAGGATCTTGATTCTTGGGCACTGCTGTTTAAATTTTTTCAAGACCACTGGTAAACAATGACTGATAAACCAATCTGCAGTAACATTGATTTTATCGTCAAGAATGATTGTTGTGAAATGACCCGTTTGTTCTTGAAAGAAAAAATTATCTTTTTCCCTTGACTTCTGCTCTTTTTTTACCTTTGTCGGCAAATCTTTAAATAGAAACGTCCATTGTGCATATTATCGTTTGGTTTCCGGTTTGTAACAATATGTACAGATTTCATAACCTGTAATGTGTCTTATACAGCATTGTATTCGCCGTCGTCATGCTTTTCGAGCACTGACCGTCACCAATCCAAATGACGGTATTTTTGATATTCCGCCAATTATGACGTATCCATCTAGCACTAAGTTTTCTGACGCCTAGACGTTTATGTAAGACTTTTAGTACTCGACTCAAACCAATGCCTAAACTGCCCAAATCTGTTCATACATCACCCTTTTATCAGCTTATTTCATAACCTCTACAGCAATCACGTTATCTTCGTAGGGATCTCGTCCTTCTCGGGAATCATCAGTGAGTTTGTCTAAATCTCTAAATTAACATCAAAGGTAGTTAATTAGCAATTCGCAAGCTGACAATATGCCTCTAGCATTTTGTACTGACGAATATTAACACTCATATCGCTATCAGCAGTAGCGGTACTTCTACGTAGATAATCTTACCATATATTTCACAATCCTAAACAACATAAATCAATTGATACTGAATTCGAATTTAATACGTGCGAATTAATTTTAATGCAATGCGGGCGTGATTGATTAGCCTGTTGTTTGTTTTTCTTTCCAATTTATTTTTAAATAAACGTGGTACTCAGTAATTTATAAAAATGGAGATTTTTAAAGAAAAATGTAATAACGTGTGAACCGGTAGTGTAGACAGTGAAAGTGTAGAATGTAAGAATGGCTTGAGATTAGTTTCTATTTTATTAAAGATTAACTAATTTACTGCTGTGATAACACAACACACACAACAAACTGGGTGTGAAGCAACGCTTGCGTTACATTTCCCCGAAATAAGTGAGGTTTCCGGAGGCCCAACTTTCCCTTTAAACAGTGGGTTTTTTAAATACAGTTCTTTTTTTTTTAGTTTGTTATAAAACAAATGAAATATACAGGCAAGAGTGGAAGCTTTTGATAATACAATCAATGGAACACAATGACAAAGAAATAATGAATAAGTAAGTAAATAAATTATATTTAAGTTAGAACACGCTAATAAAATTGTAAATGTCCATGTAGTCTCATTCTCTTAAAACATTAGACTTTAAATGAGGCAATTAATTGTTCCCTTCTCAAAGTTCACCGACGCTAATTTTGATTAATAAAATGACAAATTATATTTTCATAAAGGTTACATTATTTAGGCCTTGTATTTTCTTCTTATACTTTGGTAGGTAAAGAATGTCAAAAGTTGCGATAACTTTAAAATTAAGTCAGGTACCCAATTAATTTGCTTTTGACACCAAAAATATGTGTATAAATCATACAAAAATGCAAATTAGGCAAATTGTTTGAACTCGTGTTTTGTAACATATATTTATGACTATAAAAGAACGTTTAATAACTTACAAACAGAATCAGTGCTTCAACAAAACACTATCAATCAGAGTAAAACGCTTTGGATCGACTTCATCATATATCATTTAAACCAATTCTTCTTTGAACAGTAAACCAACTGCAATTCGAATTTTTAATCAATTTTCGCAACGCCAACATCTCACTGTACAAGGAACACGTAATACAATCAGAATACTGCCAAGAGTGGAAGCTTTTCATAGTATTTTTAATGGAATATCAAATGTAAATATCGAAGTAGTTTCATTCTGTTAAATATAAGAGCCTAAATGTCGTTCAACAGTAAACGTTTGAAGAAAGGTGAACTCTGTCGGTTTGGAGCGTACCGGGCAACTAGTACGAACTGTTTAAGTCCGTAGAGGCTGTGTGCAAGAGATGAAGCATGCGTGGTTCAATACCTGTAGTGGGAACTTTGCAAGCATTAAAACAACGGACACAAACAACACCAAGATTTGGAGCAACTCTTTGTTGCTCAATCCCTTTTTCAGACAGGAGCACTAACCAGAAGACCTAGAGACATGTTAATTTATATATATAAAAACAAAATTATTTCACACTGACATTTTATACATCTTATAAATACAAAGTCAAATAAATACGGTACTCCTTACTTCAACATCATAGTCTCTGTGGAACTAATATCAGCCAACTATTACAAACTTTTCAATAGGCAAAGTAAAGTTTAAAACTCTCTACACTTCCGTTAGCTAAATCACATAACTCAAATTGAATCCTCCAGCGACGTTTGTTGAAACACTCACTGCGCTCACTCTGCGCGGTGAACGTCATCAATTAAACTTATCCCTGTCTAAACAGAATGTGTACCCTTTACTAGTCAAGGTTTATAGTACTATTTTCAAGGATTACATAATGAATTAACCAGGATATATACTTCAAACCTATTAAGCGGTTGCCAATAAGGCCGATCATTACGTATTTTGTTTATGCATTGCTTACTTTTTATACTGCTCAATATTAATAATGTAGATTCTTTTCTTGAGGCCCAATAGATGGCGCTGTGCATTTGATTGAATCGGGCTTACAAAGTACCACGGGTCGCTATATCAAAAAAAGGTAATCGAAAATCATTGTGAAACATCTTTGTCACAAATTCAGATATGGTGATCCCAGTACCTTTTAATTTGTTTTTTTTTTTTACAAATATAGAAGCTCTGAAAGGACCGCTATAGAATAGATAGCTTTAAGTAAGATGAATAAATAAAAAAATGATATAAGCTTTTACTTTTTCTATTACTAGTAAGATTAAATTAAGGTTCGCATAACATGCTGAGGTCACTGCTGTAGATCTTATCAACACCACTTCCCTTTTTAGTTGAAGGTCTTGGTTGAGGTATGCTAAATCCAAAAGTCAGCCAAAATATTTTTTGACAATCCGGTACTGCAGCAGAATCCAACAATATCGTTAGGTCAAGTGCACCCGTACTCTACAGTATGTTAAAATTAGCAGCACTTTTTAAAATGTTTAATTTTTTTATTTGACATGCATTCACCGGATCCAGATGAATACTGCAGATGATGATCGTAGATGAGGGATAGTTACAAACGATGTTGGAGTCTCAAGCATAATTAGCTTTATATTTTAGTACAGTGAGTATGCAATAGAATTTTTTACAATATATAAAGATATAACGATACCAATGAATTGTTGATACATGAAATCAACACTGTACCTTATGCTATGACATATTAAGATATATTTTACTGTAATTAATTTAACTTCTAAGATTACAATTACAGAATTGGTTACACCAAAAGTAAGTGAGTAAGGTAGATTAACATCGTTACTGAAAATAAATGAATCATTGCTCTTATTCAAAATTAAACTAAAAACAAATTGTTCTCTTTATTTAAACTTAACCGGGTTACTTAAATATAGATTTGAGAACAATTTAGGGACTATGTGCAATTTGCAACACACCAAAGTATGGGGAACAACACACATGCTATATACCTAACTTGTAATTAGTTTCTATCATATGAAATTTAAAAGATTATACATATTAGATTTATGTAGCCGTCGCACCTCATCGTGCCGCCTCGAGAGTCATAAAGAGCCGGGACTTGACCTAGCCGTGTCCATGCGCTTAGTTTTATATCAACTAATACTTTTACAATACCACTGTACATTACATACTTTTATAATATATACATACATACTATCGTTAAATAAAAATATATGTACAAAAATAATATGAATGACATGCATGCAACTATGCACCTCAAGAGTTGTAAGTACGCTGCTCGCCTATGAGGGGAATGATAGGTGGAGGGTGATGGGAGGGGAAATAGAAGAGGTTGGGAGTTTTTGGTCTCTTATACTCACTCGGTAAATATTACCATAGCTTTGTATGAACCTGTTTTCTCTGAGGCCATGATATGACTCTCCAACAGTGACTAAAAAAAGTTAGTGTCATTCGGAATGATTTAAGGATTCTAACTTTTTACATCTAAATATGTTAAATCACTCACAATCACTGCTTTTGTGCCTACTTGTTCTTTAAGAAACTCCTAACTTGTAGGTTCTTATTTGATACAGTTGAAAATTGTACAGTCTATCATCACCGCAATAAATAATATCTCAAATATTGTAATGTCGAGTGGATAACATCGAAACCATATCTTTTTTTTTTTATTCCATATACCAAACATGCGACACCCTATACACTTGGTAACGTTATCACATACATAATTTTTACATTAAGTCCTGTACAGCTTCGTTATCGATCCTTCGTAAATTAGTATGCGGGTCGAGAGATCAAGCTTTTGTGGTTTGTTTATCGACAAAATATCCACCTGAAAATATACACGAATAAGATGATGTATACAGATTTCTGTTTGCTTTACCCTCCTTTATATGTACCTTCGCTATTGTGGGGACCAATCGGTCGTACCTTTTATTTATTCTTAGAATTATCTCGGAGTCCAATACCAAGAAAAATAAAACCGGCAGTTTTGACTGATTCTTATACCCACTGGGTACTAGTAACGTGTAATTTCTACTTACAAAGTGTATGCCTGATTTCATTTGTTTGAAAATTATTATTCTATCATTAATAGTACAGCATAAATTCTTTATAACGAATCTAAAGAGACCGAGCATTTTATATTGTTATATTGAACAAACCGTAGATTGAATTAGCCCACATGTCTTGGCGTCACTTTTCATTTGTCCCTTTTTAATCTTACGTATGTTTATATACAGAATGTTTGTCGTCAGCTTTCTTTAGGTTGTTTCATTTTCATATTTTTCTTTGATAACTTTGAAAAACAAACATATTCAGTAATCAGTGACAAAAAGCGAATAAAAATTCTTCTTTCGTAGCCAGAAATGAAAAGTAGTTACGACATAAACGAACCCTTTTCGTATGTTAAAATAGTTTTGAAGTTATAAGTAATGAGCAAGGCAGCTCTCTTGCTTATTTTTAATCGATTTGAATACTTACTTATTACTAAATGTTTCAAGACTTCAAAGATATAATTAATAAATTATAATTTTGCTTTTTTCTACTTAAGGAGTTTACCGTTGTACAGAACATGCTTTAGAGTATAACACTACATTTTATTATATATGGCTGTAACCGGTCGTAACTCAAAAGTCCAGTACAGAGTATTTTTTTGTGAACAAATTTATTAAACTAAAAAAAACAATATACTGCACTTTTTTTTTACATATAGAATAGAAATATATATAATATTTGAATATATTAACTAAAGTCATAATTATAGGTTATACTGTTACACCTGACTGCTCTATTAACAAAGTTTGATATTAAGGAATATTCTGTAGATACCGAATATAATAACTACTATTATTGCTAGTGGTTTAGTCGAGTACTCAAATTACTGTAATAACAAAGTTGTACGTCAGATCTATACAAACACTATTCTTAATTATAGTACACTAAAGTAAAGTAAGTAAGTAGTAAACTGCATTATGACAATATGATATAAAGACATACAACACACACACGAAAGTCTTGCCTTAGAAAGGACTCTTTTAGACTGTGAATTGACCTCTGTGCTGCATTACCGTCGGAGAGCCATGCTTAGTCACAAATGGGCCGGCTCGAATCGAGTAATACCACGGTCGGCCTCACAGAAAACCGGTATACAACCAATCCTTGCATTGTATTGGCGTGTGAGTAAAGATACCGGAGGCCCAACTTCCACAATCCTCTATCCCATCCCCTCATTACCCCCTTCCCCTTGGCTGTCAATGGGCCGTGGTTGTTCTTATCATTAGGTTACCCGTCTGTTCATAACCCTTTATTGAAAAAATAGCCACTTTACACTGCTTTAGACTAGTTCCCTTACGGATTCTATAAACTATATAATTAAGTAGGTGATCGAAAAACAGTGTAATGGCCAAATTAATTATAGTCAAATATACTCCTTTTGAAAAATAAAACGTATAACAGAACATTTTTATTTCTCTAAACCTTTAAAATAATTTGCGTGTGGCTATGAACCTTAATTTACCTGTTAGTCTCATAAAGGGATGAAAAACTGTATGTATATACATATGTACATACATATGTATGAATGTATTTTGTAATAACAATATTTAATTTAAATCACTATGAGTTATGTGAAAATTAAATTGTATATGCATACCACGAAAGCGTTCATTTTATAAAACATGATAAACAGAAAGCGTTCATTTTATAAAACATGTTTACAATAAACATGGCAACAGTAATCTCCATTTGGCCCTTTGGACTGCATTATAGGTTACTAAAATATGATCTGACAGTATATGATTTGAGGCAAATAATTTTATGATACTATTTATTTCTTACATGTAAATGAACAACAACAAATCTCAGTTATAAAACAGTCTTATTTGAAATATTAGCCTCGTTACCCTCAGATTGTTGTCTGGTGATTTAAGGCAAATTATACTTTGGATGCACGTCCTATGATATTTATTCCAGGGGGGCGTAAGAGTGCTCACGCTTTCGCATGTGTTAATTTACTTTAAGTAATATAAATTATAATTTTACGTCTAACGTTTAGGGCTTGCTCACCTTGCCTACTTGAGGGTGAATAATAATAATAAATATTCTACAATAATCCCAGACATACTCTCCATCTCCAACGTCTAATTCAGTCCCAATACCTAAGAGTTATTCTTCTTTCGCACACTCTCCTACTTTATTTTTCATGCTGAGGCCGCCCATAACTACCATTAAATATAAACATTTAAAACAAATATATCAATCTATTGTCTGTTGACAATTTTATATTTTTTCTTGAACCCTTTACTTTTGTAAATTACGAGCCCCGGCCAACCTTTTGCTAGTCTATATCCAAATTTACATAAAGATAATAAAATGGCTTTCTGTAGTGTTACTGCGATTAAAAGTTTAAAATTGTGTATTGTACTAAAATATACGACTACGTGAACAAAAAAATAACAATAGTATTATACTCCAAAATAGACATAAAAGACATAGCACTAATAACAATCTTAATACAAAAGTGAGTGTATTTTTCTTTAACAGATTCTATCATTTTCGTCAGCATGTATTTTTTAAGCTTCTAAAATTTTAATGCACGAGTGGACAGGTTTTAAAATTTTATGTTTGTTTGTATATTAAATAGAAATTATGAACGATTACCAGCTTTTTAACGTGGCTGAATTACTTCTGAGAATGTGTTAAAGTTTAATAACTTCTATATAAGCCAGTAATGTGATATAGTTTTATAGTGGTAAAGTTAGCTGAATATTTTTCTGAACGCATCAACAATGGAATAAATGTCAAATAATTAAACTATAATAAATATTAAGAGTATAAAAAAAACTAATACAACATTTCTCGGGTAAACGTCATCGAAAGCCGATTCAAACTTGTGTCTGAAATCGAAACTTCTTTATCAAAAGTTTCAGATTGGGGTCGACTTAATCTAGTCCAGTTTAACCCCACGAAGACACAGGTTTTGCGCGTTTATCGCTAAAAAGATGCCATTGGTCGTATAACCTCAATTTGAGAGCGCTTCCCTAACTTCTTAGCGGTCACTTAGAGAGTAAGGCCATATTAGCCTAAACAGATCGAGACAGTATTTTACTCCGGCCCACCGCCCGCAACTTTATAAGGCGCAGGTTCGGCCGCACATGGAATACTGTTCTCATCTCTATGCAGGTGCACTCCAGTACCAGCTTCTCCCTCTTGACCGCATTCAATGGAGAGCGAGTCCCATCATCGACTGCCGACATATTTATGATCGACTTGACACCTTGGCGTTGCGTAGAGATGTAGCTTCACTCTGCATCCTCTATCGCTTGTTTCATGGGGAGTATTCAGAGGAATTGTTCGGACTTATACCGGCTGCAGGTTTCCGCCATCGTCCTACGTGACAAAATATACATTCCCATCACCTGGACGATTCGCACTCCACCACTGTGAGCTTCTCCAGAAACTTTTTGCCTCGCACAACCATCTTATATAACAAATTGTCGCCTGCCGTATTTCCGATCCGATGCGACCTTCAAACCTTCAAGAAAAGAGCGTACTCCTACCTAAAAGGCCGGCAACGCACTTGTGACTCTTGAGTTGAAGGTGTCAATGACCATGGGCGGCGGCGGTAGTCACTTACTACCAGGTGACTCGTCTGCTCGTTTGCCCCCTATCGCATAAAAAAAAAAAAAAAAGAAACTTCTTATATACAGTGTGGCTGCGGAGCAGGACTAACAAGTTGCCAAGCATTTTTGTCAGCCAAATCATAATCCACTTTGTAATATGCTTGTTTACAAAGCTTGCGTTTTATGCAATGTGACTCTTGAGTTGCAGGTGTCAATGACCATGGGCGGCGGCGGTAGTCACTTACCATTAGGTGACCCGTCTTTTTGTTTAATAAATAAACATAATAATACAATGTCTCCCTTATTCTACAATAGGTACATAAACTCGAAGACTAAGTCCCACAAGAATAAAAATTCAAAGAAAGAAGAGAAATAAACAATGTTAAGCCCCTCTATTAATTTACTCATTCCGTTTTTATTTACTAAGGTAATTAATTACTAGAGAGGGGCGGACGTGGACTTACGGGGAAGCTTCAAATCCTTTCGTTACCATAAAGTATACTGCACAGAAATACTAAATAAATTAAGAGTTTGTCATCTGAAGGCTTTAATGGTAATATCTCATCATGACACCGACTGTCTTCAGTGTCTTCGTGTGTCTTAGAATAGAATATTGTATATTGTATTGTACATGGCCTGCACGACCGGTGCGACACCATGGCCTCACAGAAAACCGGTTGTGAAGCAACGCTTACGTTGCATTTCACCGAAATTCTTGAGGTTTCCGTTGGCCCAACTCCCAGTCTCCTCTTTTCTTACCCCTCATCCCCTCCCCGCCATATTCAAATCCCTCATAACCCTCAAAGGGTACGACTCTTGAGTTGCAGGGGTCCAATGAATACAACAATGAATACAATATTTAATAAACAAATAACCTGTTTCTAATAATAACTTTTTTTAAAGTATAGTTTAGAATGTTTTCTATGCAATGAAATTCACAACATCGTTTTTTTGTATTAAAATATCTACAATCACAAGGCAGTAGAAGCTGCTGAGAAAAAAAACCTTTTTAAATTGGCATAAACGCTCATAAGTTATACGCTTACTGACGCGCTTCCTCCTTTAACATGCACCGACTCTTTGCAGTCATTATAAACTCGCGAGACAAAAGCGTCGTTTGAGTCTCGTTAAAACATTAAAAGGAAGGAAGGAAATTCAACTTTACACAAACAAATGTTACACAGAAATGATGCTGTATACAAACCGTCACGGACGGTGCCAGAGTGAGCTTACGGAACTTTTAATTATCACAGCTCGTAAAGGCTTGGAAATTACGTTAAAACTAAACCATACATGACGATTACATCTGTCACATATAATTAACATAATTTAATTACGATAATGAAGCTGGCAGCGTTCACTCCAAAAATAATATCAATCTTACAAGATACTGTTACAAGTTTTGTTAGTCAATGCGTGTTTAAAATGTATATGTATGTATTATAGCTAGCCATTCCCCGTAGTTTCACCTCCGTTTACGGTAGCTGCTTCTCTCCCGAGGGGTAATAATTTTATTTTATCAGCGAAGTTTTATGAAACATTCAGATTGAGCACTTCAAAAATCATAAAAGTTAATTCAAAAAATAGAAATGTGTAGCTTATTTATAATATATATTGTATAGCTTGATAACGTCATGTTATTGAGAATGTGTCTGCCATAGTCTTTAAGGAATAAAATAATACTAGTGATCGTCGCGTGCGCTCGGGAACAGACCTGTGTTTCTTCTAAGTTGCTATATTATTATACAAATACTAACAGTTAAGTTGCTGTGGACAGTGGATTTATTCACCCATTGCTTGGCCGTCAGAGCTGCCGATAGTCCTTCGTCGATCGTTGATGTGAAGTTGGTTGATTAAAATTAGTGGATAATTACTTTCAGGTAGTTATCTATTATTGCTTGTTTTGTTTTTTAAATCTGTATCTATCATGATAAAAACGAACCTAAATTACAATTTTCTTAATTTGAAAGGTCTCCTGCCGGGACCGAAACTGGTCGTGCATCCCCGAAATGTACACGTTAGTAAAACTGTATATTTAAATAAATATGCCATCTTTGTTTTGACAAAGCAATGACAGCAAACCGTTGTTGTGTTAATATCCGGTTTCGGGGCATAAGGATGAGAAAATTACAAAGTTGTTTAAGTTTTGAATATTATTTATTAGGAGTAAATATAAGTTCAGTGAATTATTTAAGTAGTTTCAAGTTAAATAATTATGGGCTTTCTAACTATTTAAAGACTAGTTACAGGTTTAAAAAGCCATTACACACAAAAAATAATAACTTTCTCGAGTAGAGTTGTAAGCCCTAAGGGCAAGTTTTTAATTCAACCCTTACGGGATCTAAAGAGCTTTGCAATTTCACCTTTTTATATCCACACAAGTTATAAAATTGTACTTTGCAAAGGCTGAGAGCGAAACTAAGAACTGATTTGTTTTAATTAGTTTACATAAATTCTAAAAATATATCAAAGAAAAACACATTTTATTATTTTATTTTCTTATTACATTATTATACCTAAGAATACTAGTAATGTGTGACCTACGTTACTAGTATTCTTTATTGAAAAAGAAAAAGAAATATATATAATTATTATATAATTATATAATATAATTAATGATTATATAATTATATAATAATTAATTATTATTATTAGTAGCACTTTTACTCGAAAATTAATGAACACTTTTAGTTTTTTTTCTATTTTGCACTTCTGACTTTAACTAAACAATATATGTATATAGATAACGTAAATTCATTCTTAATTAACTACACACACTTAAATGTTGAATGTGAATCTATTAAATAAATTGTAGACCGTTGTTAAATAATCCAACAACGAATACTGTAAGTTTTATATTTGAGCCGCTTTCCCGCCTCATAAAATATTTGCCTTTAGAAACGAAAGGTCTGGAGCGCGGCTGGTGAATTAACGAATTTCTATCTTAATTGAATCTCATATAACTTAACTATTTTCATCTGTTTTGGATTGAATTTTATTCGTTTTGATTACAAAGACTTAAGGATTACTATAAAGCACTTATCATAACCGCTAATAATTATACGCTCACAGAATATATTTTATACTTGATAGAGACAAAAGAAGAATGTAATTTGATGATACCTGGGAATTTAATAAGTATATTAAAAGTACTCAAAACGGTTACACGGTTTCACTAATATAAAAACGAACTAAGCTAACTATGCTCTAAGGCCTTGTTTTAAGTAAAATTTCTTGGTTCAAGGTCTAGATTTGCCTCCGAAATATACAAATATATCTTAAACGGCCATGTGACTTAGAACTTGATACTTTATTATATTGATAACAGCTTCAAGGGAAAGACAAACATAACGTTAGTCTTCTTCCTCATAATTTCTGTGTTCGCGAGCCCATTGTAAATTTCGGGATGTTAAAAGTTGAATTCTCAGATGCATTCGGAAACGCAGACCCACTTTATGTACCAATTTCGGATAGTTTGGGCGCTTACGCTGGTAAGCCTCAAGCCTGAAGACCTCGTAGACGACATCATGGCAGACACGGTGCGATTCTGATGAGCAGTATTTTGGATGTATCGGTCGTGTCTGCCAGTGGCACATACTTTTAAAGGAATCCTGATTGACAGTTAATTTTCTATTTTAATCAAAATTTAAAGAAAACTCTTCATTAAAATAGTGAAATGTAAAACATACTTAATCCCTAGACACTCGATGTGTGTATTATAATACAGTTACATCTTTGTACTGACAGTCATTACATTTCAGAAGAGAACAATATATTGATTTACTGTTACTCTATTATATTAGCGTTGGAAAGCGATCGTTGTCGTCGAACAAGATACATGGGCCGACGTGCTTACTGTATATGAATAGCCTTAGTACACTAATATCAGTATTCTGATCGTGGCATCGTGAACCCCATTACATCAGCAGGTTAGTGAATGGACAGTACAGTGTATGTATTATGACACAATTTATTTTATTTTATTTATTTTTAAAAGAAATAAACGCCTGAAACAAAGGCTGAAGACAGGTAAACGGTATCTAGTATAATTATTATGTATAGCGTTCAAAGGAGCAAACTAAGTCAATTGATTTTGAGTGACTACCGCCGCTCGTGGACATCTTAACTCAAAAGTTGGAAGTACCGTGCTAGCCTGTTAGGGTATCTTGCAGGAAAGAAAAGAGGGGTTTGCGTCTCCATTAACCTCACTCACTTGGCGGAACACATGGCGTGCGTTGCTTCACAACCGGGGCTCGACATGAATACGCATGGCTCCTTTTTTCCATAATCAATATTTCAAAATTTAAAATATCATTTAAAAAAATGTTCAATGGGCGATTGGCGGTTTTACAAAACGGTACCATTTGATTGAGGTCAATTCAAAAAATTCACGCTGCCAAGTAAGTAGGCATTCAGCTTTGGAACCTTGTGGTCGCAGTTCTCACCTAACCTAGCTTTTTCTGTACGATTGATATATTCAGTTACATACAGAAAGAAACGTTTATAAAGTGATAACTTTATAAAATTTAAATTTACTTAAGCACCGTTTTTTTTAAATGAAAAATTTGTTTTGTGTTTTTATTTTCAAATGACAGGACACCAAAATTATCAAATAGGATAATTTTCCACCCTCCGACAACATATCAACTAAACACGTGAACATAACACTTTATGAAATTCAAATAAGTTTCACATTTAATCTCAACTACTCTATGTACTTGAAATTGTGATAACAATTTACGAATCAAGATAACAATAATGCTTTACGATTGCAATCTCATTCTCTTTCTAACTAATGCGAAAGATATATAGAACAGATATATGTATAAGAGAACAATAAGGCGATGAAATCGTGTCGCACGTACACCTGACATTTAGACACACGTACGTGGTTCCGAAGAGCTCTATAGATATGTGTATTCCAAACATTTCAATAACGGGACTGCATTCTAATCGCAAGCTTGGAAAGCTCTATTGCTCTATTTACAGGACTGTTAAATTGAGTAGTTTTTTATATATTTATTGTAATTAACCAGAATTTTAAATCTTGATAATTATAAATCCTTACTTAAACTCTAAAACTATTTTTGAAGAGATATCACAAATATATAACTAAGAGGAAAATTGTATTTCGATACTATAAAGGAATACGATATACAATATGCTAAAAATAATTGTTGGTGAATATATGTACGGCAACAACCAGTTCGAGTTATTGGTGCATAGCTATTGTGTATTGATTTTTTTTAATAATCCATCATGAGTATTCTTTTAACTCAGACAACAAAAACACATCATTTTTTTTAGTTTATTGGTTAAAAATGTTGAGGTCACAAAAATATTTTATTTTAATATTGGTTGTATGCCTAACAACAGCATACTCACATCACATGTTTTCGACTCTAACAATGCAACGTAATAACCGATGCGATGACTGCACAATCTGTAAATCAAATTTGATATGTGACTCAAATAGCAACATTGATTGTACATTTCAGTGACCTTACTTCAAATTGAAGTAAATAATTTCTGATAGAAGTGAATAAATCATTTCGTCTTAGTACTGATCTACCAGCAGGTCTAGGCCACCGTTTTGACTTCAATTATTCGAAGCCGGTAGTCACTTAACTAATTACAATATTAATCCTGTCCACGCTTCGTCTTAAACTAGCATCTTCTGAATTTAATTCTAATGCTTAATGTATTTCAAAGTATCCACGAGGGAAGGTCAATTAGTTGATTAACTAAACTCGCTAAGTAATAATAAAATAAAATCTCATATTTCATAGCCGCACCCATTTGACTGAGAAAGTTTTAAATAGTGTTGTGTCGAGTCACCGCTGGGCACTGAATTAGTCTGTGTTTGCATCTGACATCCTTAACGCTACTATACACTTTGTACACTGTCTTTTATTTATTTTATCAGTTTTCCTTTTAAAGTTTGAATAAATATTATTCAACTTCATGTTTCTATATGCATGTATATTTTTTTTAAAAGCGTCGTATATAGCCATGTGTTTCTTCATAGAGCCACCCCAACTCTACCCCGATATCTATAGTATATATAGAGCCAGTGCCCGGTCGAAGGCAAACAGCTTTCATGTATTACGTCAGTGGGACTAAATAATGGTGGGCAAAATGAGGCCACTTAATACGCCTCTGCCTACCTGCTTGATAGTATTTATGTTTGGATGTACACGTGAAATATTATTCAAGCCGTATGGGGCACAGCGTAATAACATTTTTGTGAGAGATACAATATAAGAAAGATACAGTATGAAGTATAAAAGTGAGAGACAATGAGAACAATGTGAGAGATAGAATATAAGAAAGATACAGTATGAAGTATGAAAGTGCGAGAAGTATTCAAGCGAGACTAGTATGACAAAGAGAATTAGTTAAAGAAGGGCGTCAATCATGTTGGCGGTTAATCCGGGAAAAAAAGAAAAAAAAAACATTTTTGTTCAAATAATAAAATAGTCAGCTCAGTGGATAAGCATTTGAAACTATAAATATCACGTGAGAAGGTTTACACAGGTCACATTAACATGAGAGACGCAGCAGGTGCGGAGCTGAAAGCAGGATGTAACTTGTAGTATACTATAATTTTTCTAATAATTAGAACTTCAATCTAATAGCACGGAGTTTAATCACTCTCACACATACACAAACACACACCTACATGAAGCATGCAAACGCGCACTACACAAAATACCTTTAAATAATTCCTTCCTATAACTTTTTGTATGATTAAACTAAAAGATTTATATCATACTGCAAAATAATTATTTATATTAAAATTGCACTTTTAGATTGATTGAACACTAGCGATTAAAAGAAAACTCAAAGATATTACAGTATTTTGTCCGTATTAAGAATTTTCAAGTCGGAGCAAAATGCAACCGACAATATCGGACAAGTTTTAATGCAATGCATTTGTTTCGTGCTTCGATATAGAAAGTACCTCGTGCTTGAGAATTACATATCTTACCATATTTAAAAACAAAATCCGACATTCGATGAATATTCTTTATCATTTTTAACACAGGACGAATAAAAGTATCTTTATACTACATAGAGGAGAACATATGAATTTCTTTTCACCGGAATTAATGTAAAACTTATCTACCGTCGATCCTTACGACAGCAGATAGAAAACGTTATACATGCCTGGCATAATTTCTGTTAACTCTGAAAGATCCTCAAACCACGCACGTCGTATTTGTATGTTATATTATGTTATATAGATGTATTTACTTATTTTACGGTGTCTATAGTCCTCACAGATGGAACATTTGTATTTGTTACATACATATATCGTCTTAAGAATTGTCGTCTGTTATGGAAATTTACGATAATTTTCGATGTCCATTTTATCCCTAAGGTCGTTACAGCTGTTACATAGTGTTTTACGACTCTACTAATGTATAGTGGCACAGAAAATTGAGGATTATCACAAAGTACTGAATAGGGTAATACCTTTTTTATTTATATGACAACCTAACACGGCCTTTGTATTATGTGTCTCGGAGGTTCGGGAACTTTTCTTACAATTGAATAACGTCAACCTAAATGAACTTTAAGTGTAAGTCTAGTTATATGTGTCCCAAAATTCAACGATAAGTGAGAAAAATAATGAAAAATATAAATCTTGTTTTAAAAAATGCAAAATCTCTAAAATAATACAACTTTTATGATGTTTAAAAGTACCACCACTACACCACCGCTACAATTTTGTAAATGTTTATGATTTTTTTTTATTGGCAAAGTAAGTTGCACTTCTGTACATGAAAACCCTTAAAAATTCCATCCCATACCTTACTTTTTATAGAATAATGAACCAAAAATTTGATGATGATGGGTTTATTCGTCGTGCATATGTTCTACTATTGATGTGATCCGCAGCCTGAATTATTTTTTCGGCGACTTTTACTCGTTTAACGTTGCAATGGCTTTGAAGTAGACCCTGGTAGGATAGGGTAGAAGGCTAGACTACCCTAATAGAAGAATTCATGGGGCTTTAGATCAGGTGAACGGGGTGGCCTTAAGATAGGACCAAGTCACCCTATTTAACGCTCTGGATACTCTTAGTTTAAGTATTCTCAGACAGGACGGGCACAGTGAGCTGGGCAAAGATCATTTCGAAACCAGATGTTTTGTAAATGGATATTTTTTTTGCAAGAAATTTAAATAACTATTGCCATCTTTGTTTCCTTGTAACTCAAAGGATTCAATCACCTTTCTATTTATTATGCCCGTATACAGGTCAACCTTGAATTGATATTGGGACTAGTCTTGTCTCATCAGGTGCGGCTTTTATTGCTCCAGCTATGTGGGTTGTGAATGATAAATGATAAATGATAAATGATAAATGATCTTTATTTTGTAAATAGGTTACAACAACACTTTTACACGTCAATATATTATTTTTTTTCTGTTAGTTTATGCTAGATGAGGCCGGTGTTTCCTAGCTGACTACCCTGAGAAGAAACACCGAAACAAACTCAGAGGTCAAAGTCTGTTTTAAAGTCCATACAGATGTAAAAACATATGAGAACCATGCACGCTAACGTCTGAGATGAGCTTTTGAAGAAAGCACCACGCTCATTTGAGTGGACCCGTCCAAACAGTGCAAGCATTTGTCAGTTATCGTGTAGCTCAACTTAGAACTTTAAGGAGCTCAACGGACCGACGAACAGTACCAAAGCAAGGACATTTGGGTAGGCCGCAAAAGTACTCAAACTGTCAGACATCGTTATAAAACAAACTACAGGAGAAAAGAGAAAAAAATAAATAAATAAATAACCTACATAGTCCTCACATTTACAATAATTAAATTTATAAATTAAAAAAAAGAAACAAATATATAATATATTATACTTAACAAAGTATTCATGTCAAAAGGTACAAAGATTAAACAATAAAAAAAAACAATATAATACTTAACAAAGTAAGTATTCATGTCAAAAAGTAAAATATAAAATGTCAATGTGTATAAAAAAAAAAATTATAAACGAAAAACAAACAACAAAGGCTCATGTACATTAATGAAGCAGCTCATTCCCAAGCCTTTTTATCTTCAATATAATCTTTAATTGTGTAAAAAGCTTTTTGACTTAGTTTTTTTTTTATAAATGATTTAAATTTATTATTGCTTAGTTCTTGTATTTGGCTAGGAAGCTTATTATAGAAATGTATACTTTGGCATCTAAACGAACCACCTATTTTCTTGAGCCTGGTTTTAGGAACAACAAATTTGTTTTTGTTCCTAGTATTTACACTATGGATATCACTGTATTTTTTAAACAGATTAATATTTTTATGTGCGTACATGAGATTTTCATAAATATACTGAGAGGGCACAGTCATAATATTAATCTCTTTAAATTTATCTCTGAGGGAGTGTCTGGGACTTAATTTATAAATTGCACGTATAGCTCTTTTTTGTAAAACGAAAATAGATTGAATATCGGCGGCATTTCCCCACAACAGAATACCGTACGACATTACACTATGAAAATAGCTAAAGTATACTAAACGGGCTGTCTCTAAATCTGTTAAACCACGAATTTTCCTAACGGCGTACGCTGCAGAACTAAGCTTTTTGGACAGTTTATCTATATGGGGGCTCCACTGAAGCTTTGCATCTAAAGTTAAGCCTAAGAACACTGTGGAATCTTCGGGTTTTAACACTTCGCCCTTTATTGACACACTAGTGTTCACCTGTGTTACATTAGGCAATGTAAACTTTATACATTTAGTTTTTTTCTCGTTAAGGAGAAGATTATTGATATTAAACCAGTTAACTACTGTTGAAAGGGCACTATTTACGTCATCAGTAACCACCTGCTGACGTTTGAGTTTAAATACAAGTGAAGTGTCATCTGCAAACAACACTATATCATTTTTATCCTTTATGAGGTACGGCAGGTCATTAATATAAATTATAAATAAAAAGGGACCTAGAATAGAGCCTTGGGGAACCCCCATTCTGACTACAGATCCGGGAGATCTTTTACCGTTCACATCAACTCTCTGAATCCTATTACTTAAATATGAAGTAAGAAGATCCAGAGAGGTGCCCCGGATTCCATAGTAGCGCAGCTTCCTGATCAATGTATCATGGAGAACGCAATCAAAAGCCTTAGACAAATCGCAAAAAATGCCTAACGCATCGCATTTATCTTCCCATGCATTATAAATGTGCCCTAAAAGTTCAACACCAGCATCAGTTGTTGAACGACCCTTTGTGAAACCAAACTGTTTGCTATGTAATAATTTATGTTTAGTAAAATATCTGTGCATTTGATCTAAAATAAGTTTCTCAAAAATTTTACTAAAAGTAGGTAGCACTGATATAGGTCTATAATTAGAAGGGTCTGATGTACTACCCGATTTAAACAATGGTATTATTTTACTATATTTCATTAGATCAGGAAACTCACCACAATCTATACAATTATTAAAGATTACTGTTAAAGTTGGTGCTACAATGTTTATAATAGACTTAGCAACGTCAACAGAATTACCCCATAGATCTGCAGTCTTTTTAATATTTAAAGTTTTAAAAGTTTTTATTATATCATTACAAGTTACATATTGGAAATAAAACTGGAATTCACAAACTGGAACGTTTTCTTTAAGTATTGTTTCTGCAACAGTTGGTGATGAATTTAGACATTTTGTAGTCGATACGGGAATCTCTGCAAAGAAAGTTTCAAATGCTGCAGCTACTTTCGAATCTGATTTAATGATACTGCTATCAACAGCAAGGCTGTAATCACAAGTTCGGTTGCAAGACCTTCCCGTTTCGCTATTAATAATATTCCAAGTCATTTTAATTATATTACTACTATTTTTAATTTTTGAACTTAAGTAGCGAGATTTCGCCAAATAACAAACTTTTTTAAATAACTTAGAATAATTCTTTACATATAAATTATATTCCACAGTGTTAATATAAGGCCGTTCTTCATACAGTTCATAAAGCCGTTTTCTACTTTTATAAATACCAATGGTGGCCCAGTCACTGAAGGAAGTGTTGCTATTTACCGAAATTGACTTAGGAATGAATGTAGTATCAAATTGCAAGCAATACATTTTGAAAAAATCATTATAATGTTGATTAGGGTCATCATTAGTTGACAAAAGTTGGATTTTATTTGCAAGTTTAGTTTTAAATGTTTCCAAGCGATATTCAGACTTCGGGTTAACAGTGATATCTTTTTTCAATTTATTTTTCTTTATATTTGGTACAGTGATCAATTGTCCACAGTGATCAGAGTCTATTAAATTAATAATTTTTTTGTGGGTAGGTAAAATATCAGTATAAATATTATCAAGACATGATGCACTAGTGGGGGTTATTCTAGTAGGCTCCATAAATAAATTTGCAAGATTGTAGGACTGAAACAAACTAATAATTTTAGTGCTTAAGCTAGAAGTTTCTAACAAATTAACATTAAAGTCACCACAAACAATGATGGATTTGCTTGAGTTACAAATTTTGTGTAATACCTCATCCATTACTTTTTCAAAACAATCATACAATCCTGAAGGTGGTCTATACACACTTAATATAACAAGCTGCTCCAACTCAATACAGGCCATTTCAATTGTCTGTTCAACAGAGAGGTTCACAATATCCTTGCGGTCCTTATACTTAAGTTGATTATTTATTAAAATTAGTGAGCCACCATGTATAGCATTTACTCTGCTGAATGAACTACCAACCTGGTGATTACTATAGTTAAACATAAACTGATGGCTTTTAAGCCAATGTTCAGTTATACAAAGAATATCAATATTATTAAATTTAAGGAATAATTGTATCTCTAAATCCTTATTCATAAAACCTTGAATGTTTTGGTGCACCAGGTTGATACTATTTTTTGGTTTTAAAACATTTATTTCTCCATTCTTTACATAATTGCTAGAGATTGTCTCTGTTGTCTTGATTTCTAATTTAAATGATTAATAATGTCACAATTAGATGCCAAGTCATTGGCAGAATTATCATAAGGATTGTCATGGCATTGCTCAATAGGAGCAATTTGTTTAGCCAAATTCTTGGCTGTTATACAAAAATAATATGATAGCGACACAGCTATCTGTCTCCTACAATAATTTGAAATATAGTATCTGTATATAAGATACCTATCTCTTGTCAAATAAAAATGATTACCAATGTAATTGTTCATGTCAATTAAATGGAATAAATCATTATTGAATGTCAAATTGTGCAATGCTATGTTAATATTATATCTAATTAAGTTTTCTTCCTGTGGCAAACTTTGGCTGTAGGGGAAAGTGAACATCACAATTTTTCTTAAACTAAGCTTACATAATGTTCTATAATAATGGAGCAATTCTCCTTTGTTCACAGTACCCCTTTGTTCACACTACCCAAGATTTGAATAGCCATCTTTAGTGCAAGTGGTTTCATCCGACCATAAAACTTTATCTAAGAATTGGGTATCTACCCTGTGTTTTTACATCATCACAAAGAAAAATGAAACCCGTAGTAGATAGCCCCGCGGTAATAACGTCTGCACGCGCCTGTAGTAATATGGATAAAACCGGTCACGTTTTAGTATTCATGCACAATATTTTGGTATTCATTTAGATTCAACTTTATTTCATTATGTCAAATATCATACAGATGAATATCAACAAAAACAGACTGTTCACCTGATGGTAAGTGACAACCACCGTGGAAACCTGCAACTGAAGAGTCGTAAGTGCGCTGCCCTGCGTTTCTGTTGGGCTGGCCATCGCGAACTACACAAAAAACAAATATATTCGTTTATAAACTACCTAATCATTGTATATATAATGTTATTTTTATAATAACTTTAGAATGTATCATTTTATTTATTAAGGTATTTTAATTGAACTACAAGAACAAAGTGAAAATTGGGTGAAAGTGAAAAATTATTAGAGATTTTATCTGAAAATATAAATGTTTACAAATATAGTCTCTAATCATTTCTGGTGGCCAGATCTGTCTATTCGTAGCTCCGCAGCATAATCTAAGTTTGTGTACTTTACGTCTGATGCGATTCAAAACGTGAACACTAAATTAAATAATTAATCTTTGAGCTGCAAGCATTTAAATGTATAATTCGTTTTGTGGTGTGTGCTCCTCTATTAACGGAATAAGCTTTACTTGAACGTTTGTTTATTCTATTCATTCTAATTGCATTAATCAGTTAGTATTTCGCTTTGTGTGTGTATTCTGTAACAATGATGCCTTTGATGTTATAATGTACATATGTGGGAAGGGTTGAATGACGTATTTATAACAGTTGATGCTCACGGTTTTAGTTGCATGTAAGGAGATCGTGATTCATAGTTCGGTGTAATTATGATAGTTAAAATAGGTATAATTAATACGCGAGTGTTCTAAACAAAATAAAAATTACGTTATTCTTATAAAAATAATTGTATCCATTAAATTTAAACTCCCACAATTATTTATTTTAATTGTTTTTGATAGAATAATGCACTTGGTGTATTTGGTTGGCTGGTTGTGTGGTTGGTAGACTGTTGGTCTAGTGATTAGTGACCCTGACTGTTAAGCCAGAGATCGTGGGTTCGATTCCCACCCAGAACAAATATTTGTGTGATGAGCATGATCATTTGTTCTGTGTCTGGGTGTAGTTTATCTATAATATGTATGTATTTAGACGTATATAAGTATCTTTATCAGCTGTCTGGTTATCATAATACAAGCTCTGCTTAGTTTGGGATCAGATGTATGAGATGTGTCAAGTTATTATTTTTATTATCTTTATTCACATTGATAAACATACAAATTGCATTATTAAATATAAAACAAAAACAAAATATATTTAAAAATATAAAAAAAAGTGTCCCACCGATATCGGGTACAGAGAGCAAGCTACAGGTGGTTAGGGCTCCAGAGACAGGAACCTCCTCACAATACGTGCCCGTATCAAGAAGGACTACCTTCTGCATTAGGCCCTTAACCCTGCTGTGTAACGTGAGCCTCTGCAGATGTTGGTCGAGGCTTTTGGCAATCAACCCATGAGCTAATATGACTGTCGGCACGCGATGTCGACCACATTATGGGCTAAATCCAAATATTTTATTAGTTTATCTTTTTGAACCTTTATGAGGTTGTCGTCATGTAGAATGGTAATGTCAACAATCATTGCTCGGCGCTTTAGTCGGTCTATCACCACTATATCAGGTTTATCGGAAATAATAGTCCTGTCAGTGACAATAGATCGATCCCAATATAATGTTGCACGGCTATTTTCAAGAACTAGTTCGGGCACATACCTATAATAGGGTAACTCAACATCCACAAGGTTATATCTAAGAGCAAGTTGCTGATGGACTATCCTGGCCACTTGGTTATGTCTGGACAATTACTCACCATTTGCAAGATGAGAGCAACCGGAAATTATATGCCTGAGGGTTTCACCAGGGCGATGAAATGCCCGACAAATGTCAATTGTGCCATCCTTCAGGATATGGCGATAATTATTCGTCATTACAACTTCACCTGTAATTGCACATATAAAATTTTCAGTTTCTCCGAAGAGGTCATTGAAACGTAGCCAAGACACAGGTGATAATAGATCTACATCAGGACCGTTTAAGGCCCGATAAAAACGTCCACGCAGCGCTTTGCTCTTCCATGTCTCCCGACTGTCTGTAACAATAAGTACTTCAGGTTTGCACCAGTTCTCTTTCCCTAGACCAAGCGGAATAAGTCAGTTATCAACTGCCACTACATCCCGGTGTACCTCCACGTTTACAGAGAGAAATTAATCTCTAAGATTACATTCTTCGCGATTATGAAGGGTCCCGGCATTTAAGAAACCACGACCCCCACATTTCCGCGGGATATACAATCTCATTACTGATGAACGTGGATGGTGCATTTGGTACGCAGTTAGCAGTGTACGGAATCTTCTATCCAGGGCGTCCCATTCCGTCTGAGTCCATCTAAGTATGCTAAAGGAGTAGGTAAGGACTGGTATGACCCAACCGTTATAGGTACGCACCTACGCCTATTACCGCCCGACAAAAGAAAATTCATTTATACCCAACGCCTGTGTCATACCTAGATACTTTTTCATTTCATTTGCAGCAAGACGTCTAAAGTGTGTCGAATTTGAAAGTTCAATTCCTTCAGATTCCACAATCCTGCCTTTGCTTACATACATGACTGCACATTTATGTACACCAAATTCCATCTTGATACATTTAATAAAGGTTTCAGTTACCTCTAGTAATTTTATTAACTGGACATTGCTGAAGGCAAACAGTTTCAAATCATCCATGAAAAGGAGGTGGGATATATTCGTAATTTGATCATTTCTCCGCAAACGATAGCCTAGCCCCGAACCTTCTAACATAGCGCTAAGAGGATTCAAAGCCAAGCAGGAATACAAGGGGCTCAAACTGTCACCATAAAATATACCCCGCTTGATATTTATATATTCGCCGTCACCCTGAGATTGCCAACACTCTGGATAGCAAAGAACTATTCTCCATTGCTGCATACATGGCTTCAAGAAAGTGCATAAAGTTGTATCATTCTTATACAACTCCATTACCCTTAGGAGCCACGTATGCGGCACAGAGTCGTAGGCTTTTTTTATAATTTAGCCAAAGTGTCGCCAAATCCTTTCGGTTACGTTGAACTTGTTAGTTAATAGCCGTGTCAATAATAAGGAACTCTTTAGTGCTACGTGCCTCATTTTTACATCCATTCTGAGAGAAAGCCATTATATTGTTTTTAGAGACATGTGTTGGTATCTTCACTCTCAGAACGTAAATAATTTATAAACTGTTTGCAGACAGGTAATGGGTCTGTAGTTTTTGGGATGCATGGTTCTAGCGGGCAGCAAACCTGCTTCTAAGCATGATTAAAGTTGAGATGCCAAACACACGTGTGAACACACATCTTTTGTCGAGGAGTAGTGTTAACTCGTGGGAATTTAACACCAGCTACTCGATAACCTGTAAACGTGGCACAATAAAGAATTGAATGCGTATCCCTGAGGTTTTCACTACTTTTTAAATAACTAGTCCAGAGCACACACTAGAGTTTTGTTTCGGTTATGAATAGGCAAACGGTAAACGTGTTTTAACATAAAAACTCACTTGCCGATATTCACGAATAGCACCTTCCAAAGCGTTCCTTACTTTATCATTATATTGGGTACTTACAGTTAAAGCAGTAGTTTCCTCCCCTCCCTCCACAGGACTAGGTGGTAGTAGTCCAGAGTCAACAAGAGTCTCTACTTGAGATGGAGGGGGGGCAACAGCAACCAGCGCCACCGGAACCACCACTTGAATATCCTTGATCTAACCTGAAACTCTTAACCTAAAAGTGGAGCACTCCCAAAATACATGCGTAAGTGAAACCGTATATCAATTGTAGTATCTTACTATGTATGTTCTTTACAACCCAAACAAAGTTTCTTTACTTCTACCATCATATTTTAAATCACACCACCTGCAAAAGCTGGCAGAATGTACGGGTTCGCACACTCACCTCAGATAATTGTTATAGGGTATGTATGAAAACTTTATTATCTATTTTTGGGCGAAACAGTCGCAACGAAAACGCACGTAGTCATGCCAACAGAATTTAGTAGATTTTAGTGCCAAACGACTGTGCTCCGAATATGATAACATTTTAAAATCCAAAAATATTTGCAAGAGAGAAAAGCTGGGTCCTGCTGTTTTCATATGTCGTTAAAGGGATATATATAATGAAAGTCATACAACATATAAACAGTAAAAGTAGTGCGAATGATGTATTTTAATTTTTAACATTTTACTAGCAAGTTCAAGTACTAAGATTGCGACTATACCCACGTACTTATGATGCTTAATAGATAAGAAAAATAATTGATTAAATTGTTAAATATTATTACTTATATGTATATCTACTTTCCTGTTAGGACGTGCAAAATAATATAGGTACACAACAACGGCAATTGAGTTAACTCACTTAAATATTTATAGCAACACGCGCGGATCTAATCACCTTGTTGATTAGTTCAACATGTAACAAGGTTTTGCTATATTGAGAGATCTGTATTTAATAGAGTGGAGTAATTTTTATTTAAGTGTAGTAAATTAAATTCAAAACTTAAGCCAGTAAAAGAGAGTATTTGACATTGAAATATCTGATAGCTGCAAGCCATATTTTAAGAGGACAAAATTCTGACTCTGCTACGTATGTACATACTGGGAACATGCAAATTAGTAACAAAAAAGAGTTTTTTTTACAAAACGAAAAGATAAACAGATAACATATTCACTATGAAAAAAAGAAGGGTTAAATCGCCCTACCTCGCGATTAAATATACATCCATCCAGTTCACTAGTTATGTTCGCAAAAATGTTTAATAAGTTACCGGAAACTATTCAAAAGGAAGAAAAACTACGCACATTTACACACAAGCTGAAGGAAACTTCTTTTGACAAATGCTTCTACAACATTAATGCCTACCTCAGTGATCGAACTTGAAAATCCTACAAATATCAAAATCAAAAAGACAAAGGGAAGTAAAAACAATAAAAACAAAAACAGCAAATCTGTTCGGTTATGGTTATATTTAAATACCATTTTAAATATTTTATATTTTGTAAAATATGTCTTTGTGTCTATGTCTGTAAAGTATCTCTTCTAAGTTGCTTGCCCGAGAGGGGCCACGATGATCTACATAATATTTATAAGCAATATAACACCTGTATTTATAAACATAGTGGTATACAATAAAATATTGAGTAGTGAGTATTGCGCTTTATCGTATATATTTTCTTCTGTTTTCAATCTAATATTTAGCTGATACAGCTAAATATATTACAAAACACTTTTAAACGGTTAAATAACGGAAAAAAGAACGGATTCAATGTAACTTGTAATATATTTCTCAGTACATATTACTGTTACAGAAGTGGGTACAGGGATTGGAAGGAAACTAATGTCTCTGACTAGGGTAGCAATTAATTTGTGTTTCACAGTCTGAACGCGTAGTACTGCACGAACCGCGTAGCACTGTTTAACACTGTCCCCGCGGATTACACGTAGCCCAGTCTTGAGATCACTTTCCACTGAACTGGCCTGTAGGCGCGCTCCTGGAGCTTTTTATATACCCGTAATTTCGATCACAATTTGTTGAATTTCGACTGTCATTTCGTTACTGTTTTCGATAGTCCTCTTAAAAATTTAATTATTTATTAGTTTTCCCTGTACTACTTTCCATTGTATTCGATTTTATAAAGAAACCAATTACTGAAACTTTCTATGAAACACCAAAATCACAAACAAAAACCCACAGAGACCGCCAGGGATTGAACTCACGGAACTCGGCTCGCAGCCGTAGCCACCAGCGCTTAGTTACCGTGACTTGTTAGTTTTTCTACAAGCGTTACGTTTTTCTGACGTAAGCGTGGCGTCACATTACCAACAAATTATACAAATTTGAGGAATGGGTATATAACAAAAGAAATTACAAAAATGTGCTTCTCGTTATAGGCAACCCATTTATAGGCATTTGTAGGTAACAACAAACAACAAATTAAAAAGGTAATAATATAAAGAATAGTACTACGGATAAATAAAATAAATAATTAAAGTGAGGTAACCTGACAAAAGATTTAAGTTCAAACCTAATATACACAAACTTTTTTTTTTTTTCAAGGAATTTATATTTAATTTTGGTGAATATGATTTTTTGTTGTAACGTCGAACTTTATTTAATTAAGATTTGGTTAATATAACCAAGGATTTGAATCTGAATGAATTTCTATGAATAGATTAAAACAGTGCTATATAATAAAGAATGGCAAAGATTTAATTAACAAATTATACATTCTCTATAATCTACTTACTATGATAATTAGTTTTCTACCAGGCGCTCGCTAGTATTTATATGTTTATCTGTATAACTCACTGCGTATTGTGTATCGGTAAAGGTCAAGATATATGAAAAGCATTAGCATGCCCTTTTATTTACGTAATATTCTAAAGACGGCTGTAGCACGTAATTATACTTAGTAATGAATGTTACTTATTCCTGATAGATTTTTTGTTTACAAAATGATATTATAAGAATTATACTGTTTTTGATAATATTAGTGATGAAATTTTAACATACATATAAAATTTACATTTCCACTTAAGAAAGCAAATCTAAAAAACATTAATTTTAAATTAATATACAAAAACAAAAAGTAATCTATATCACTAAAATAAGTCACCATGTTATAACATGAAGTCTAATATTAGTCCAACATCTCCAACATCTCTCTGATTTTGCATTGTGTGACTGAGTGAGTAAGGCTGTCGGAGGCCCAACCCCCTTTCCCTTCCCATCTTTCCCTTTCTCAATTTCCCTCACCCTTAAAGTAAAAGCACTCTTGTGACTCTCGAGTTGTACCAATCTATCTAAAATATTACTTCTACCTAAAGCTGTATTTGCAGACCCATTTACAACATGAACCCTCAATATCCCGTCACACAAACAATACCAAGCATCCAAGCACATATTAATTTATCTAAAACAATACACATTCACGTCACGAACCTGTGACGGTCTAATAAAGCTTTACGTCCAAAATACACGTTTGAAATAGAAATATACTTAGACATGTAAATGTTGACCTATGTTATGTGAACTGTAATAATCCACATAATTAATTATAAGTCAGATTAATAGTATATACACCTACTAAAATTAGTATACAATTTTAATATGTCCTAATCGTGAATTAACTGAAAATAACATTTTATAATGGCAAAAATATTAGGTTGGCAACTAATAAACACACTTTTTTCGATCAGTTTCTAAAACATTATAGAACTATCTCGATTTCTTGGAGTAGTATATAAATAAAGCAAGAGTTGTTTGTCTGATCAGTTGACAACTGGGTCTCGAATAGTAAAACTACAGTAATTTATGGATATTTCTCGTAGAGAACTTCAGCTGCTTTTATAAACATTTAAACAACGGACACAAAGAAGAAACAGACTCAGAACAACAATTTGAAGATTACACAATGTGTTGTCTAGTGCGGGGATCGAACTCACTCGGCGCGGCAGTGTAATGGCGAGGTGAATACTTAAACCGCTACGCCATCCGTGCAGTCTTAACATTTATTTAGAAATAAGAGTACTATTGTGTAGTTTAAATTAATATCGTACAGAATCCGGATGACGTCAAAATAGGCTTGCTCCCTATTACGTAAGGGGGATTAAATATATATATATATATATGTTTGAATATACCTTTCACTCTAATCTAATAGTTGCGAATTCACCAATGCGTCTCTTAGCCGACACATTATTAAACAAATTAATCACTGTACATAATAAAAAAAGCTTTTGTTTAGGAATATTTTCCATCCAGTAAATACACATAATGTTCATTTTTTTTTAACTGAAGAGAAAGAGAAATAAAAATATATAAAAACAAAAAAATCAAGGTTTCTCAGACTAAACTGTATAGAATTGAACAAATATAATATCGTTGTTTGTTGATATCTCTCTGTCGTATCAACAGGTGATAGATAGTAAATATGGCGGGTGTAGCTCGACTGATTTCAAAATATCATTATTCCAAAATGTTTACTGTACTTTATAATTTGGTAGTATAACACTGCGTTTACAGTTTGAGAAACATAGGTACATACATACGCCATATCCCCTTTTTTTATCTTTTTACAACCCCCATCCAAAAAATTGAGGAACACGAATATTTTAGATTTTTTGCTTGTAAAATATGTATTAGTTATAATTTTTTCAAAGGAAGAAATTAATTGTGGGAAGGTCTGGCGATTAAATTCAACTTATTATGAAAATATTAATAAGTGTAATGTTTTTAATGACGTATTTTTTTATTTGATTTTCATAGCATTTTCACATTTTAATCGTGATCTTCAAAAAGGTGAATACGGCATAGATTATTATGAGTGGTGTATTTTATATCGTTACTACACACTTATTACATATTATAAAATCGCCAGGTCCTCAACCAGAAAGACCCGCAATGCATTTGCTACTCTCGAGTTCACGGGCGGCGATAGTTTCATTTACCATTAAGTGAACATCCTGCTCGTTGGTCAACTATATAATTAAACAAATTTAAGAAAAATCTCAGAAGCAATATACCAAATTATCTTCCAAAACTTAATACGTTCAATAAAACTTATTGATTCTTAAATCGACTTAAACAAAACTTCGTATAGCTTCATCAAAACTCCGTGTAGCTTAATCAAAACTTCGTATAGCTTAATCAAAACTTCGTATAGCTTAATCAAAACTTCGTATAGCTCAATCAAAACTTCGTATAGCTTACTCAAAATTTCGTAAAATTTAAGCAAAACTCTCTCTCTCTCTCTTCTCTTCTGCAGAAAAAAATCGAAACATTACACAAATAAACCGATGTCGATGGCACAATATGTTTTAAAATTAATCAATTTTGATGAACAATTATTTCATTTGTTTTTTTTTATCCGTCATAAGATACTTAAAGATAACTTAAATTATTCTTTTTTGTTTTTGTACTGGGATAGACGAACAGACGGATCACTTGATGGTAAGTGACAACACCATTCACGGTCACCTGCAGCTCAAGAGTCATAATTACTCTGCCCGCCTTTGACGGTGATTAGGGATGGGAGGAAAAGAACAGAAAGGGAATGAGGATATAGGAAACAGGAGAAGGGGGACGAGGGGATAGGAAAGAGTAGAAGGGGAGTCAGACCTCCGGAAACCTCACTAATTTCGGGGAAATGCCACGCTTGCTTACTTAGCAATTGCACCAGTAGAGCCGGCCCATTACCTATTTTTGTATTATTGCCTAAACACGGCTCTACCACTGTTGTCACGTATACATATATTTTTAGCGTATTTAAACTTGCTTTTCAGATTTCTATTACTTAAATTCTACGAATATATTTAACTTCATCGCATAATCGTTATGTGTAAACAATTCCAATCAATTTTCTAACAATATTAGTTCTGAGTGCGTCAAATAACATTCCTGTCTTATAAGAGGTGATATGTTTAAATAAGAAAGTGCTGGAATGGCCCTTTTCTTGTTTTAAAAACAAAAGAGTTTTTAGACGGAATCGAGTTAGTTATAAAATATATTTTATACAGAGGTATTTTATTAAATTCATTATCGTCAAAGATTATATCAGTTAAATTCTGAGAATGTATTGAAAAATGAAAAACCAATAAAAGCAGCGCTTTTGTAGATTAAATTTTTTTATATACTTCAAAAGTCAGGCACAAAATATAATTAGAGTATTGCAATACATAATACTTATATATATATTTAAATCTGTTTGTTGTAGCTGTGAAAGGTCAATAAGTAACCTTACCTTGTTATTCTTTACTTATTCATGTTACACTTCCACTAATCTAATTAGTCAGGAACATTATTTTATTATTCTGCTACTAATATCAGGGAAATATATGTATGCTCGTACTGCCGACTTAATGAAAATTATTTTTGTTATACGTAAGAAGTCCATAAATACCCTTGACTTGATTAAGTGCCGTGCCACCTCACTGGAAATGAGAATGAAACCTTGTATCTGTTAGGGCTACCAAATGGTTCTACATTTTTGGTACAGATTATTGAAGTTATGAAACTTTTTACTTCAATTAAAGAAATAATCTTTAAGGATTAATGTTACTTTCTTCAAAACTATTTTCAAGACGTTTTGAAAATTTGAAGCATCTTTATTTAAAGTATCCTACTTATAAAATTGATTAAGTACCTACTACTTTGAATATAAAAACTTTGTGATTTACAGTTTTTCTGTAGTAGTATTTCATATGTTTATATCCGTGTTTATTTTAAAATGATTTTTTATTTAATATTTTTTTATGTATCAAATATACAACAAATGATCAATAATATTAACATACTCATACACAACGTAAAGAAAACAGATTTGATGATTGTACTTTTGCACTAGCGTTACAATTTCTTTACTGAGCCTAGCTCGTATTAAAAAAATCAAGTGGTCTTACTAATTTTATTATAAAAAAACTTTAAGTTACATTTATAAGTTACATTCATATTTATTTAAATATACGGTTTTACTCGCTTGTATATTTTGGGGATGCCCGACTAGTTTCAGAAATTAGTTAGAGAAATTTCTCAGGGAGTAAGACATCCAGCCCCGATGGTCCGGTATTTATAAATAGATAAATAATGTTAAAAATCATCGCATTGTTATGAACATAATTATAAAATACTTAATATTATAACAAGCTTATTATTTTTTATTTAACACTACATTTACCTACATACCTGGTCAGGTATACCATTAAATAGCGCTTGTCCTTTATTTATCATACATCAGAATGCTTAATTACAATTAAAGTAAAAAAATCATCCTGGCTTTCACTTATGCGAACCCTGCAGTCACCCGCGGTGAGATGAATTATATTCGCAGCAAATACTCATAACAAGCAGTCATATTTACGAGCTCACAGAAGAAATATTCGCGTTGTGATTCTGACAGTATACAGGGCATAGTATATAGTACATAGTAGGGTAAAACGAACGTAAACGGTACTGATTTAGGGCATTTTTATCGAAATGGGACGTTAAGAATAGAACCAGTATTTATGAAGAGTGAGTTTGTGTCATCAAAACTTTATTATTTTGAAGGTTTCAAAGCCGAGTAAGAGGCGCCATTGCCAGCACTGGTGTCCCCAACCATGTATCAGAAATTTTACATCTTTTTACATCCAACATAAGAGGCTGTTTCATGACATTTTCTGGAATTAAGAGAACAATGAATGACATTCGGAGCCAACATTTATTTGCAAAAACAATGCAGCAACGCTCTAATACTTATAATTGTAAATCATACAAAGTTATATATTTGCAAAATCTTACTTTTCTTTCATGGATACTTCATGAGTACACTCTCACAAATACAAATGAACATAATATTATCCTTGAAGACAGTGTACACTAAGCCTTTTTTTTTTTTTCACATGTGGAAACCCCCTCGGGCCTTCAACCCACCGGGGTTTTCGGTGGGACGGTGTGTCGGAATTGAACCGACTAAAACCACACGGTGTGCCATACTGTGCCTGAAGAAGGAGGGAACCGGGAACGGCTTAGGTACATCATCCGGACCCCTCCTGGCACCTGCCCGCAAAAGCGCGGGCACCCCCTTCGTGTCACTCTCAATAAGGCGACGTCCAGACACACGTAGCCGTCGCCTCCTCGCTGCTGGCCACTATAGCGGGTGGGTCGAAAACTCGCCCCGCCCACCCGCGGCCACATTCAGGGCGGCATGAGGCGCTGGTAGGCGCGCCTCCTGCGCCCGGTTCGCCGGCGGCGGATTAGGTCCGAATGGAGATCGTCCTCCCGGGCCCGTTCCGCCGCCTCCTTCCTCGAGATGACATCCTCGCAGAAAGTTGCGACCGCGGTAAAACTTCTCTCACTACCAGCCATGGAGCGACTGATGGCCGGTAGCGTGAGATCTTCTCCGATGACTGCAGTGAGGGCCCGGCGCTGCGCTTCCCAAGCGGGGCAATACGCAAGCGTGTGCTGGGCCGAGTCCTCACTGCAGTCGCAGTGGTGGCAGGCGGGACTCAATTTCCTCCTTGCGACCGAGTGCAGGTACTTCCCAAAACAGCCGTGTCCGGAAAGAACCTGCGTCAGTCGGAAGGAAAGAGCCCCGTGCTGGCGCCCTGCCCACTCGACGATGACCGGCTGGAGCGCCTCCACGGTGGCAAAGCCAGCACGTGGAGCTTCCAGCTGGGACGACCAACGAGCCATCGTGGCTCGGCGGGCAGCCTCTCGCCACTCGCTAACCTCTTCAGGCGGGGGCCGGCCGCCACTACCCGCCCGAAACTCAGTCGTCCGCCGATAAACTTCGACGAGCACTTCCGCCTCCAAATCCCATGGGGGAGTTCCGGCCAACGCGCACACCGCCTCCGTGGATACGGTGCGGTAACCGCGTATGGCTCTGACCGCCATGACCCTCTGAGGCCGCCAGAGGCGAGCTCTATTCTGGGCGAACAGAGCCTCCGCCCACACCGGAGCACCATACAGTGCCATTGACCGGACAACCCCCGTGTACAGCCGTCTTGTGGCGACGCTGGGTCCACCCAGGTTGGGCAAAAAATGCCCAAGGGCGGACGCAGCGCCGACCAGTTTCGGAGGCAGCTGTAGGAAGTGCTAGTCGAAGCGCCACCTACCGTCAATTATCAGGCCCAAATATTTTATATGGGCCCGAACTGGTATGAGGACCGAGTTGACCACAACTGAGGCGCCTGGGGGATGACCACGACGAGGCCCATGGAATAAGAGAGCCTCGGTCTTATCCAGGGCAGCCCGTAAGCCCAGCGCCTCGATGCGCCCGACTACCGGAGAGACTCCTCTGGTGGCGCGACGCCTCTTGAAAATTCACCCCCTGGGCTGTGACTAATGTGTCATCAGCGTAACAGATTACGCCCAGCCCTGGGGGGAAAGTCCCTCGAAGAGTCCAGTCATACCCAATGTTCCACAGGAGTGGTCCGAGAACAGACCCCTGTGGAACACCGCACGACATGGACCGACATCTCAAAGTTCCGTCTCGGTCCTCATACTTGACGGTACGATTCTCTAAATAGTCTGCCACTAGTCGCCTCAGGTACTGTGGCACCCCGTGATAATGGAGTGCTTCCCTGATGCAGCTGAATGGCAGACTATTGAATGCGTTGGCGATGTCTAATGACACCGCCAACATTACGCCGCCACAGCCCACCGCCTCTTCGGACTCAGCCCTCAGGCGCATTATAGCGCCGATGGTCGAACGCCCTGCCCGAAAGCCAAATTGGGCGTCCGACAAATCCGGGCCATACTCGCAAAGGTGCCGGACGATGCGGGCAAAGATGACCCTCTCAAACAATTTACCCGCCTCGTCCAGCAGCACGATGGACCTGTAGGCCGAGACCGAGTCAGTAGGACGTCCTGGCTTCTTTAGGAGCACCAGCTTCCCGCTCTTCCAGCAGTCAGGAAAGCGTCCAGACATCAAGCTCGAGTCAAATACTTCCCTGAGGCTATCCGACATGTGGTTAAGGGCCAGTGCCAACACTCTTGCGGCGATCCCGTCTGGCCCAGGGGTGGTGTTCTTGGACCGGATCCGTAGAACGGCCGCCCCTAGCTCTGTCGACTTGCGACTTGCATCGAGAAGTTGCTCTTCCATCTCCTTGGCCGATTCTATCGATTCGACACTGGCGTCTTGTGCAGTCCGATTGAAATCTAAGGACTCCTGCGTACGAGTAGTTTGACGTAGCGTTTCATCATCGGTTGATGACGCTTCGGCGTTCGACTTTTTGGTCCGTTCTGTCTTTTTCTTACCCTTTCTTTTCTCCGTCTTTTTTTCCAGATTTACGTTTTGTGTTACTATTTGATTTTCCATATTAGTACCCACGAGTGGGGGAGAACTAGAGTTCGACCCGGGCAGAGATCCCCCAATACCCGGGATAGCGTAAATTTATGCCCAACCGAGGGGTCCGCAGGTGCCCCAGCTGGGGGTGCGCTTGCGACTGAACTACCCATCAGCCATGCATCCTATGGTCACGCACCAGAACACAGGATTCGGGGTAATTTTTTATAGAGGTATTCTTCCTCGCAGTCCGGGCGGTTAAGCCAAGACCCTCGTTCCCGATCAGAGCCGTGAGACTTAACCACGACACTCCTTTCGGGATTACGATATGCCGACGGTGGCATCGAGACAAATCTCGTGCCTGTTCGGTGGCAGTGCGAGTGCACGCCGAGCCCGTCCTCTTTCTCCGCTGTAGACAGTGGAAAAACACCGACCTATGAAAGGGTCCCACTTTGATGATTTTTTATTGAGGTTTTCTTCCTCACAGCTCCGAGAAGCGAAGAGCCAACAAAGGGCGCGGCATACAAGCCTGCTCTGTTGGGCCGAGCCTCTACCTAGTGGCTGATGTCAATGGCCACCTCTTCTTGCCAGAATATTAGCCGTTTGCGATGACGCCCTCCTCAAAAGTAGAGGAGGAGAAGGCTGCGTCATCGCCAACGTTGCCCAGGGTACACCACGTGGAGGTTTTCTAGCCCGCACCCTAGTGTACACTAACCCGAGCCAACTACTTAGTTTGTCATATACATATTTGACAACTGACTTACATTAACTGCAGTGCCAAGACATAAAAAGACATAAAAAATTAAGTCCTCGCACTTGGTTACGTAGACTGGCATATAAAAATTTTGATTAACTTTTAAAAATACTGAGAAACACTATAGAAATAAATATACACTGTATGTCAAACCGAGTAAGGTTGAGTTTGTCAAAAGACTACTCTCAATTACAGTGTTTTGTCAAAACACAATATTAATTACTTTTTAAGTTATTGGACAATAAACATATATTGTTTTCAAACACAAACGCTGCGCTAGAGCCAGGTGGTAGAGTCGTAATAATATTTTTATGATGTGCTGATTACTAATTACTTTGCTTTTGTTTCGCATTGGTCAATAATTAGGATTATTTAGCTTATGAAAACACTTGTTTCCGACTCATTATTACCTGAATTTACTTGGGTTTGTTGACAAACAATCTCAAATAGTCTAAACTTGTAGTTTCTACAGTGAAGACGTCTTGAAACGGGAAAATCACGCGAAAAAAGCAGTGAAGTGCGTTCTAACATCGATTTTTTTTACATAATGAAGGCAAGTCCAAACATGCGTTTGCTTCACAACTGAATTTATCGAAGACTTGTGTTCATGGCATAATAACTAGATACAAGGAGACAGGCAGTTTTCAAGATCGTCCACGCTCGGCAAGAGCGAGAGTTACGACGTCTAGTGAAGATAATTTTATTGTTGTTACGTTGTTACTAGCAAGCGAAATAGACGCTTTAAAACACCAGAAATCCGCGTTAAGTAAACAAAACCTGAGTTAAACCTTTATCATTGACTACAGTAAAACGGCGACTGAGAGATGCGAAGTTTTATGGCCGCGTCGCCGTTCGAAAACCTCTGCTAAGGCCACAAAACAAGAAAAATGGATGGAGTAGGCTCTTGCCTATCCAAATTGGACTAGAGAAGATTTAAAAAAGTTCTTTGGATATATGAATCCAAACTATTTGCTTCAAAAAGAAGAATTTACGATCGACGCAGTGCCCAAGAAAAGATGATGCCAGACTGTGTAGTCCCATCAATCAAGTATGGTGGTGGCTCAATTATGGTCTAGGGTTTCTTCTCTAGCCAAGGAACTGGCGATTTGATCAAAATTGAAGGCATTTTGAAAAAGGAACCTACATGCGGTTGCGATACTTGTAATTATTTTCCAGAAAATAGTATCGCCAAGATATTGAAGATTTATGTAAAAATTCCAATAGTAAAGCATTGTTTACAGCAGTTATGCAAAAACTCATATGATGCCGTTACTTATGACAAAGTCATATTGCTTTTTATCATAACTTGTTATGTTCAATGAAATTACTAGTACTTAATTTTTATAACATGGGAATTGTTCTGACATAACACTGCATGTTAAGTTACAGTGTTATGGGACACTGTGACAATGTACACAAAAAAATGTAGATTTTTTTTCTATTTCTCAGTATTAGATTAGATTAGAATATTCTTTATTGTACACTTTAGGAATTACAATAGATCTTAGTTACAAACATTAACGTACTTAACGACACTAACGTCTTATCGCTAAAAGCGATCTCTACCAGACAACCTTAAATAAATATACATATTCGAATGAATGCAAATACACATATAGTATATACAATAATACATACGCACACATAAATATATATATGTATATTAATAATAATAATATAATATTAATTACATGATGTGATACAAATAGAATTTACCAAGTATACACTAAAATAAAATGAAAACAGTGTGACAGCTACTTAACTACAATATTCACATTATTCTGAATTTAAAAAAATGGCTCTTAACCATTGTTCTAAAGGTTTTTATGGTTTGAGCTTTTCTTATGTCAAGAGGCAGTGCATTCCACAGTCGTGTTGCAACGACGGTAAAAGATTTACCAACAAATGTTGTGGAATGCAAGGGCATTTTTAACTCTAGGTTTTATGACGATCTTAAGAATCTAGTATGTGATTCATGAAGGAACTCAAAGCGTCCCTTAAGATAGGAAGGTGCTGACGGGTTAAATAATATATTATATTGTACAATAAAGAAAGGATGTGAGTATTCCGGCAAAGACGTATTGGTAGCCACTCGAGTTTTTTGCGAAATTCTAAAACGTGATCATACTTGCTCAAAAAATAAATATGAACCTTATGCATACATTTTGAAGACGCTCGAGTTTGTCCAGTTGGGCCTCGGTGAGATCTGGATAGGCGGCTTACTTCCTGCAATTGTGAGCTCCAAGATAATTCTGAGTCAATATATATTCCCAGATTTCTTACTTTTTCACTAATTGTAATCAAAGTGCCTTCGAAAATAATAGGTGGAAGCTGTGATCAGCTGATCTTTGAAATCTTCCTGGGACTGCCGACAATTATCATCTGGGTCTTAGCTGGATTCACCGATAGCCCATGTGACAAACTCCAATCGCTGATTCTAGTCAGGTCCTTGTTAATATTGTCAAGAGCCTCCGATAATCTTTCTAGGGGTGCTTGAGAGTAAATTTGTAGGTCATCTGCATAAAGGTGGTAATGAGAGAGAAGTTGATGTGAGATTGAATTTATAAAAATTGCGAAAAGAAGAGTCTGCGACCACACAGGTAACTACGAAGCCAATCAATTACCGTAGGAGATATGTTAAGGGAGCTGACGATACCGAGCAGAATATCGAAATCTACCGTGTTGAAAGCATTGGAAAAGTCAAGGAGAGCAAGTAAAGAAAGATTTCCATTTTCCATTGCAATTCTTATGTCACCCGTAACATTCACTAGGGCTGTAACAGTACTGTGACAGGAACGGAAACCAGATTGATGGGGATTAAGAAGGTTATTTTTAGTAAGGAAAGAACTAAGTTGATTATGGACGAGGCGCTCAAGGACTTTGGTAAGGAAAGGTCATATAGAGATTGGACGGTAATCAGAAAAGGATGATGGATTTGGTTTCTTTGGTATAGGAGTAACTTGGGCATCTTTACAAGTACATGGGAAAATTCCGGTTGATACCGAATGGTTCAAGATATGGGTGATGATGGGTAGAATTTCATCAAGGATAGGGAGGATCATGTTACGGCTGATACAATCGCTTCCAACTGCGTCAGAAGTGATACCCAAAATGCTCATCTTAACATCACAAGCCGAGAATTGATTAAAACTGAAAGGAGTACAATTAGACGTTGGAATGAGTGAAAGATTATTTAGTGTATTAGCCTTAATGGTCCTATCAAAATTGGACAGGGCAGTGAAGTGTTGATTAAGCAAATCAGTGTTTAATGTTTTTGGAATGACATTATCCTTTGATTTTCCAACTCCAAGTTTCCTGAGGAATTTCCAGACTTTAGCTGGGTCGTTATTTTGAACACTTAACCCTTATTGTAGCGATTCCACACAGATATATACTTTTCCCTATTAACTTCGCTAGGCCTTATCCTTAATTTATACTTCGCTGCGGCTTTCTTTGACAGAAGATCTATGATCTCGCTTGTTAGACATGGAGATGGCGCGTATTTTAATTTGACAGGTCGTACCGGAGTATGTTTATCATACAGTTGTAGAATGGAAGTGGTGAAAATGTCGACTTTATCATTTACCAAAACTGCTGCTAACAGTGGTGTCCAGTCAATACTACTGACATCCTCAAGCAAGTTATTCAAATCCATACCACCAAAATTGCGTAGCATAAGTATTTTAGGTTTTAGTTTAGAAGGGCGGGATTTATAGGAAAGGAATAGGAGATCATGATAGGATAACGCTTCGGCGGAATACTGACTGTACTTTTCGACGTGATCTTCAAAGGAGGTTAGGATAAGATCGAGCAGAGAGGGAATAGAATTAGGAAAATGATGAGTAGCGTTTAGTTGGAGTGAGAATATGTTAGTAGAATGTAGTATCGAGATAAGAGAGGAGGATCGAGAGTCATTTTTTAGAAGACAAGTGTTGAAATCACCCATGATTATTGTATGGTTATAGGATGGGATTAGGTTCTCCAGCAGATTCTCAAAGGAAGAGAAAAAGTTGATTCTCAAGGAATTACAGTAGTATGCATATGATTGAGTTCGACTTCTATAAAAAGATGCTCACCCGCCTGCAATGGAGGGGGTTATGGCGATCTGTTTACAATATTGAAAGGAATATGATTCCGAAGATATATAGCCACTCCTCCGCCACTACCGGCCGAGCGATCATTTCTTACGAGCTCAAACCCAGGGAAGGAGTATAAAGAGGAGGGGAGACATGGTTTTAGCCAAGATTCAGAAACGAGAATGGCGTGTAAACTTTTGCAACTAAAGCTAGCCAGCATATTTGAAAAGTGTGCCGGAATACTCTGACCATTGATATGAATGACATTAAAATTCCTAGGAACATCAGAAAACTGTACTTCTAGGTATTCAGATAACGATGGTATGCTAACAAAACTACTATCACTGCTGCTCGCTGAATTATAACTTTCACAGTCACTGTAATCAGACATATTGCTATATAATAATATTGATAAATAGACCTATTATAAATATAATTTAACTAAAACAAATATTATAATTAACCTACGAAAACTATTTCTTATCCATCTGCCAGTTGTGTTAATTAAGAAAATATTTTATCGTTGTATAATTAAGATTTTTCAAGCTAGTATTAGTAGATAAGAGTCCTTCTTACACTCTATAAGAAATTAGATAAGGCGAAAATAAGATGTAAAAAAAAGAAAAAAAAAAGCACAGAACAAAAAAGAAAACAAGAATAAAATAAAATAAACCAAATACCCTTACATGCATATTCAAATAATTATATTTATATTTATTATTTATTATTTATAAAATTTACTCTACCTAATTATTACTTTATCTAATATAATATCTCTAAATATCATTAAAAATTAGCATCTTAAGATATGAGAGCGAAACCGACGACATAAACTAAACGATTACACAAGTTGAAGTAATGCAAACATATTCATGAAGGAAGCAAAATTATCGATATCCAAACAAGTGAGGATACATCAAATTCGAATTTCTGAACTAATATGAAGTGTCAAGTCAGTGTTGTTATGTTAGTATATTACAGGGTATATTAATTTTATAATTCTATACAGTTACAGTGGGTAAACAATACATGATAAATAGGTGAATAAATCTGTTATATAAGAGTGCTTAATGCAGGTAGTGTAAAAAGAAGTTGTATGACTATAATGCAATACGATGATAAGAAGGACTTTAGAAACCGCTCATAAACAACAATCACTTTTTGCTGATTCCGCGCTTTGGTTTGTTACCTGCTTTAACGACTACACTCGGCTTTGTAACTTCTTTGTCATGTTTTATCTCCGGAAGCTTCTTCAAGTCATCCAATGTGATCACGCGATTATTAGCTCCATCAGGCCCATTGACGTAAATGATTCCTTGGCGAGTCCAGCACTGATCGATACCAAAACGCTCTCGGGCTGCCATAAACGTTTCATACCGTTGTTTTGTTAGAAATTCGGACACTGTTATACCGGAGCCTTTAATTTTGGTCTTAGCGAACCAGATTTGATTCCTAACAACAACACTCTCAAGGTTAATAGCAATAGCCCTAGATTTTTCACTTGTAAACCGACCCATCCTGAGGCATCGCTTGATGTCTTTGGTAGTGAAGTCTGATATCTTCAGGCGCTCCTTGACCACTCCGGCCACTACATCTACAAGCTGTTCCTGGATCTTCTCCTGAACTCCATGAAGTAACAACATTTTTCTACGGCTGCGCATTTCCATCGCCTCAATTTGGCGTGCAAGGACATCGATTTGGCACTGCAGGGTGGTCAGCGTTTCTTTAACAAATGTTTTAAAGTTGTTGAACTCCTTGGCTAGTGCTGCATTTGTGTCTGGAGAATTAGTAGTCTTCGGCAGCTCTGCTTCAAAGTTGGCCATCCTGTTGTTAAATGCTGTAGAAAGCTGTGCAAGTGATTTATGCAGAAGGTCAACCTCCATTGCTGTGACAAAAGTTATAGTGTTGTTTGTATTGAGGTGAAAGGATTTATATAACGCTATCCTGGCAGGTAATCTTTACATACTGTGGATTTCACCCATAAAAGTGCTTATAATAATAAAACAATATTAAAATTAATTGTATTGAGTCAGAGCAAAAGTTTTACACCTTTTCTCAACTACCTTCCAAATCCAGCCGGCCAGCACCTCTTTCACCATTATTTTTTCTAAGGTGATTAATATTGTATCCAAATTCCATCATAGTAATCATTCTCGATGATAACGATCCTTCTGCTTATTACTACTATACGAATAACGATTAAGCACACAAAGCACGTTAAAAATAAAAATTCTCTTTACTTGAGGAAATTGAATTTTAAACAAGTGTTTGTCCGAATGGATCGGGGTTTTGGCGTAAAATACTTTTAAGAGGAGAAGATTGATTAAATTTGTACCAATAATAGTATTTCCAATTTAGCAATAAATATTTACAGTTTTTTACAGGTTTAATATACCTAATATTCTACCTATAAAAGTATTTTTTAAAATGACAGACGAAATAAAGGCTTAATTTACCCTGCCTAAAAACTTGAAATTATACTTATATAATTCACACTTTTCAACACTTTAAAAAGCACTTTAAACTGACTACTTCCGACAGGGCTTTTCTTGACTCAAACTCCATACTTATGTCACTCTGTAACATATGAAGATCAACGTGGGAACAATAAATAACAGCAGTGAGATTCACTTTGGAAAAAGTATATTCTATTCTATTAAATTGTTAAAAATAAATTATGTCTGAAATTCAATCTATCGCGTCATTTATTTTAAAATTTAAGCCAAAGTATTTACAAAATGATACCAAACTCTGCAAATACTTAAAAGAGGGGAAGGAATAATCACGAACCTGTAGAAAAATGTACGCGTTGTATAAATATTTAGAGGATTCTATTTACAGATTTAATAGTAACTCTCAATGTTGAAAATATGCAATGTAGAGCACAAACCCATTAGTCTACTATAATTTTCATTTTCTAACTTTTGTATTTAGAAATCGTCAATTCCTTTTTCAGCAAGAAAGACTGTTTAATGCTTCCTGGAATAACCTTACTTACTTATGTGATGCTTCTATGGTAAGTTTATAGAAATAAACGCGACAAATAATATCGAAACTATTTTTGGACTTTAAAAACGAGTAGTATTTCCATAAGTTTCAAAAGCTCCCTATGTTGAAGCCCAAAAGAATGTATATTCAAAAAATAATTCAAAAAGTACCACTAATATAAAAGTTCATAAACATGTACCTACATCACTGAGGTACCCTTTGAGGTCGTTTCAGTAGTAAATCGCTTAAGGTTCGGTACAAAGAGTTTTATTTACGTCCGAGTACGACTGTCAGGCCACGAAACCGTCAGATTATCCTTCGTGATGCGTAATAAAACTCAACTTACTCAATACCTAACTGAATTTTAAGGGTATACTAGAATATCGAGAGTAATAGAAGCGGTTTAACCAAATGGTTTTTTTTTTTTATATTAGCCTACCATAGTGACTCCACTTTGCCTGATGGAAAGCAATAGGTGGAGTCAAAGAGTGGTGGTCACCATCCCCTTTGCATGTCTAGTCAATGCAGCATGGTGACCCACACTATGGCGGCCTGGTGAGATGCTTTTTCACGCCCCGCTTAAAAGACCCGGGATCAAAGTGGGAAGGAAACACGTGCGCTGGTAGAGAAATCCAGACTTTTACCGATTGGCACAGGAAAGAAGAGCCAAACCGTTTAGTTCGGGTACGTATATTTTCGACGCACAAACGGTGACTCCTCAGGCCAGCACGTGTAGTCCTGTAGAGGAAGGGAGAAGGTGGGACCAATTGGAAGAGCTCATCAGAACACTCCCCGTGATGTAGGCGATAGAGGACTGCCATAGAGACGACATCTCTTCGCAACTGCAGAGGCTCAAGAGACTGGGTGATCTCAGGACAGTCGATAATGCGGACTGCGCGCCGCTGCAACCGATCGAGAGCGTCAAGCAAATACCATATTGCCGATCATTTAACAAGGAGTGATCCTCTAGGTGGCGGATTAGTTGGGTGTTGATGATCCGCTCGAACACCTTACAGAGTATGGAAGTGATTTCATAGACGATGCCCTTATTATATGAAAAAGAATGTAAATTTAATTATCGCTACGTGCATTTACTTGATGGATGAATTAAGTGTTACTCACTAACATTTTTCCACCACAAATGATTTTTCAATAGGCTTTATTATAAATTGCTTCCCGTGATGATCGTGTTTGAAATGAGTTAAACTTATATATAACTTCTTTAAATCCTATTTGCTTTTATATACCTATAGTGTTATTCCTATATGTGTAATTCAGGCATTTTATTGTGAAAGCAACAGTTTAGCTCTGATACTCGCATTTTGATTACTGTTTCCAAATTACCAATATACATTCACCAATGATAAAAACCCCAAACCAAGTCTTCGATCTGATCCGTACATCACCCACAAGGGACCAGAAGCTTCCACGACACCGATACCATGTATTTCATGAGAGAAGTCTACTACCTAGTTACAATATTCCATTAACTAGTGAACTATTGAATACCGCAGGTGTATTGCAAACCTAGCGACCGTAACTTCTCAGTTCGGGATTTATTGAGTTAATTAAACTTTGCACAACTTTAACATTTTTTTCCTTTGTTTTGCATAATCCTTTCCTATTTCCTATTTCCTTGTTGTAATGTAGCAAGTTCTAAGCTTGCCACATTACAACTTAAGTTTCTTCAAACTTATGTAAAATATTTAAATAACATTATTTCCTGAAAGTCTAATTAGTTTTAGGTTTTTTGTGAGCGTTGCTTGTATGTTTTATATGTCTGTATTAGGAATTATTTCTGTGTCCCAAGCTACACACAAATAATTCCTCCTGCAGAAGTTGTCGCTTATAAATAAAATAAAAATGTGCAATTCTTTAGTTGCTAATAAAATTTGCTTTCATACTTGCTGATAATTGTTTTTACGCCGCTACAAATAAAGACATAAACATGTTACAGATACTTTTGTTATTATACGAAAACGAAAAAGTCAGTAGACGTTGGCCTTTATATAAGGTTTATAGAATATTTTTTTTTTAAAATAGAGATAAGCTCTTCTAACTTTGAAGTTACAAGTATATATGTATGTACATATATGCAAACAATAATAAAATCTATTTTAAAAACGTCATTATTTTACAATGTCTTAAAACTAACTCCTATCGAAATATAATGTGTGTCTACGTACCACAAGACTGATATACTATATATTAAGTAACCCTTTCTATATATGGACATAGCATTGGCTATTACTTACCGCTTTGCAACTTTACTTGGGCGATAGCGGCCGGCTACAGCTGCGGGAGTTTTACTTATATAATGATGTTTTACTTGTACACAACAAACACACATGTTTGACTTACATATAAAGTCAGATTTGAGAACATTATAAATATTACGAGTAGGGGAAGAGGCTTGCTTTACGTGTCCGACAAAAATATGATTAGCTAAATGTGGACGTGTAACACACTTCTGCTTGCCCTTTTGAAGATATAGGGGTGAGTGTGTGTATGTATGTATAAATAGGTTGTAGGCTCGAGGAAACCCGTTTATGTTATTGGTTTTCCAAACTGTAAGTAAAAATCTGGGTTTGTAAATAAGGGTTAGAAACATTATATATTATGAGACTTACATAAACATCAAATTTTAGTAAATTAATTGTAATGGAAATAAAACTGTACTGAAATAAAACAACATCTGCATAAACAGTACGACTCTATAAAGACCTTTGCTGTATTAATCTTCATAAATCAAAGTGACCGAAGTCTGGGAATAAACCGTTCTCTTACTTATAACAGCTAAAGCACCCCATTTATATCTGAGCGCCTCAATAAATAAGTATTATTATGAAACTAGAGGTGCATGTGATTCATTAGTCAAATTTCGCGTGAAGTATTAAGATCGTGCGTAAGCTATTTTGTTTATCTATAATACACACAGATATATATATATATATATATATATAATACATACAGACTTTTTTTGGGTGTAAGATATCCAATGTGCCTCTATCAACTTGACAGCGTCACACACAAGCAAACACATTTCCATATTAACTATATTAATGTATCATCACCATCATTATCATCACATAACACAATTGACTATTTTAAGCTTCTTGTTGTTGACAAAAAATATTATTTAAATGACGATACCAAAATATATTTTAAATAATAATTTGAAATTCATCACATAGCAGCAAAATTGCACATTATTTAATAAACGAGAAAATCCATGATTGAAAGAACAAGTTTCAATGCAAGCATCGCATTCTAGTAAACTAGAGGTGACTATATTCAAACACAATCCACGATTTGAATCGTTTTACTCGCATCGAGTCACATCACTAGTTCGGCCGGGACGGGAAATGATTTGTTGAATGCCGTGGAATATTTCATAATGCAAACAGTTTGCTTTTCCCGCCGTTTTTATTCAAATATTTATATGGTGTGGAGAAAAGTGGTGCGAAGCTTGTAGAATTTTATGTTGTGACAAATATTGATTGGACTATTAATTCTGTTATATACCAGTTTCAAAGAGTCTTTTAGCCTCTTAGCCTCTATAATATATGTATATAAAAGTCTAGCCATTCTCCGCAGTTTCATTTCTCTTTGTGGTTACTGCTCCTCTCCTGAAGATCAAGGCGTGATTTATTATAGCTTATATTGTTAAAGAATATTTATTGAGACATAATCTATTAAATATAAAAAGACACCTTTATTCCTTTCTTCTTTCTTGTGTCTTCGTTCCAGAGATAAGCATACATAGACATACAAAAAAAACTCTTCAGATGTATTATAGTATATAGATAACACTACCATTCCTACATATAGGCATATATATAACAAAGGAAAAACAGTTACAGTTACATTTGTACTTGAACTAGAAATACCCAGGGAAGTACGTAAAATACCTCAGGTCCCAAGGAGAGGCAAAATCGTTAACAAACCCCTTGAAGTAATTGAAACATATTATTTTTAATGAGGAACAGGAAGCAGGCCCAAGACGGTGGCTGACTATTTGGGGGGGGGGGGGTGGAATCATATTGAGGTCGCCTTGCTCAAAAGGCGGCCAGATCTGCCGGGGCACACAGGGACTTCCTTTCTAGGGTACACCTGAGGCCCAGGCCATAAGACCCGTTGACGGAACACTGTGTGGTTTAAGTCGATTCGAGTCCGACATACCACCTTACCCATTAGCTCCGGTAAGGTGATGACCCGTGGGTTTCCCCAAATTAATAATTTGTTTTAAATTTTTATTTAATATTAATTTGTATACTTCCTTTAATATTCAAACATAGTTGTAAAATATTATTGTTGAATAAATAAATAAATAAAATTTATTAAAAAATATGTCGTATAACTAACGACGTCCTACTTTCTATTCTTTGTATTCCAAATTATCATTATAGTAATAATACTGAAAAAATCTGATTCACCGAAACCAAATAATTAATGCTGCTGTGCGGCGACGACGACGTGTGTCGACAGTCGCCGATAGATTTTAATTAATATATAGTGCCCGAAAGTTGTTCCTCAAGTTTGGACGCGATTGGAGCCGTGTTCGTAATTAGAATTAATGACGGCAACACTAACCGGTGCAAGTATAAAGTTACCTGCGCTTGATGTCGTACCAACTGACGATAGAAATTTAACTTGTGGCCAAAATGTAAAAACTAATGCTATAATTTCTTTTAATGTCCAAATATAGAATGACCTCTTTGTACGTTTGATGTAAAGTTAACTTTATCGATCTTGGAGCAGATAGTTTTTGGGAACTTTTATAAGTTAAACAGGTCTTGTTTCACTCTTATTATACTGTTTATTTGTTTTTTTCTTGTTTTTTTCATATTGATAATTTTCTGACGACCACAAAAAACGAAGTTTCGTTATGTGTACAAGCGACCGTTGGAATACCGTATATACCAAATACCTACATTTTAATACTTTTGAAAAACTTGTTTTAATGAAAAGTCTGTAAAATATTTACAGACTTTTTAGACAGAGATTTCGGACGGATGGAGACGACAGAATTCTCGGATACTTTTATTGCAAACTTATGAATATCGCCTTAATGTTTAAAAACGACCTCTAATCGTAAGGCAATAAGGGTCACTTGAATACCATAAGGTTTATATAGGAGTTGAAATATTTTTGACGACCTCGTAAAAATAAGAAGCATAGTGGGCGACATGCTTATACAGAATTCGAAGGCCATTTTGTGTTTATTGATTCATAAAATTTATCGCTCAGCTAGGAAAAATAGTTGTTTCTTGAAATTATTTTTATAACGAATTTATGTTTTATTTGCAAATGACGAATGGAGTACATATATATGAATATATATGAATGTATATATGTACATACATATATATATATGAATATATACTTATAATAAAATGGATAATAAAATACACTTTCCAGTCCACTTTTAAGGTTGATGAGGGATACGAGGGTATGCGCGGAGGGGAAGGAGTGGGGTATGAGGAGATGGGAAAAGGGGCGGTGGTTCAGGGAAAATGAAAATGGAGAGAAGGACTTGGGCGTCCGGAAGTATTCGTCGATGGCGACACCCTTCACTTGTGCAGGCTCAAATACTCTTGCAAAACCAGAAGTCCTGTTGATAGGGGCACAGTAAATCGTCTTTCGTAACATGAATAGGTGTAAATCGTCACTACATAATACATGCGTAGATACACTGAAGCCATTTCTAAAGGGGATAGGCAGACACTACATTTTCACGAAAATAATTAATACATAAAATATATTAATTAGTTACAGTTATTGTTACTTTATAATACATAAGAACATAATTAGTGTAGTCACAAAGTATGAATCTAAATAGTTAATGTGTTAGAGCCATGCTTACGTACATATGGGCAGGCTCGACCGGAGTAATAATACGGCCCAAGTCTACCTTAATATGTCAACCACGCACAATTAGATCCATAGTATCAACTTTAGTTAATGAATTACTCCCTGAGTTAATAACAAGTGCAAAATAAAAAAACAGCAAATTTTTTTTTTTTAAGAAACGTGATCCTTGACGGTGTCCATAGTATTGTTTGGTCGCATCAACATATTTGCTGTGTATTAAGAAATACATATTACATTATATTTAGCACAGTAAGACAATACAAAATTTTTAATATTAAACGAAACTTCTGCCGACAAATTGCTATGCGGTTTGGCAAACTTTATTTTAGAATCATACATACATACATAACACGCCTCTTTCCCATTGGGGTAGGCAGAGACCACTTCCTTCCATTTGCTACGATTCTGACATACCTTTTTGGCTTCTTAAACTTTCATTCCGTTCCGCATATAGGCTCGTCGGTAAAAAAGGGACTTCTGATCTGGCCTTTGCTTAGATTGTCTTGAACTGTGTATGCAGATTTTGAATACTTACATTCAACTTTCATTCCGTTCCGCATACAGGCTCGTCGGTTAAATTTACTTTTGACCTGGCCTTTGCTTAGATTTTCTTGGACTTGGTCCAAGAACATTCGCCTAGGTCTTCCTCTTCCGACAACTACATTTACCTATGATATATAAATACCTTTTGTCAACCTACTTTCATTCATCCTTTCGATATGCCCGAACCAGTACAGCATACTTTTTTTCTATTTTAGTCCCTACATTCTCTTTCACACTCCACTGATCCCTTATCACACTATTCCTCACTCTGTCACTCAATTTCATTTTTACCGCATTAAGTCTACTTTCGTGCTTCTTTTGCCATACCCAACTTCCGCTGCCATACATAAGTGTTGGCACCAACACTCCTCTATGCACAGCCATGCGAGCCTTCATTGAGACTCTGTGGCTGGTCATAAAAGTATGCAATGCACCATTGATCGCATTACCCGCACTCACTCTTTGTTCTATATCTACATCACACTTTCCGTCCCTAGTAAACTTTGATCCCAGATATACAAATTCATCCACTTGTTCCACTTTTTTACCACCTATTATAATTTTACAAAACGTTCTATTTTCATCTCTTTCAAAAACCATAGCTTTCGTCTTGCTCAGATTAATTTTCATACCCTTTCTTTCTAATGCCCCATGCAAGCTTGTTACCATCTCCTGTAACTCCTCAGCTGATGACGCAAGTATTACTTGGTCATCCGCATATAGTAGACAATTGACGAGTACTCCCTTCATTCTCAAACCATATTCTTTCCCTTTCATTTCCCTAAGACAATCATCAATGAATAAGTTAAAGATACACATCCCTGTCTAAGACCTATCTCAATCTTAAACCATTCAATGTAGGCGCCGTTCACCCTGACACAAGCACTGGAGTTCTCATATAGAGATTTCAGTGCTCGGACCAGTTCGCTGTTCACCCCATTCACCTCCACTCGATCGTAAGCTTTTATATGCCAAAAAAACAGATCTCACAGATTTCCTCTTTATTTAAGTATTAGGATAAGGTTCAAGAAACTTATAACAGAATTTTAACCTCAAAATCAATGAAAAGTTTTGTTTTATTTTGATTTTGACTTGACTGAAAACTGAAACTTTGTGAAACGAAAATTCATTAGTAATGTGAAATAATAATCTGAAATTTGTTTTGAAAATAAATATAGTAAATAAATAATATAAATAAAGTACATCCTTAAATTACTAATTATGATTTTACGTAAAGAATAACTAAGTACATACATGTACACAACTAAGAGGAAAGGTCAACTTGGAAGTTAAACAAATAGAATTCCGATGACTCTTGGGAAATTATTCTAAGCACTTGACTGACGATCCAACGCACCTACTTTTTTATTTAATTTACCCTTTTTTAAGTTATTTGGTCTTTGTTAACATCAGTCAGTCAGTGAGAAGGTCACTTCGATTTATTTTTACACGTTGTTTATGCAGACTGTGGAGCTCAAGGAAAGGTAAAATTTAAAATAATGATACAGTACACAGTTGTACAGTTACCAATCAGAATGAAAATTAAATAAATCCAAGTCTTTTTAGCATAAATTTCGGTTTGAGTTGCACACAATGAATGTGTTACTGTTTCTGTTTTCGAAAACAAAATTTTTTGTTTGTAACACAACTCTTTTGTTTACCGTGTTCATACAATGCTCGTATTGTTGTTGGTATATTGTGGATACAATGATAGCGTAATTATATTTCAAATAATTACGTTATCTAGTCCCGATATAGTTAATAATATCTTCAGGTTATATATTGATAAGGTAAATCGCACTGATAATGAAAGTTGAAAATCCCTAGTAATTTCGAGCAAAATAGAAAAAAAAAGGAAAATTTGGCCTCTTGCGCTGGAAACACGTACACTGTGATTATATCGTTATCATATTTACACTTTCACAGAATCGTTATAGGTATTACTAATCCATGCTGACACAAATATTTTTGACCTATGAATTTTCGTTCCACATCCATGTATGACAATTACTTAACACAATTTATGTTACTCGATTCCATCCAATAATTACACGGAAAAGCTGTAACGCTCAAAACTAACAGTAATGAACACAGAACAGATGTAACAGAAATATAATTAAGTGCAGAATATTTAACTTAATACTTCACTACAGCATTCGTACAAAATGAAATCCCAATAACTTTAATTAAAAACATTCTGAAAATTAAAAAAAAAAGTGTGTAGAAGTGTAACCAATTTTCATGTTTCGCCTTTCATAACCAGCAAGTTTGTTTTATATGCTATAGGGGACAGAGGAACAGACGGGTTACCTGATGGTAAGTGACACCTGCAACTCAAAGTTGCAAGTGTGCTGCCCGCCTTTGAAGGTGATGAAGGACTGGGGTTACGGGGAGGGGAAAAAAGAGAGGAGGGATGAGGAGCTGGGAAAAAGGAAAGAGGAGAGGAGGAGCTAGGCCTCCGGAAACATCACTCATTTCGGGGAAATGCAACGCAAGCATTGCTTCACAACCAGTTTTCTATGAGGCCATGGTATCGCACCAGTTGAGCCGGCCCATTCGTGCCTAAGCATGGCTCTACCACTGCACCTAGTTTGTAGCATGTTCCGACTTTAAAAAAGTTGAGCTGTTTTCCACAGTTTGGACTAAGCTAATACCTAGTCAAAAGAGACCCGTTTCCATGTTTGAAAAGGTCTTCAAGTGTTATCTTAGCATTTTAAACATAACAATAATTCAAACTTTTAGTACTACTACATACTTAACATACTCATTTTAAATCGCTTTCGGACACATTATTCAAGTATTAATGAAGAACACTAGATACTTATATTATAATATGTTAAACATACATTACATACCAGCTGTTAACATATTGTCGGGATATGTTTGAATTCAATTGACCCAAACAGTTAATAAAATTGTTGGTTAAAATACACACATCAGAAGTGTCTAGGGATCAAGTACAATTTTAACTATAAAATTATCCAATTATTATTTACCAAATAAAGTTCTTCAGACTGGCCTCTTACTTTAGTTCTAATGTTATCAACTTATCCATTATAAATGTTAACTCGTTTTATAAAGATTAAGAATAGTTTTGATTTTTGCAAATTGTGGGATTATAACCTAAGTTAAAGTCATCATTAAAATGTCAAAAAAAGTAAACATAAATATTTTTTTAAATTCTTATTGAAAAGACAAAAATAATTGATAATCTGTATGACAGCGATTGGATGTGTGATTAATTTATCAATATCATTATGAGGATTGGCTGCCCTCGTCCTCGCCTTTCAAACAATTCAAAAAGTTGTTGTGCGATATGTACGGCATTCATACTCAGCAATGCTTTTCTTGTGACCACATACCATAGATGATCAATTGAGTCGAGGTCTGGCGATTAAGCAGGCCACGGCAGAACGATGATGCGACCATCGCTATGAGAGCGTGTTACGTCTCTAGCCGTGTGGCGACAACGTCCATTGTAGTAACCCAACCGGTGTCGCAAAGGAATGATCACTTCTGAAACAATCTTATATTTATACATAAAGAATTGCGGTTTGCCCCTGATCCAAATGAGATCGATTTTTTCACCAATCTAAAAACCGACCCAAACCATGATAATGTTCTCCCTCCATATGAACAAAGTTCCTGACAAAATTTCATACGTTCTTGACGTCCAAAGGTTCTCCAAACACGATTACGTCTTATATCCGGCCTCATGTTGAAATTAGATACATGTGAAAAGTAAAAACAATGCCAATCTTCTTCCTCCCAATTCGTGAACTCTCAGCGGATTTCGAGAACGCAGACCTACTTCAGGTAAACGATTTCGGATGGTTTTGTGCTGTGGAGCCTCGTAGACTTATGGCATTCATGGCAAACTTAAATTTCTTGAATAATTTAATTAAATATATATGTATATATTTGTAGATTTCTGGGACTGTTAAACGTTTGAAGCAGAAAATAAAATAAAATAAAGAATATTATATTTGTGATCTGTTTGACTTATTAATTTTAGAAGATATAAATACTACACCGAAAACCAACAAAAAGAAGTATATGACTTGTTTCATTCGAATAATTTATTCATTTTACAAGTCGTTATCATAATACGAGTGAACATTGTCTTGGCCAGATTTTAGTGGTATCGCACCGGTCAGGCCTATTCGTGCCGAAGATTGGCTCTACCACTGTTAAAAAATACGAAAAGTGTGACTTTTTTAGTAACTAAGGTTTATCTTATCATTGCCCTTGTGTGCCAGAACATAATAAAGGTTAATTGGTTGGTAATTTTGTGATTGTTAAAATTTTCTGGTACTGACAGGTTTCTTATCCCGTGGATATACCACATCGTACCGGTTTTATATGTTTCACATAAAGAATTTTACCAAGTGTTTAAAGTAACTTTTGTGCTCTTTGTCAGATGCTGATATAATTGTAAAAGTTCAAATCCGATAAATTGGAAATTTTATATTTTTATTCTACTATTCAAGTGGATTAATTTGTATTCCGGAATAATGTTTCGGAAAAGGTGGCGAATGAATCTATGAACCTGTTAACACGTTGTAAAAGTGCGGTTTTATAACTTTTTTTACTTTCTGGCTGTTAAGCCAGACACATCTTATTAAGCATTAAGATAACACTTAAGCATGATCTCAATGTTACTGAGATTTGAAAGTGGGTAAAGGTAAGAAGTCGGTTAATATTGTATTTTATAATTTTAAGTTTCCCATATTTAGTTTTATTAAAAAAAATATAGGTATTTGCAAAAAATCTAACAATGATTTCCTAAAAGCAGTACTTAGAAAAAAATTACCATCTATCATGCTTCACTAATAACACTTTTCTTAATTACATTTTTCAAACAAAATATGTTTTATTGGTTTTGCTGTATACTACGAGCACTGACGGGTAAGTGCTCGTAGACTTCGTATCAATAAATTATGCAAGCCATGCCATCGAATAGGCTTTACATCATAAATAAATTAAGTCTTCTAAACAAAATATTTTAGCTGACTATAAGTTTTACTATAACCATTTTTTTATATAATTTTATTCGATCAGGTTCGTTGAAGATACATTTTGAAAATAGCAGTTTTGATGTCAATAGTAACTCTTATTTGTCGCGAACTCATCCGAATGAAGGTTAAGTCGTGCATTGTTACAGCAAACTTCATAAAGTAGATTTTTTTATATAATAGCTAGACTGAGTTTTTCAAGTTTCTTATGAATATGCAATTATTGTTAACAGACTGTATGGGCTTGAAGAATATTTCGCATAATTTTGACAAACATGGGTCTCATATTTTTGTTCTATAAAATCTTTATATAATTTAACAGAAACCTTAATTAAACTTATACGTACACAAAATATTCATAAAAGGATCGTGAAGGGACATAAAATCCTCGCTCTAAACGAGAATATATTTAATATACATATTATACATTAATAAAAATTGACTACAAATAAAAAACATATTCGAAGACTAATCCGTCCTTGTTAGACTAAAAGATCTTTCATATCAAAATAGAGATTAAAATTGAAAAACTACCGATTACATTTATGTAAACTAAAATATGGACAGTCTAATTTATGGATACACGTCACTTAATTCATCCTCATGGTTAAAAAAGTAATTTTAAGAATAGCAAAGCCAAATCTTTATTTGACTAAAGAAATCAAAACCACTGCTCATTCTCATCAGCGTCCAACTTATAATAGACGTCACAGTCATAAAGGCTCATGTGTGGTTATATATCTCTCGAGACTCGCGACCAACACTTAACCTCGTCATGTTCGGACACAATCAAACTTAATGTGATCACATAATTCCATAATAATTATATCCCATCATCATAAATGTGAAACGTGAGTTGACTCACGTTTGATGTTCAGACGGAAAGTAGTGTCCAACAAAGTGCCAATGTTGGGTAATGGCTAATTCTCCTTTTCCCACTCAATTGGCATCATTGGATTTGATTAGGTCTCAATTAAAGTATCAGTGGTAGAGCCATACTTAGGCACGAATTTGCCGGCTCGACCGGTGCGATACCACGGCCTCACAGAAAACCGGTTGTGAACTAACGCTTGTGCATTTCCCCGAAATGAGTGAGGTTTCCGGAGGCCCAATTCCCCCTCCCCCTTTTTCTCTACCCTCATCTCCTTTCTCCTTTTTTCCATCTCCTCATCCCTCCTCTCTACTTTCCGCTCCCTGCATCCCCCATCCCTCATCACCCTCAAAGGCGGGCAGCACACTTGCGACTCTTGAGTTGCAAGTGTCCATGGACGGCGGTGTCACTTACCATCAGGTGACCCGTCTGTTCGTCTGTCCCCCAATAGTATAAAAAAAAGCCATATTAAAGCCACGTTTAAAATTTTGGTAAAAGTGTTTTAAATAATTTTGTCAATTGTTTCTAAAAGTGGTAAATGTTTACAAAGTTGCGATGATCGAAGTGCATGTGGAAATTCTGGTACAAAAATACAAAAATTAATTATTGTAAAAGTTGAATATAGGGACATTAATTTTAAGTAAACTGTCTGAAAGGTCACAAAAGCTTTTCTAAAACTTGTTTGGTTAAAAGAATTTAATTTTTGTACAGTCGAGACTCTATATGTCTTGTCACAAACAAAATTTATAATTTCCCTCATGTCTTTTGAAATATTGCGCCGTACATTTTTCAATATTAAGTTTAAACGTATGTGTTATTCTTTACTACAATCTATCGTTGTGCCAAAACATATCCTTTCAGCCATTCTGACGTATGACGTACGTAATTGAACTTTCGCGTTTGTAACAATCGTAATATCATCAACTATACTTTCATACTTGCTTCCGATTACGTGAGTTTTTATTTCATATTATAGGGGCAAAGGAGTAGACGGCTGTTTTGACAGTAAGTGACACCTGCCACTCAAGAGTTGCAAGTACGCTGCTCGTCCTTAGGTTCCCCCTTTCCCAGGACGGTCTTGAGACAAGGGGAGAAAACAAGGGACAGGAGGGAGAGGAAAAGGAAGTGGGCCTTGTTTATTATGACTTTGCCTTTTCGGGAAAGCTGGCGTGAGTGCATGTATGTATGTACATATGTATGCAAAATAACTGGTTAATCAGCATTCTGATTTCCCATTGGAAATGACTAATAATAGCCAGACTGTAAATTTAACCAAAGAATGGCCAAACAAGTGCGAACAGTATCAGTTCTATATCTTATTCAAATCGTTAAAGCCCTTACAATATTTTTTATTCTGACTGAATGCCGATGACTCATTAAGGTAGAAATCCGGTCGGAGGTCGAACTCAATTACAAAATTAGGTAGCGGCTCAGATTCCTCAGGAACCGTGGCGGCTTTTACAACATAGAGATAACAGACCCTTTTTGATGTATATGACGGTTAGATATAATTGTCGTGGCGCAATGCCTACAGGGCCTTTATAATTGGTCACCTAAATATATTTCACACAGGTGTCACTATAATTACATTAGAACGTACATGTTTACATTCCCTCGCACACCTCAGTTACACCTTTTATATCCCTTAGTTATCTGTGACAGCTAAAAAATAAGAATCGCATTTAGGTTTGATTGAAGAACCCAACAGGGTGCATGTGTTTAAGAGACAATTAAATACTTCTTACATGAAAGAATATAGAAGAACAATTCAATCAATCATATATCCAATTAAAAATGTCCTATACGGATAAATCTATACTTGCGAGGACCTGAATCTCAGAGAGTATCATAGGGCTGATTGATTGGCTATTTACAGAAAACGAAAGATTTGAGGGTGAAGTCCTACGTGTTTAATTTATGACTAATTTGGATGAGGGCTCTGTAGTTAAGCAAGACAATTCACGATTTGAATGGAAGTAACTACTTTCGAAAGGTAAACATAGACTGTATGAGGTGGTCAGGACGCAGCCCGGACATCAGCCGCTTTGAATTTTTATTAGGACTTGGGAAGCTCGTATGCCCCAGACTAATAATTATTGCTTCATAAATTACTTTGTTATGATGGCGACAACAATTTTCAAAAATCTTTTTTCCTTCTCGCTTTCGCCTATTTAAAACACGGTAAAAGTTTTCATTGCCTGAGTACATATTTTTTGTACACATCGTTGCTAACAATTCGTAGACAATAAAATGCAGGTACAAAAAGTAGTGTGTAAAATGTCGTACATAGGTCGAGTCTACTGTTCCACTGTATTCGACAAAGAAGAGTGCAATGAGTACTCTCAACTAGCTACGTGCTTTCATCTGTACCTGCATATTACCTACAGCTCCCTGGAAAACAATAAAGCTATTAGGCACCGGTTTGGACGTTCGCACTGAAAAAACCAAATAATAAATAAAAATGTTTATTTTAGTAACTGTTGTTTAGACATTTATCAAAATTACTGAGGCCTCTTTTTAAGTAGTGAAAAACTTGTGTAAGGAGACCGTGCTCTTCTTATTTATAATTTTTTTTTTATTTTTCGTTTATACAGTTAATATAATAAAAAAAATTGAATATAACTATATTAAAAAAAATAGGACTATGCTCGTAATATGACTAACAATTTTCAAATGCCTTGGGTGTACGTTTGTTAGTTAGGTTTATATATGAATGTGTGCGCTTACGCGTCCCGTGTGTGTGTTTGTATGTGGGTGTATGTTTGTGAGAATGTGTCTGCGTATGTGTGTGTGTAGTGTACAGATGGTGTAATGAAGGTGTCAAGCTCTTGGGATCGATCCCGGCAAAAGTCGGGACTGACCACTGTGCTTGCATTAAGTGTTTCTAATTTCTATAGATACATTCACATATAACGATAATTTACATATCACGTAAAGAGTGTATGTGTATATACACCTACACTCTTTACGAAATACACATACAATTTTCCTTTATTCTTGCAGATTTTCGGCTTTAAGCAGATTCGTTTCAGTAGTGATTTAATCTTGTCGTAGCTCTTAGTCTTAAACCAAGTTGTCAATTATATTTTAACATTACGATTTGGCGGTGGATAAATATTTTGGATATTATTTAACTGGTTACATAAAAAGGACAATAGCCAGGTCATTGTACTTGAGCATACGAGGTTTTAACACAGCTAACATGAGATACCATACGTTTACGTCTCTCTTTTAGTCGTGCAGGTTATTTTATGGCAATTTTCTATGTAATTGTAGCGTGGTATTCCTGTTAAAAGATCATAATCTAGATGTAGGGTCTCTATCGGGTATTTATAGGGCTTACATTACATTTCTTTGAGAAGGGACTCTGCGGTCGCTCTACATGAAGGAACCAAACCTTGGTGGCTCCACCCCAGATCTTACGAACCCCATCGCGTTAACGTGATCATAAAAGTAACGTGTCTTAGTGTCTTAAAATTTGTAATCTAATCTAAATCTAAATGTTAACAACAAATTAAGATAACATTTAATTTTGGAAATTATAAACACTTTCAGAAACATCTTTGTGCGGTTAACGTGTTGAATGAAGAAAATATATCAAGTAAAATCTCGATCTCAACAGGCTTTTATTTACCGATATTAAATTGTATCATTGTGCCTGTAAGCTTACACTAGAATGCATTTATAAAAGAGTTTTACACATAAACCAGCTTGCTTTTAATTCGAATCGTTCATGTATAGAAGGTAAAGCGTATCAAATAATTGGATTTCATTAGTAGGTTTTAATGATTAATACTGACTGTTTTAATGATAATTGAAACCAGACCAGGCTTTGTCGAAGGCTTGTTATTTATGATCTTTTAAGAACACTTATTAAATAAACTAAAGAAGCAAAACAATGACAATGTATATCGACAAAATAACAAAGACAATACACAGCCACTAACTTATTTACTAGTGTCTACGTATATCGCATAGTTACCCAATATAGCTACGTCTAAAAGTATTGTTCATTTTATCACTAAGCTTTTGAATTACTAGATTATGTAATAAATATAATGTCAAGTTGTATAAAAACTATTTTCGTAAAAAATATTTTAGTGGCCTAAGTTGTAGCTTGTATTCTCGTTTTTTGAGTTTTGTGCTACCAACTCAAGACTTATAAAACTGTCCACCAAAAAATCTTAAATTTACGTGGCAGGGTATCTGGCGGTTCATAAATCAACTTGACGGGTCTATGAGCATCAGAAACTTGCAAACTTTTGAATTTTTACACATCTAATGTCAGTTACGATATTATCTTCAAGTTGAGGCTTTTTTACATCGTAATATAATTTGAATTGAGAACATTTGATCCTTAGAACTGGTTACATTCTTAAACTATTTACTGATACGTACGTAGGTATAAATGTTACTGGTCTTTTAACTAAATTAAATTAAAATTAGCTATTATTAGAATAGGGCCATCCCATCTCTGGCTGTGGGTGACCTATAGGACCTTACCATATAAAACGAGAGGTTGTTAAAAGACGTGGTGGAAGCATGTGAAGCGAGGATAAAAGTTGCAGCAAAGCCTTCAATGTTGCTGATCATAAGGTCCTAGTATCTAAACTTAATTACTATGGCATAACAGAGTCTGCGCTCGCTTTGTTCACCCCTAGGATTACAATTGTTTTGTTGCTTGCCGTGGGATGTCACAAATCACGACATTTGATATCCACTGTAATGATTAACCCGACCAACCCAAAAGTTGAGTTTTGAGATTTTGTGTGTATTCAGTAGTTATTTACAACCGAAATGTTATAATCAATTATGAGATCTTGAAATTTATTAACTATTTTAAATTGACTTTCTTTTCTTTTAAGCGTCCTGAAATATTAATAAAAAAACACTTACTTAGTACTTACCGTGTGGTTTAAGTCGTGTTGACTCCGAATATTCAATTCTTCGTTTTTTGCTATAATACTCAAATGCGTATATAAATAAGAAATAATTTAATAAAATACCTGCCGGCATAATGTATCGATCAATAAAAAAATAAAAGATGCACGTCATTAACTCACGTCAGAGATATCAAAATCTAACTACGTACTAGTATCGTATGAAACCGATAGATATTGCTTTTGTTAAATAGCCTTAGCCTATATTTAATTCAACTTGATTCACAGTGGCTTAGCACGGGAACTATACGTACAGATGAAATCGTGGAACTGTAATGCGATATTATTTAATATACGAACTAACCCAGATCGTCTGTGCACTGCAGTGAGTAAAATTCGTGGTCGGGATCGTTGTAATTATAGCGATGTCCGTTACGGCAACTGCAGTCTTATATTGCTATATTCGACTAGGTCATAGTAAACGTGGCTTGTTTAATAATATGAAACTGAACCTCGATCGCAGTGAAAATAGTATATGTATGAAAGGAAGTTGTAATAAAAGCCTTTCCAAGGCGTATTTTGAATGCATGAATAACAAATTAAATATGTAAAAAAACTGCTGACGTTGTCTTGAAAAGTGATACCTTATATTACTCTTATTATAGAGAAGATTCGAATGATAACTCACACAAAATCCATCAGCAGTCTAGACTCTAGAATTACAAAAAATCAGTAAACAGTGACACTCACGGTGGAAATATAATAAATAATAATATATATTAAATCTGAAGAGACTTTTTACTGTACGTGCGTCAGGGTATGTTAATTTGTCGAACATTTATTGTGTGCTTAATCGCATTTTATTCACTCTGTCCTGAGAAAGAAAAAATGTTTTTAATGTATCTTTTGTCAATAGTATTATGCCTATGGATTATTTTTAACATTCCATAACAAAACACCTGGCCTGTAGGCTTTGAAGGGGTTATCAGATAAACGTGTAGGGTACACCCTCCCTCACACACACACACACACACACACACATATGTGTGTGTGTGTGTGTAGTGCATGTGCATATGCACATATACCCACTCACAAACAGACACACACAACTCACGTACACATATGCACATCAAAATTACTTTTAAATCCTCATTGTTCTACTCTACACACATAGCTTTGATTAAAGTCATGTAAAGTTATTATTATTTTGTTTTTGTATTCCATAAAAATGTCATGGAACTTAGAAGCCTCATCCATAGGTGGGCGTTAGTGACCGCGCCACAGTGTTTCACTAATGCGGTCATTATCGAACACATTAACTGTTGTAATCTGTCGTATGTTCCAAATAAAGAATTTCTATTATTTTTTATTATTACCCTAATATAGCCTTTTTGAATTTAGAGGTAAGCCTTTCAATATCTTTTGTAGTCGATTTTTTCACCCGACTATGCAAGGAAGAGGATTTTATTTTAGATGTATGCATAACCTTTCTTTGTCAGCCCTACAGCCTGACAGCCTATTGCATCGCCTTGATAGTGAAAATGGCAAAGGGAGAATGATAAAGATAACGTAGATAGAGACGTCAGGAAAAAAGTGGAAGTTTAAAATGCAGTCAGGTTTCATATTTGTTTTATTACATTGTCAAAAACCATTTTTCGTACATTATTTAACTTTAGGATCGTGCCCAATATAAATATCGTCAAAGTAAATTGTTACAAGATACCCAATAGTTGTTCTTTATACTTAGTCAAATGTCAACAAGCTTATGTTATGTGTTAACAAAGTACACTGGTAAATTAAATATAAGATAATATTGATTGTTCCGTTACATTAATATGTATGTTTCAATTTCCTCGTTGATATTCTTAGTTCCATAAATAATATTGATCAGCCTCGAGGAAACAGGAGATTTAATATCTTTTTTTTTTTTTTTTTTTTTTTTTTTTTTTTTTTTTTTACGTGTGGAAACCCCCTCGGGCCGTCATCCCACCGGGGTTTTCGGTGGAACGGTGTGTCGGAATCGGACCGACTAAAACCACACGGTGTGCCATACTGCGCCTAAAATAGGAGGAATCCGGGAACAGCTTTGGTAAGACATCCGGACCCCTCCTAGCGCCTGTTGCCCGCAACAGTGCGGGCACCACCTTCTGGTAACTCTCAATTAGGCAACGTCCAGACACACCAGGACGTCGCCTCCTCGCGGTTGGCCATATGGCGGATGGAGGGGAAAACCCGTCCCGACCACCCGCGGCCACACTCAGGGCGGCATGAGGCGCTGGTAAGCGCGCCTACGCCGCCCGGTTCGCCGGCGGCGAGTTGGGTCCGAGTGGAGATCGTCCTCCCGGGCCCGCTCCGCCGCCTCCTTCTGCGAGATAACCTCCTCACAGAAGGTTGCGACCGCGGTGAAATTCCTGTCGCTACCGGCCATGGAGCGTATGACGGCCGGTAGCGAGAGATCCTCTCCGATAACTGCAGTGAGGACCCGACGCTGCGCCGCCCAAGCGGGGCAGTCTGCGAGCGTATGTTGAGCCGAGTCCTCACTGCAGTCGCAGTGGTGGCAGGCGGGACATAATTCTCTCCTAGCGACCGAGTGCAGGTACTTTCCGAAGCAGCCGTGCCCGGAAAGAACCTGCGTTAGGCGGAAAGAAAGAGTCCCGTGCTGCCGCTCTGCCCATTCGACGATGACCGGCTGGAGCGCCTCCACAGCGGCAAAGCCAGCACGTGGAGCCTCCAGCCGGGACGACCAGTGAGCCATCGTGGCTCGACGAGCGGCTTCACGCCACTCGCGTACCTCTTCGGGCGGGGGCCGTCTGCCGCTACCCGCCCGGAACTCAGCCGTCCGCCGATAAACTTCGGCGAGCACTTCCGCCTCCAAATCCCACGGGGGAGTTCCGGCCAACGTGCACGCCGCCTCCGTCGACACGGTGCGATAACCACGTATGGCTCTAACCGCCATAACCCTCTGAGGGCGCCAAAGGCGTGCCCTATTCTGGGCGGTTAGAGCCTCCGCCCACACCGGTGCACCGTACAGTGCCATTGACCGGACAACCCCCGTGTACAGCCGTCTTGTAGCGACGCTGGGTCCACCCAAGTTGGGTAAAAGGCGCCCAAGAGCGGACGCAGCGCCGACCAGCTTTGGAGCAAGCTGCCGAAAGTGCTCGTCGAAGAGCCACCTCCCGTCAAGGATCAGGCCCAGATATTTAATGTGGGCCCGAACCGGTACAAGGACCGAGTTGACCATGATTGAAGCGCCAGGGGGCGGACCACGACGGGGCCCATGAAATAAAAGGGCCTCCGTCTTGTCCAGGGCCACCCGTAAGCCCAGCGCCTCGATGCGCCTGACCACCATTGAGGCTCCTCTGGTGGCCAGGTGCACAGCCTCTTGAAAGTTCACCCCCCGAGCTGTGACCAAAGTGTCATCAGCGTAACAAATTACGCCCAGCCCTGGGGGGAAGTCATCTCGGAGGACCCAGTCATATCCCATGTTCCACAGGAGGGGTCCAAGAACAGACCCCTGTGGAACACCGCACGACATGGGCCGACGTCTCAGATTTCCCTCTCGGTCCTCGTACATGACGGTACGCTCCTCTAAATAGTCTGCCACTAGCCGCCTCAGGTACTGTGGCACCCCGTGATAGCGGAGCGCTTCCCTGATGCAGCTGAATGGCAGGCTATTGAATGCGTTGGCGATGTCCAAAGACACCGCCAACAGCACGCCGCCACAGCTCACCGCCTCTTCAGTCACGGCCCGCAGACGCAACACAGCCCCAACTGTTGAACGACCCGTTCGGAAACCGAATTGGGCGTCCGACAAATCGGGGCCGACCTCGTCCAGGTGCTGGACGATGCGGGCAGAGAGTACTCTCTCAAACAGTTTACCCGCCTCATCCAGCAGCACAATGGGTCTGTAGGCCGCTACCGAATCGGCAGGCCGTCCCGGTTTCCTTAAAAGTACCAGCTTCCCGCTTTTCCAGCAATCAGGAAAGCGTCCGGACACCAAGCTAGCGTCGAACACCTCCCTGAGGCGGTCTACCAAATGGTCAAGGGCCAGGGCCAAGACTCGGGCAGGGATCCCGTCTGGCCCAGGGGCGGTGTTTTTGGAGCGGATCCGTAGAACAGCCGCCCCTATCTCCGCCTCGGTGACGGGTGGAAAATCCTCTTCCTCGAACTCCCCGTCGTCTCCGGCCAAGGCGGCCATCGACGGGGGTGAGTAATCCACCCGTTGCGGGAAAAGGCCCTCAACCACTTCCTGCAGGAAGCTGGGCTGGAGAGTCTCAGTAAGGGGGGGGCCCAACGCGCGGAGCTTTTGTTGCACCGCACGATAAGGGCGACCCCAGGGGTCACGATCTAGACCCTCCAGCATCTCCTTTCTCTTTACTTCTTTGGCACGGCTAATGGCCAGCTTCAGAGTACTCCGTGCCTCTCGGTACACTTCATGAAGCCGGTCCTCTTCCCGCTCTTGGCGGTGACGCCGACGACTGCGGGTGTAGGACCTCCGGGCACGAATGCAGGCCGCGCGGAGGTCCGCCAACTCCTGGGACCACCAGTAGACCTCCTTCCTTGGAGGCCGACGACCTTTAATGCGGGGCATGGCCGCATCGCATATCTGCGTAATCGCATTGCGAAAACGACCAGCCCCCATGTCTACCTCCTCGGTCGGAGGCTGCGGAGACAGCCAAGAGTAAACGATGGCTGCCTCCTCTAGTAGATCCCTATCTAATTTAGATACAGCCCACCGCGGAAAGCGGGATGAAAGCCGCGCCGTGTGACCCCTTCTGGGGTCCTGGGTCCGGGAGAGCTCAAATCGGATGTAGAGATGATCCGAGAGCGTCTCAACCTCTACCAGGACACGCCAGTTCCTTACACGTGTAACGAGAGCAGGGGTAGCGAACGAAAGGTCCACTATCGACCCCCCCTGCTGTCGCACACACGTGTTGGTGGAACCTCTGTTTAGGAGACAGAGGCCCACCGATGCTGCCCACTCCTCTACAGCGTCGCCCCGTGCGTCCGTCCTGGGGGAACCCCACGCAACGGACTTGGCGTTAAAGTCCCCCAGCACTAGAACGTGCCCAGACGCTAGTCGCCGCATCGAGGTCTCCAGGTTATTGAGGAAAACCTCGAAATCACTCAGACTCCGGTTGGGGGAGAAGTAGACACCATAAATGGTAATCCCCCCCCACTCAGCGGCAACATATCCAGTACCCTTGTCTCTTAACGACAAGGGCGGGGAATGAGCCGCCGTAGAGCCGATGACTGCCACGGAACCGTCCCGATCACCTAGCCAGTTTGGACGGGGAGGAACATAATAGGGCTCCGCGGCTACGGCCACACCAATAGACCACTCTGCCATGGTTTGCAGGAAGAGATCCTGCGCACCGGCACAGTGGTTCAGGTTCGTCTGGACAAGGAGGCTGGAGACGTGGTCCATTATTGGATCGTCTCTACAGCCTCCTCCATGGGCGACGGCGATAGTTTTCGATTGGCATCGGAGGCAGCCCGAGCCGACTGGCTATCCACCGATGTTTGCGGAGAAGTCCGGGGAGGCTTGCAGCTCCCCTGTCCCATCTGGTGATTGGCGGGCAAATTACCCGCCGCACACGCCGGGCAGTGAGGGGGGGCGGAACATTCCGCCGCTTTGTGCCCCGGTCGACCACAGCGGAAACAGAGTCCGCTGCAGTCAAAGCAGCTGCCGCACTTGGCGCGGGTGTGCCCCGATCCTAGGCATTTAAAACATCTCATCGGTCTTGCCGCCAGGACTGTGACTCTGGCGTTCACAAAACCGATGAGGACCTTGCCGGCGTCGCCCAAGATTTTGGCCGACGCTATGGGACAACTTGCCCACACCGCGCCAAGACCGCCTGGACCGGGTCGGATGGTGCCAACCCTAATGTTGTCCGCGTTGCACCCCGTCTTTTCGCGAATTGCAACCCGGACATCATCGACTGTAACGGAGTCGTCCAGGCCCGAAATGCGCAGCTCCGCGCTCTTTGTGGGCCTGGCAACCTTCACACCATCCGTCCCAGCAAATACTTCCCGCAGCTTCTCCGCTAGGACATCCGCCGTGTTTGCACCTTCGGCCCCGGGGAACTCTAAGACTCGAGCCCCCGTCTGGGCGAGGCGTAGCTTCACGCCTGAGGCCCCGAATTGAGTGCCGAGGCTATCCCGGACCTTCTTAAAAACGGTCGCGTAAGATAGCCCTCCGCTTGCCGCCTCCGTCGATAAGGTGACCACCACAGCCGCCGTTTTGGGCGCCTCCAGTTTCCTTGCCTTCTTGTTTGTGGAGGACGCTGCCATTGAGGACGTCTGAGGTGGAGAGACTCCATTTTTGGCCTTCTTGTTCCTGTTTCGGGACCTCTTCTTCTTGCCTCCCTCAACCTTTTGCCACCCATCATTGGAGGGGGAGGACGAGGAGGGAGGGACAGCTTCAGCAGCAGCACAAGGGGCACTCGTATCTCGCAGCGATGGAGAGGGGAGCGGAGGGAACTTCGTTATTGCCCCTGTCCTGGCCTTAGCCGGCCGCTTGGTCCTCGGTGTGGTCATAGGTGCCGGTGCAGACGCCGCTGCAGCGTACGAAACAACGCGGCCACCTGAGACCTGGCGCGGGATCGGAGTCGTCGCGCCCCTTAACTTATCCGCAGCGAGCGGCGGCCGAACGATGGGCGCTGGAGGCAGCCTAGCCTCCAGGCCCGCGAGGCGCCCGTCCATCATCCTCCACACTGCGGCAATGATTTCGCGCAGGTGGGAATCCGTGACATCAGGCACCCCGGGGGTTGGTGGGATGGGAGCCGGCCGCGCAACTGGGATTTGGCGCTCAGGACCGTCCGACCTCACTCGAAATTGGGCAAACTGTGTGCTGAGTTCGGCCACCTGCTGGGTCAGACGGTCGTTTGCCGCTTGAAGCCGCGCGACGTCTGTAATTAAGGTCCCAACGACCCCAGAGACGGCGGAGGAGGAGTCCTTAAGGGCCTTAACAAAAGTACCCTTAAGATTTTTGGATTTGGTGGCCACTTTGTGAATGATGGCCACCGCTGCGTTCGCTCTCTCCTGCATAATTAATGGTGTTTGAGGAGCTGAATCCCCCACCTCAGGCTCACGAATTTTTTGCAGGAGATCTGCAATCTCCTCCTCCGCTAAGTTTTCGCCCTCCTCTCTAGCACGGACTTGAGCTCCTCTCCGAGAGAAGGGGGAGCTTGTCTGGGCCGAGATCGGCGTCCGCGACCTGCCTCGCTGGCTGCTGGGAACCTTGGGTGGCAACATATCCGCCGACGTGTCGCCATCAGAGTCTTTAGAGCGCCCGCGCTTGCGACTCTCGGTGTCGCGAGGCTCCAACTCCATTTCTTCGCCTGAGTCAGCCGTTGTACTAGCCGCTATGCTCGCGGCCCTGGAGCGCACTCGCTCCGAAATTCTTCTGCTCCCAGAAGACAAATTGACTTCTGGGAGCTCCTGCGAGGTAGGCGTTCCTAATAGAACACCCTCGACATAAGACGAAGCGACATCTGCCTCGCTTAACTTTTCCTTTCCTTCCCCTTCTCCTCTTCCTCTATTTTTGTTTAATTGGCTGCAATTCATAATTAGACCCACGAGTGGGGGAGAACTAAAGGTCCACCCGGGCAGAGATCCCCCAATACCCGGGCAAGCGTAGATTTATGCCCAACCGAGGGGTCCGCAGTTACCCCGGCTGGGAGTGCGCTTGCGACTGAACCACCCATCAGCCATGCATCCCATGGTCACGCACCAGAACACGAGATTCGGGGTAATTTTTTATAGAGGTATTCTTCCTCGCGGTCCGGGCGGTTAAGCCAAGACCCTCGTCCCCGATCAGAGCCGCGAGACTTAACCACGACACTCCTTTCGGGATTACGATATGCCGACGGTGGCATCGAGATAAATCTCCAGATGCCTGCTCGGTGGCAGTGCGAGTGCACGCCGAGCCCGTCCTCTTTCCCCACTGTAGTCAGTGGAGAAACACCGACCCGTGAACGGGTCCTACTTTGGTGATTTTTTATTGAGGTTGCCTTCCTCACAGCTCCGAGGAGCGAAGAGCCAACAGCGGGATGTGCATACAAGCCCGCTCTGTTGGGCCAAGCCTCGACCGAGTGGCCGAAAAAAGATGGCCACCTCTTCTAGCCAGAAGATTAGCCGTTGGCGATGACGCCCTCCTCGAAAGCAGAGGAGGTGGCGTCAAGGCCGACGTTGCCCAGGGTGCACCACGTGGAGGTTTTCTAGCCAGCACCCCAGGAGATTTAATATCTTGAACCAACAATAGATTTGATATATAACATATGAAATACGAGGTAGGTTATTGCTACTCGTACTTAAGGTACTTATTTAAGTGTCATAATCTGATTGTTCGATTGTTGCCTGTATATATGTATATGCTTTTATTGCCATACAAATAAATTATTACTAACTAAGGTATTGTTGTCCTGTAAGATTGGTGTGATACTAACATTAACTGTATGATAGAAAAGTGCAAGAAATTTGTATTTCGTTGTATATGTACGATGACCACGGAATTTTAAGTGTGAGATATGACCCCAGTGGAATGGAATTATTTCAAGATAAAAAGAAAACACTTTTAATATACTGCAACTTATTAAATAAACGGCATGCAGGTATTCGACGCGACGTGTTCTTGTTATATAGGATTATTATGTCTCACACTGTAAGCACGATGACACGCAGCATTTGATCTGTTTACTCTGTTAATAGGTACACTACCGAGTTAACGTTGTTCGAAGGAGGATATATTAGTCGACGTGTTTGGTAGGTGTTAATCGACTTAGACCAAAGACTAAATCGGTATGTGGGATATAGACAGGTAACTCTGAATTTTTTATTGACAATACAAAACACCACCTGATGGCCAGATATGCAAAATCAATATAATATGTATAACTATATATACAAAATATATATTAGATACGAGTATACATTGTAGTACATAATATGCCTATAGCCACTTACTCATTTAAATGCGGTGTACATTTTGTGTATTGTATTGCTGGTTGTAACTTTAGGATTTTATAATGGCTTGGCTGTATAATGTATATTTGTTACTAATCTCCGGTTTCTGTGTCTACTGTATAATTTTAGTTCGTCTATCTCTATGATGGTGCTATTCTTAATAAAAAAGTTTGTATCTTTTTAACGACGATACTTATATATCACCGTAATATCAAAAACAAACAAACGTATATATTTTAAACAAAGCACAAGAGCCTGTGAGGATTAGTTCAAGTTCAGTTTGTTTCTGTACAATTACAGCATGCGCTTAAAGGCTTTGCTGCAATACGTGTAAAAGTTGTTGAAATACACGCTTTAAATTATTCTATGCACTTGTACAAGTAATTTTAAAATTTGACCCTGAAAGACAAGCGGTAATCAAAAATTTGATTTGATTTGTAAGTAAGATATATAATGACAATTGTTCCTACCGTCTAAGGAAGTGTTTAAACATATAATTATGTTATAAATAATACGTACGTACTACTTACTCAGGTTTCCTTTTATATATTAGACTTTTTGAGCACCTGTGAAAACGTGTGTTCAACAATTTAAACCTCTTGTTTGTTTGTAAAATATTTCACCACCACCAACTTTTACGTGTAATGATACGTTTAAACTCGCAATAGGTTTATTTAATTATTTAAGCCTTTTGTAGGTATGTCATGGATTTAGAGCTGTTGGATTTAAGGATTTCAGATTTTCTACTAATAGTATTCTTATGATATGATTTATTTTAAGAACAACTGTTTATCGATAGTCCTTTTAAGGCCTTGAGTATGTTACTTTAACATTTACAAGAACCAACTCTACTACTATCTACTTGCCACTTGGTGACTGTCTTGTTTTATTTAAAAAGTGTTTTACAACTTATCTTACTTACCAAGTCCTTTACGTAAGTGTTTACTATTACAATCTAATAAAAAACCTTATTGGCGCATATAAAATGTTATTCTCGAACATTGAATGAATGATATAATGAGCTCATTTAGAGCGGGACACGTAAACGAAGACCGGCGGGCTAGTTGCCAACTCACGCATTGTACAGTCACCTGCACTGAGATCAACTGCTTAAAACTCATGAATAGATTACCCCATTTATCAAAGATTACATGCGCTAATAGAAGGATTTAACTTCTTCGATACTTAACAGTCGTAACAATGAGTTGAAAGTTTCTAGAAAGTTAACTCTTATCTTTCACGAATGAATGAAGCTTGAATCTTCCACAACCAACAATACAATTGGCGTCATTGTATTGATAACACTTTGAAATTCAAAAATTGTTAAAATATAAATAAAGAACATTTAAAAGCTCTGTCATTTGTGACATTATGTTTACTGCGTCAGTTGAGCCTTCTAAACGATCAAAGTTAGTTTAAGGATATTTTTTATTTTTAACATTCACATCCTACCACCTTTATGCAGATGATCTTCAAATTTACACGCAAGCTCCTTAACACAATTTAGCAGGAGCAGTTGGAACAATCCATACGGACTTGGCGCGTATTTGCGAATGGAGCAAGCAATATGGTCTAGAGGTGAATCCGCTTAAGACACAGATGATAGTTGTAGGAAGTCCCAAGATGATACCTCGGATAATTTGGTCACAATTACCGGACATTGTGTTCAATGGTACTGTGCTGCCAATGAGCACTGTTTTTAAGAACTTAGGCATTTTAATTGACAATACCTTATCCTGGGCACCTCAATTGCGTGAAGTTAGTAGAAAATTATTCGCGTCAGCAGGATCTCTGAAACGCCTACGTAATTTCTTGTCAACGGTGACTAAGATTACGCTAGCACAATCCCTTCTTCTTCCTTTACTCGACTATGCCGATGTCAGCTATCTCGATATCACTGAGGAGCAACTCGATAAGCTTGAACGCCTTCAAAATTTTTGTATTAGATTTATATTTGGTTTACGCAAATATGATCACGTATCAGAATTTCGCACTTTGCTCATGTGGCTCCCAATTTGTCTTCGACGGGATACTCATATTCTCACTATGCTTTACAATATTGTTTTCAATCCTTTTACTCCTACTTATCTTAAGGAACGTTTTACGTTTCTCAGTGACACACACACCAAAACATTAAGATCCTCGGCATCATTGGAACTGGCAGTACCTCCACATTCAACCAGGTACTATGACCTATATTTTAGTGTACAGTCTGTGCGCCTGTGGAATAACTTACCTTTACACATTAGACGTGCCCAATCGCTGGCTACATTTAAGAATATGGTTAAAGACTATTACTTGGCTTGCTAGTATATTTTTTGTTTATATCTCATATATAATAAACCCATGGTATATAATATAAGTGTACGTACATATATGCATTTTTATATATATAATTGTATGTAGGTATGTTTATTTATATTTATATTATAATTTTGATCCTTCTTAAATAAAACGCTTTTTTTCTCTCTTCTTTCTACACCTAAACTACCGTATGTTCTTTTGCATCTTGTCTTTTTCTGTCCATCCTAAGGTTGCCTGTCAGAAATTGCATTTAGCGATAAGGCCGCCCATTGTACATTTCTATTTTGCATAAGTTCTGTAAATTTTTGTTTTAAGGTGTACAATAAAGTATATTGTATTCTATTCGATTAATTCCAAAAGGCTAGACTTATTCGTCCCTAAATCCTAAGAGATGAATGCCTCAATAATGAAAGATTACTTCTAATGTATTTTTAATTCTAAAGCAATGTCGCACACACAGGTGCAGAAGCTCGTTAATCAGCGCATTAAAACGCAGTCGCAAATAAGCCTATGATTAATCGGGCTACCCGTAATTTTCTGTCTGGGTAAATATTATTATTGTTCAGAAATGCCTTTTATAAATAGCTGAGGTAAGAAAGAATTCTCATTTATAACAAAAGAAATAATTAAATTCTTCTTTAATTTGTTTTTTTGCTTATTTTTGTTTTACATTTATATTTGTTCTTAAGGTAATTGGACTGAAGACTTTGAAGTATTCTTGCAGTTATTTTTTTCATATTTGGTCTGCTAACCCTGTATGGAGCACTTTATTAAAACATATACATATGTACACGTATGCACGCACACATACGTTATAGGCCTGTATCCCCAAAAAGGATAATTATTAACCCAATTGCAGATTAGAAATTTGTCCCACTAACGTAACAGAAGCCTAAACGACATACGTTTAGTCTGTAGTTATTTAATGTGTAGATGTAGGTGTTCGTATTCGTGTGTACTTATTATGATTATGTAGGTGTTTAGGCTACGGTTCATGCGTGTGTGTTCGGGGTGTATTTATGTTCAATCGACTCCTACTATATTCGGAAAGCTTTGTGTCTTAAGAGAAATATGAATGCTTATCAATGTGCTCTTTCTTCAATATATATATGTATATGCGTTTGTAATATAGTCTTACATATAATATGTAAAAGATCCCTCTCAAAATGATACCAGAGATAATCCAGCATCGATAAATACATTTTCTTTACCAAAAATATTATCAAATGCATATTCCGTTGTTTTCTTTATGTTTCTCAGACGTGCATCTTGTGTGTGTGTTTGTTATGTGTACCTTGGTATTATATTTTTTAATTGTATCGTAATATTATCTTGATTTATATCATAGGAATATTCTTAATATAAAGAGGTTTTATATTCAAAGTTGTTGCTTTAAGTTGAAGCTGAGAATCACTACACTTTTTCATGTGTTAACTTCTTCAAGTGAAACCAACAGATAAAGATTTTTACTAATGTTTTTTTTTTGTTTTTAAACTAGATTGTTTACCCTACAATTATGAATTGTTTTACTACCTAAAGTACTTTGTTTAACTACTGGCATAAATTACATAAAACAATTTTAACCACTTTTAGTGCGTATTTGAATGGTGTACACGTTTTTTTAATTCTGTGTAAATAAATTATACGCTTGTTTGTATACTGTATGCATCTTTATTAGACTGAAGTTTCCTGGATTGTAAAGCTAGTAGCTCAAACGAAACAATCCAATGTAAGGAATGTGTAATATAGAGATTATCACAATAAATATAGCAACATCTCAATAATACATTCATGCGCAGAATATTTGCAAAAACTATTTATTTTCCATTTTGTCAGGTTTTTTTGACACAAAATTGTACTGGTGAAGTACAGAGCCAGGCAAGGTTAGGGCAATACTATGCATATTTGATTAACATTGAACAAATTAATAGGAAATTTGACATTCGCTTTTCTTTTTACCACTAATCTGTATTTATATAATAGAACGCGACTCTTTTTGTGGTTTTGTTTGTTTTTTACTAAAATAGCATTAATTCTTGGATCTTGCGGTTTTTGGGACCGAGACCGCAGTCCTTCCAATTTTTACTTTCGACTTTTAGGATCGATGGAATTACCGCAAACGCGTGTGAATCTGCACGGAACATAAATTAAGTTTAAGAAATACAATTTCAACTAAATTAAGTATTAAAAATAAGCTTTAAATTTGTATAGTATGATGTTAATAAAAAGAACAACAGCCAGTGAACCTAGCCGCATTACGTCTAAATGTTCAGCAAATATCGTTGAAACTCGGGCAGCTGCGTGTGTACAGGATTAGACAGTTTTAGTATACGGGTATAACAAGTTTAGTGCAACGGTTATTGTTCTAACTGTATGACCTACTGGGCAGATCTAGAGAAGGCTAGAATTTCATCACAAAAAAACAAGTTGCCCTCAACTGAAATAACTTATTTTCAACAAGAACTAACAACTAACTCATTCCCTACTACAAAACTCACTTAGCTATTGAATGGTGTTGTAAACTCCTGTAACTCAACTTTGTCGCAACAACTACATCCTTTACGTGCCACCAATGCGAATTAGAGGGAAAAAATTGTAGTATATTGAGGAGGAAAGAAAGTAATATCGTATAGTAAGAGTAGAAGTATATAAATTCACATATTAAAATGTAATAAATCCGTTCAAAAATGAAGGAGTTATAAGGTAACAAACACAAAAAAAAAACACAAGAAAATGCACTGAGAACATCCTCCTTTTTATGAAATCGGTAAACATCATTTTCTTGTAGACCCCATTACCTATAGATAGATTCTCTATATGTACTACAATATTCACTTCACCGTGTTCTATTATTAACTAAACGCGTAAACCAAGCATCCCTTAAATACTAACTGATATTAGATTCCGTGTAAGTGATCCGTTAAGAGATGCGATAACAAAGTAAATATCAACTTAATAGTTTCAGCTTCAAGATTGTTGCTTCCATCTCTTTCTAACTTACGAGAGCAAGAGGGATAATACAATATCAATCAGATGATTAAATTGTATCGTACATGTGTAAGGAAATTAGATTCAGTAGATCATATTGCTAATTTGATTACGGATGGCCACGAGGAATGGTAAATTTTGATTATTTGAAATAATTACTATTTGAAGCAGTAGACAATATTAGAAGTATGATAGATGTTTCATATAATACAAGCCAAATTAAGCATATCAAGAGATACAAAGAGTAAAGCACTTTTTTTGCGGTTAAATTGTATTTATAATTAATTTTTCTTATGCATATTAGTCGTTATTACTCATTAATAAATAAACAACCATGGAGGGGTTACCCCGTTTTATGCCGTGGGTGTCATACAAGCGACTTATTGATCCAGCTTTTTTATATCAGAGAGTATACATATACATATATTTTTTTATTTTCAAATTAAAAGAAGAAGTATAACACAGGTCGTTATATAGAATCTAAATAAAATACAAGATTGGCTTATGCTACCTTTTACTAAATATATAAGTAGGAAGATTTCATGTATGGCAGTTAAGTTCACTTTTGTACATTCTCGCTATGCATTTTCATTTGATAAATACATATGTATATATGATGTTTTATATTTAGAAATAGATGAATTACAATATAACTACATACAAACATACTCTTGCGCCGCTATCACTAAAAGAACTAAGTTGTAATTGGCAAAATTGGCAATACAGCTCTGCCGTGAACAAGAACACGTACATACATGTTTGCAGCTATTACTCTACTTTGCGACTAGAATATACAAACGCCTGAAATTGAAAGACAACAGAACATAGTATTGTAAACATAACAAATATTATGCATATGAAGTGTAGCGTTCATACAGAAGAAGCTTTTTTTTTATACAATTTCAAGCAGACGGGTCACCTGATGGTAAGTGACTACCGCTGCCCATGGATACCCGCAACTTATGAGTCACAAGTGCGTTGCTGGTCTTTTAGGTAGGAGTGAGCTCTTTTATTAAAGGTTTGAAGGTCGTATCGGTCCGGAAATTCGACAGGCGACAATTGGTTTACGGATGTTGAATACTTAAATTGTCAGCAATTTATGAAAATCACGCAAAAGGGAATATCGTTCGTGGAAACACTGTTCCATTCCTGGAACGCAAAAAATAATAAGTAACTTACCGTGGGCTTATCAATAAAGGTTTTGCTATTTCATAAAAAGACGACACGGACCATGCAAATAATATTATATATACACCACTGGATATTTATAATATCATCTATGTGTGTACACTGAAAGTTTTAAAACAATAAGTGAAAACTGAAATATATACATGTATATATATTATAGCCTGTTACTATTTTTATTCCTTTTTGAAATAGTCTACGTTCCTTTTAAGTAGTATCGTCATATGAAATGTAACCATTGACTGAAGCAGTGAACCCACTCTCCTTTAGGGATCTCTTCCATGCCTTTCTCAAATGTACCCACAGCATTTTCAGCTTTCATAAAACGAATTCCTCTAAGTTTATCTTTTATTTTTGGTAATTAATAAAAGCCACAAGTTGCTAAGTCAGGAATGCAAGGAGGATGACTCACTAACTCTTTGATAGACAAATATTTGATAGTCCTTCTAGCGGACGTTTTTGATCTTCCGTCAAATTATGAGGTATACATATAGTTCAAAGCTTTCTGACACCTAAATGTTTATGTTATAATTTTCGTACTTGATTCATACTAATGTTTAAAACGGGCCGAATCTGTTTATATATCACCCTTCCATCCACTTCTATCATTAGCCGCATAGCGCTCACGTTATTTTCAGTAGTCGCTGCAGAAGGACGAAAAGGAATCAAGAAAATCAGTGGCACGAGATTTGGCTAATATGAAAAGCTATAGCTTATATGAAAGGCTATATTATGAAAAGCCCTAAAAAGTCATGGTTGTTGAGTAAGACCGCAACAACAGTCGCATTAAATCATTGAGCAAAAATTTTCTTGTCAAATCTAGTAGTCAAATCCATTTCGATGCACGAGAGATACTTAAAATTACTGGCAAGTTGTAAAACAAATGACATATAAATTCATTACACATCTACAGATTCTCAAACAGTTCCTAATTCAAAATTTAAATAAAATTTTCATTTGATGCTATTCTTACTGGCCTATTCTATAAGCTTTCAGTGGGGCCCACACACAATATATTGTGACGCCATGCCTACGTCACCGCACAGACAAACAATCCATAGAAGTTTTTCGAAGGAAGATTGACAAGTCACGATAGCTGAGCGGTAGTGGCTACGGCTGCGAGCCGAATGCCGTGAGTTCAAGCCCCGGAGGACTCTATGGGTTTTTGTTTGTGATTTCGGTGTTTTATAGAAAATTCTAGTAAATGGAGATGATTCTTTACAAAATTCGAATATAATGGAAAGTACTAGATTAGGTTGTATAAGACAATGTAAAAGAATAACGAAATGACAGTCGAAATTCAACAAAGTACGATCGAAATTAGGGGTATATAAAGAGCTCCAGACGCGCCTACAGGGCAGTTCAGTGGAAAGTGCTCTCAAATGAAGAATAAGAAGAAGAAGTGAAAAAGTAGTACAATGAAGTGAAGTGAACAGTGAAAGTGAATAGTGAGTAGTGCAGTGCTACCGTTGGACTGAGTTAAGTGTAGTCCGCGGGAACAGTGTGGAACAGTGCTACGCGGTTCGTGCAGTACAACTCGTTCTGTGCTGTGAGTGTTACGCGTTCGGAATATTGTGAAACGCAAATAAATCGTTACTCTCGGCAGTGACATTAGTTTCCTTCCAATCCCTGTACCCTCTTCCGTAACAATATCTTATATATTGTCTTTGGTCCACCTAAAACGACGTACTGCTAGAGAGGCGACGTCTGTCGGGGGTTGAGTGGTAATAGGCTAACAGGACGGTATAACCGTGTAATATTTATGGGGGTTCTCACGCGTAACAAAAAAGTTATGTCCCTACAACTAGTAATATGTCCTAAACTGTAATTACAACAGTATATGTTTATCTTAATTATTTCGCAGTTCCGATCACCTACTGGTGTAATCGCTATAGTTGCGGGATATGTGTAGGTGTATAATTGTCACTAACCACTTACACAATCAATTGACTTCATCTCCAGGCGTATATGTTCTTCTGGTCGGATGCCATGTAGTGTTCAGTGTTACATAATATATAACCCCACTCTAAACTTGTGAAGCTGATAGAAGTAAATTAGACTTGTTCAAGTAAAGAGCGTATGGATATATTAATGAGTCATCAATTAACTGACCAGTAGAGTATTCAGTTTACTATTAGTTTTTTTGTATTCGTCTCAAGAACAGAATTTTTAAAAGATTATTTGCCTCCAGTATTTTATATAACATTGAAAAGGTCAATAATTCATATTAACTGCAAATCATCTTTATGGATCAAATTAATTAAAATTTTAATGGTAAGGTATGTCACAGAGCTCTGTACTTTAGAATTAAGATCCCTCTTATAATACTATGTATACCTGTGATGACAATAAACTATCTGAATCTGAATCTGAATCTGAATAAAGTAAAATATAAAAAGAAAATAATAATACTATAAAATAATACATTTTGTACCTTATTTTTTTTTATATTTATATAACTAACTTAAAATACCTAATATATATTTTTTTTCTTATGGGATACGGGGTTAACGAGCAGACGGGTTACCTGATAGTAAGGAACTACCACAACTTAAGAGTCACGAGTGCTAAATTGATTTGTTTGTGACCGTTTTCCTCCTATAGAAAAAGCATTTTCATCTTCCGCGGAATTTTCTTATTTCCCAGAAAACAGTTTCAGTTAATTACCCAATTCTTTATAAGTCATCAATATAAGGACAAAGCATCCGTCTGTATGTATGACTGACATTGTACTTGTTAAACTACAAAGAACTGTTCTGAACGACTACGACTGACGACAAACCTAAATGTCCTTATATATAGTACCATCATCTATAAATAGCACCTATGTACTGTGCCGACTTTGCACAGGCAAGAAAGTTGTAATTATTAACTTTGCTTTTGGGCAGCAATCAATAACATTCTGTCGAGTTATCGCTGCACAGTTAATTAGCTGACAATCATTACCGGCTCCCTTTGTATTGCCGTTTATTGTACATTACGTTCGTAACGAATGCAAAATAAAAGCTTTAATGGAGTGAGAACTGATTAAATTAATTTTCCTTATTTATAACAATAAAAGTTAATCAGTTACTCAAAAATCATCCCACTTAATTATTTGAAAACAAAAATACATATTAATCATTAAATATTGACAACAAAACAAAAAAACATACATAGACTCTTGTATGAGTGGCAGGCAGTGCTGTAATTAACCCACCCATACCAAACCTATATTTTGCTAATTAAAATTTGGTCTACGCAGCAGGGGACAAGCCTTTTGACGTTTACCGGGCACAGTATGACTGAATATATAAAGTCTGTAAATAACAGCCCGTTTAGTTAGTTGCCTTTTACGAGAACCAAACAAAATTAAAAAATATATAAAGTAAATGACATACAAGTAACATTGATATTTTTACGCTACAGATTATCTAAAGTAAAATCTCTTCAAATAAGTAAAAACTTAAAATACCTACTCATGCGTTCTTAAGGTCGAGGTGAAACATGAAAATCTCTCGGTGGTGAAAGGTGAAACATGAAAAGTTAGTAATAGTCTGTACACGTTTGTGCAACGTGGTCTATAAATATATTGAACTCGCTACGAAGCTGATACATATTAGCAGAGATAGAATCAATGGATAAAGATTTCTTATTTTTTTTTTTTTTTTTATAGTGGCCTGAGAGTGGAGTTATTATGGTAAATTACTCCACTCTGCCTGATGAAAAGCAGCAAGTGGAGTCTGAGAGTGGTCGTCACAATCCTTATTGCAAGTGTAGTCAATGCAGCATGGTGACCCACACTATGGCGACCTGGTGAGATGTTTTTCACGCCCACTTAAAAGACCCGAGATCAAAGTGGGAGGGAAACAAAGGTTAAAGTCGTGAACCGTTTAGTTTGAGATCGTATATTTTCCATTCTCTAACGGTGACTCCTCAGGCCAGCACGTGTTGTCGTGTAGAGAAAGGGGGACAGAACACTGCGTAATGTAGGCGATAGAGGACTGCCATAGAGGCCACATCTCTTCGCAACTGCAAAGGTTCTCAGGACTGTCACTAATGCAGACTGCACGACGCTGCAACTGATCGAGAGCGTCCAGCAAATACTTAAGCAGCAAATACATAGCCGTCCCAAAGATGAGAGCAGTACTCTACGCAGGAGCGAACCTGGGTCTTCTATAAAAGACACAGATGCTCGGGCGAAAAGAACCGTCTCACCTTGTTCAATATACCGAGCTTCAGTGAGGCCGCCTTAGTGACGCTCCCGATGTAATTCCGCGGATTAAGAGCTCGGCAAATGTCCATACCTAGGATACTAAGCCTATCCTGAAGTGGCAGTTGAGTGTTCTGAAGAGTAGGAAGGGGATGGAATGGATTTATATAATAATAAATAACAGAGTACGTGGGAAATCGTTTTATCGACGTATAAAAGATTGAATAATGAATAATAATTAATTGATCACAAAATATATAAGTATATATTCAAATATCACTTAGAGTTGCTAATAACATAATGTTTAGTGTGTTATAAGCTATTGAAATAATTAAGTAATAATAACACGGAATGTCAATCCCTAACCGTATAGACAGTAACCGTTAGTTTTAAAAGCACTTATAACTGTCCCAGTACTCGATAGTGTGGACGGTGATCAACGGTAGTAGATTAAGTTTAGTGTTACGAAAGTATTTGCCCACGACACACAGATATACTTAATTGTTGAAATAAGCGATTTCGACAGCAACACATTTTCTTTCACAAGTTCCGAAACAAATAGTTTGTAGGTTAGCTACTTTAAGACGAGTCGCTATTAGTATTGATAATACTTTTATGTAAGTTGTACAAACTAGATACAGTATATATGTATATAGTTGCCGAAACTCGCTACTTGCGGTGCTCTCGCTAATCTAATCCACCCTTGAACACAATCGGTGCCATTCGGTTGAAACTGTCTAAAAATACAGAAACAATACGAATTATTCTTCTCTAATAGGTTTGTAAACATTACTACTTTTACTCTGCGTTGACAAAACAATATAGTTTATCAAAGACTTTCCAAGTACTTAACGAGGTCACAAGCTAACGTGTAACGGATGGGTGCTGATTTTAAAGCCATAGCAATGTTGTGAAATATGTGGTTCTAATGCCGCTCTGGCCGCCTTCCAAGCTATAAATCGCACCTTTATTCATAAACTGAGTTATCTCAAAAAATTAAATTATGTGTAAAATCGCCATAAATTAATAAATAAATAAAATAAATTAACTAAATTTAAATTTGACATTTTCAGTTTTTTTTTAATCATAATATAAAAATAGATGATTTTGGTAAATTTTAAAAATAGATATGTGTAAAATACACATATCTTTTTTGTGCATCTTACACATATCTACTTTTAAAATTTACCATTTAATAAATTATAAGAATGGGGTATAAAATTATCATATTTTAATAGAAATTACACAATAAAGAAGAATTTTAAAAAGTTCCAACTTATTTCTTTTAAACTTTTAAACAAATAATGGAATCTAATAATTTTGAAGCAAACGGAGTAATTGAAAATATTGCAGTTTTATATAAAAATATTTTTTTTGGTACGTAAAATTGTTGGATTTATTTTGGTATTGGACATGTGAAATAGTTTCCTGTTACCAAATTATCAAATTTTTCCGATTTAAAAATAGATTACATAAAATAAAACTACATATACATGGGTAAACAAATTAGCTTACCCCACAATAGTAACGATCAAGAAGTAGAACGCAGGACACACCTTACCTGGAACAAATTCTGGGCACTAATGGACATATTCAAAAGCAGCATGTCGATCAAAATTAAAACTAAAGTACTAAACTCGTGCCTAATACCGTGCCTCACGTATGCTTGCTAAACATGGAAATTCAAAAAAAAAAACTAAGGATAAAATAATTGCATGTCAGCGGGGTACAGAACACAGTATGCTGAATATTAGGAAGATGCAAAAAATAAGGCACACCAAAATTAGAAACATAACCAAGGCAAGGGATGGATTAGAACACGCTCAGTCACTAAAATGAATGTGGGCCGGACATGTGGCGCGTCTACGTGACAAGAGATGGACGAAAACGGTGACCACATGGGCGGATCCACAGGGAAAAAGAAAGAGAGGTAGACCTGTAACTAATTGGGAAGACGACATCAACTAAACCTGATTATAAACATACCCATATTTCATTCGAAAAGCATTTCACTGTAACAACACTTAAGAAAGTAAATTTCATTTGTATTAAATAAATTTCATCGACAATTCAGTTTATCCTTTAAACGAAATGGGATCGCCACAAATTTTTAATTTGACTCTACAGTGCTCATGCTTCGCTGTTTTATTTGCAAGATTCTTTTCTCCAGGATTAAGTTTATATATATGTTTCTAATAGTGTTAATGTGTTTCATTCAGTATTTTACAAATAGTAGACAAACAGACGGTTTACCTGATGGTAAGTGACGAAATCAAGAGTTGTAAGTGTGCTGCCCGTCTTTGAGCGTGATGGGGGATAGGGGATGCAACAGAAGTAATGCGTCACTACCGGTCGCTGCTTAATTGCTAATGCTACTAAAGTAATAGTACTTGTAGTACGTCCTTACCTCCTGCTTACTGTATCGATGATATGTGCGATGGAGTGGCGTACGCTTGTTAAATATAACTCAATTACTGGGATCGAGTTGGTTTACCACCAGAGATGGTCTTTCTGTTTCAAGCCCTAAGTGTTTATGCTATAGGCGCACCTGTAGTATGCTAGCTAAGTATAGCGTGAAAGTTGACTAGAAAATCACTGATTACAGAACATTTACTTAAAGAGAGCAAGACCAATCACCTCATTGAATTACACCGTACGCTACCTTGCTACTTAGTGACACTTTTATTCAAGAGATGTACGTGAAACGAATAAGAAACCAAGAGTTATAAAAGATCCAATCGGAAAGACAGATTTAAATTGTCTGGTACGCCGAATCAAACGTTAAAAGAGAAACATCACCAGCAAAATTGACATGATTAGTTTCTTACAGAATAAAGATAGTTTATGATCAGACTGTTATTTCTTACATGTAAGAAGTTATTATTATTCTGTCAGATTAAAATAATATATACATACAAATTACATGTGTCAATATAACATATAAATACATAATATATTGAAATATATAAAAAAAAAAAAATAGTAGACGAACGATATCGAGTACAGGGACCAAGACACCGGTTGTTAGGTCTCCAAAGATGGGAACCTCCTGACAATGCGGCCCATTATTATTACATATTACTAGGACTTCGTTAACGTTACTATTGTTGTAGTTGAGAACTGAGAACTGGGAACATAAACATTTACATTGTGCTTGTGACAATATGAATTAAATGAAAATAAATATTATATAAAAATTAACAAGTACATAAATATAAATGTTAATTAAATAACAAATAATTATATTTATTTATCTATTTATATAAATATAATAAAACTAAATAGATTTTTTGTTTGTTGGTTTATAAAAGCTAATCTCTGAAATGATCAGTCGGATTCTAAGAATTCGTTACGTGTCGGATAGAGGGTTTATTGAGATATAATAACTTATACTGAAATTAAAAAACAAGGATGGATTGGGAAGTATAAACCATAGGTCGTCTACACATACATACACACATGACGGACCTGTTGGTCTAGTGGTTAGTGACTCTGACTGCTGAACCGGAGGTTCGATTGCCACATGGAATAACATGTTTTGTGACCCACAAACAATTGTCCCGAGGGTGTTCTTTCTGTCCGTTGATAGAGTGTTAGTCGACACAGGACTCTTTGCTAATGCGAGAGGTGTCTTTTAATAAATAAGAAATAAAAATATGTGAACCAATTTACTACGTTACTTGTACCGGAGGTGTCACACATACCTCTGGCGTACAATGTTATTGTTCCGCTCATTATTGATAATTGTGATGAGACACGGATAAGTTCAGGGTATTATATTTATGTATATATATTTATGTGGTTTACTGTGGAGCAAAATTGACCCCTATAGGCTTGCCCACTATTACGTTTGTGGGACTACATTCTGAATGGAAAAATTTGGGGGGTTGATAAACCTCTGCCTGCCCTTTACACAGGGATACAGGCGTGAGCGTATGTATGTATTTATTTAACAAAGTTCTTTTCCCTTGTTCTCAATTTATTTTTCTTATCTCGCGAACTAGGCGTCCAGTCGCTTTAGTCTGAATTAGTGTAGAGCTTTCCTTATTAGGTATTATTACCCAAAACTAAACAACAACCAAAAATTAAATGACAAAACCCCTAGAGCTGCTAAGTTTTCATCTGTTAGGCTGTCTTTGAAATTAGATGACGGATGCCAACTTCAACATACATACATACATAATATCACGCCTCGTTTCCATAGGGGTAGGCAGCGACTACTTCCTTCCATTTGCTACGATTCTGATTCCTTTCTCGCTTCTTCAACTTTCATTTCGTTCCGCATACAGGCTCGTCGGTTAAAGCAACCCACTTTGATTGTATACAATTACGCGTCCGTAACTTTAAGTAGGTTATACTTATATATATTTTTTTTTTTTATGCTATACAGACGAACAGACGGGTCACCTGATGGTAAGTGACACCGTCGTCCATGGACACTTGCAACTCAAGAGTCTCAAGTGCGCTGCCCGCCTTTGAGGGTGATGAGGGATGGGGGATGCAGGGAGCGGAAAGAAGAGAGGAGGGATGAGGAGATGGAAAAAAAGAAGAAAGGAGACGAGGGGAGAGAAAAAGGGGGGAGGGGGAATTGGGCCTCCGGAGACCTCACTCATTTCGGGGAAATGCAACGCAAGCGTTACTTCACAACCGGTTTTCTGTGAGGCCGTGATATCGCACCGGCCCAACCGGCCCATTCATGCCCTAGCACGGCTCTATGTCTAAAATAAATGCCATTATATGATGTTTGATTTCTTCATAAAGAAGTAGTATAAAAGTAGAAATATAAAAGAGATTCCGTGTCATATATGAAGCAGACATATTCACATTTTCTTATGTATTTGAAGAATTCTAGACTGACACCTTGGATTTTATTATATTTACAATAAATACTCATAAATACTGAGCTAGTGAAAGGCAGATAGAACACATTTCAACAAATATCAAATCTTGTCTAATCACCGTCTTTTACCTACTGTATACTAGACGAGGACTAGGCATCAGGTTAAGCTGTACTCGGCTGTTACAGGTTTAAAAGTCAGATGAACTTCTTTAAAAATATTTCAACAGCTGTGGCAGCTTTGTTGAAATATTATAAAATAAAGGCTTTTTCAATTGAAAAACACAATGCCAGATGATTTGATGCCAGATTGCAAACCATTCTAAAATAACATTGTAATAAAAAGAGTATCAGGTCGACGTCGGTATAAAATTGTCATCCTTTAGGGTAAGTTAGGCTTTTTCTCAATACAGAATTTATAGTAAGTTAGACTTAATCATTCAAAGTCTGGTGTGATAATAAATAATATATAAGTAGATAATACACGTCTATTGGTCGTATAAGCAATTTATTTACATTGAAGTATTTCAATTCTCGATTCAGTCTCTCTCGATTAAACCTATAAAAATAGAAATGATATCGCTTGTATAAAGTAAAGCAATCGTTATATGAAATTTACATAAGAAACCTATAATAGTTTTGCTGTGTAGTATTATATTATTCGTACAAACAAAATTGGCAATTATCGTAGACATAAAAATAAAAAAAAACATTTATAATATTTCTTAAAGGTCTTAGGCAAACATAAGTAAGTCTGTTCTTAAGGCTTATGATTTTTTGATGAAGTATTGATTTTGGCAATAGTTTCATTTTACCTATGAGTCCACAATAATAGAAACTTTACGATGGAATGCCATACAGTGGCCTTTTTTACCGTAAATACGTTGATCATGAAATAGAATAAAACATTTTTATCGAAGCTTTTAAAAAACTCTATGCCGTTTTAGTTTGGGTTTGGTAAAGGTTTTAATATAATATAGTATACAGTTTAAACGCAAAAGTTAATTATTTAAACTAAAATTTTAATCGCTGTTATTGGCCTTTGTGCATGGTTCTTCGGTGTTTATACTTCCAGGCTTAATTTATTGTACGAAAGCAAAGCACGAAACAAAGAAGGCTCACTACTACTATTATTGCAATTTTCAGAGCACGTTATATTAATTAATATTGTCATCTTACCCTGCTACGTTCATTTCCTACTTTCGTTTTTATTTGAATTTTATATTGATATTTCGTTATTATTACAAAGCTATTTTGTTGTTACATTGTGTGTTTGTAAAGTAACATTTCTTTTACATTAACGGTTTCCTTGTTGTGCTCTACACCCCTACTTAAAAATACAGAAACTTATTGTTCTTCTTAATAATATTTCAACATATGAAACGTTTAGTGCATCCAAAGTGTTGATGACAAAGCAAGCGTGAGACTAGCAAGCGCATTAATTAGAGTTGACACGCTTCGTTTTTGATTGGCAATTGTTTTTAATTATTAGAATTTACCAGCACTACTAGTGTGTTGTATTCAAGCAGGTGTACAGGTGTCAGTCTAGTGCTTCCAAGACTGAACTGACTCGTTATCCACTTTTTTATTAAGCTTTTGATAAGCAACTCTTTTTGTACTAACATTGTTTGTGTTCATCTACTATCAACATTTCTGAGCCCACTCGCACTGATTTGCTGTCAGTGGGAGTAGGCCCAGAAATACGTATAGTACCAGCAGTATAAACCGTCAAGCTAAAAGCATTAACCGTTCGTAAGCCACGAGCGTGTATAAAAGGCCTGATGAATGTGAAAGAGGCGCGAGCTGTATGTCGGGATCGTGTTTGTCAAAGTTATACGGGAATAAAGCATATGCATATTTATGTATAATATGTATATGTGGTTTAAAAAAAAATACAGAAAATGTAAACTTGTCTTTAATTGAACACATACTCGTAGTACGTCTAACATCGGTTTAAAAAAAACGTTTAGTTGTTGAGAAAATCTGTACACTTATAGAATATTTTTTTTACTTCAGTTCTTTTGTACTTTGCAGATAAAAAAGTACTGGCCTGTCGGGCCAGTGGTTAGTGACCCTGACCTGCTAAACCAGAGGTCATGGGTTCGATTCCCACCCAGGACAAATATTTGTGTGATGATCATGCATGATCATTTGTTCTATGTCTGTGTGTAATTTATCTATTGTTATGTATGTATTTATAGTATTATATATGTATGTTTATCAGTCGGTGTCGCATGAGACCAGCCCCCAAAAGTAAACACCTATCTCCTTACCAATTCCATTTGGGACCACACGGATAACCAGTCCCAAATAAGCACTCATTCCAATTCCAATTCCATTGGAGACCACTTGGGTAACCAGCCCCAAAAAAGCGACCACTTCAACAATTAATAAGGGCTATACAGATAACTGGCTTAAACCTTAATGTCTCTTAGATTAGTAAAGTGTTTTCAGTGAACCCCTAATGCAATTCAATATATATTTTCTACCTGTTTGGTAGTCGATTGAATGCTGAAGAACCAAAGTTCGTGTTGCCTTACGAGTTCGACCTTGGAAAACTAGAAGCTGAGCATGTCAGGAGATGGACAGACACAACTACATGGAACTGTTATTAGTTACAATTTAGATACATAATGGCGTATAAACAATATATATGTATAGACATATATAGTTAGCAAGGTAACAAATATTGCAACAAAATTGTGACGCAGCATGAAAAATGTATGAACAAAATTCTGCAAATGATCATAACGTAGTCGAGTAGATTGCCTGCAGAACATAACCGTTCCATATCGTACTTTCTTGACGTAAAAGGTAAAATGTGTATGTGGTAAAATGAGGTAAAAGGAATGTATTATGGGAAACAGACATAGCTAGTGAAAATAAACCGAATAAATGATTAGCGCAAGAGATAATACATTAGAGCATTAATTACTTCTCTTTTGTTGTTATTTCCGACCTAACGTCATACTTAAACATTACAAGAAATGCACATTTAGTCCGTCCATATGAAATAAATGACATAAAATACCCGATTCTCAAAAAAAACTGTTTATTTTGATCAGATAAAAGGAAATTATATTTTAAACACCAGCCTTTTCTAAAAGAAAACTTTAAAATTAGAAAGACTATATTTTATAATTTATTCATCAGGATTTGTGGGTAAATATTTTATTTGAAACTTTAAAATATAAGTAATTAATGATACCGTGAAGTCAACACATAAATAAATAAATATTTCATAAATTGAAATGCGAAGGATAGCAATCAATTAACATAACTAACAATTAAAATAAAATTAGTTGCATGATAAGTAGGTTATCTAAACTTGCTTTTGGTATTGAATACAGAATTCTCAGAACGTCAGTCGATTCCACTGTACCCTTGGGTCTTACCAGTATTCCGTTTCACAAATTACAAGTAAATACATTTTGTGAGTATTACATTGGACAACAAAAGACTATTTGGAACAAAATCTCCTTTAACAATATACCATAATGAAACATGAGAATTAATTATAGTGAAATTAATCTGTAAAATATATTAAGTTTCACTGACTTTTGTCTGCGTATCAACTTGACATGTTTCCCAACTCGTGTAAAACTAAAAAACATACATTTAGTATATACCAATAAAACATATATATACCAACTTCATCAACATTGGTTTATTATATTCGTAGCGTGTTTATACATAATAAGCCTCAGAAAACCAAACATTCACAAACAAAATTTTAAAATAATACTTCGATGTGCCTAAATCAGGATCAGTAGTAATAATATTCCACCTTCAGAGGAGGAATATTTTGTTGCTGTTGTGATGAAGTGATATTAACTTTGAGTTCAACAAATATGCGTTAAGAGTGGGAATGGCAAATATATTGTGTCATACAAACAAAAAATACTTTTAGAGAAATACTATTAATTATTGTGTTAACGTGGTGGAGCCATGCTTAGACACAAATGGGCTGGCTCGACCAGTGCGATACCACGGCCTCAAAGAAAACTAGTTTCTCCAGTTTCAGAAAACACGGTTTCCGGAGGCCCAACTCCCCCTTGCCCCTTTCCACTCCCCTCGTCCCAATTCTTTTTTCCCATCTCCTCATCCACCCTCCTCTCTTTCTTTTCCCGCATTCCTCATCATCCTCATAGGCGGGCAGCGACTCTTGAGTTGCAGGTGTCCATGGACGGTAGTTGTCACTTACCATCAGGTGACCTACGTGTTATGTTTCAAAAAAAAAACAACACCTACATATGCACTAGATTTAGTGACTGAAGAACATATTGTTTCTGGAATGATCGAAACCTTTGAATACTTCATTATTACTATATACATATCCTATGACTGACAAACTCAGTGCTTTCTTCTCATTCTATTTGTGAATTTCTTAATTTGTTAAACAAATAACATATGTGTTGTAGAAACACTTGTTGCAATATTAAAGTCATTCCGCTGGTTAACGAGTACTGACCTTGACTTCGGGCATCCCAATAGAGCGAGTAAATTATTTTATTATATTAACTCGCTCAACAATTTATGTATTAAGAAAAGGTGTAGGAACCGTGCACCGTTACTTCTGTTTATTGAGACGGGAGCACATGGACAAACATAAAAATTATATAATATTTGCATTTTTTTGCAATTTTTGCTCCTGTTCTTGCGCTGATGGTGGAAGGCACAACTCTTTAACAGTCAGGCATTAGGGGATATTTCTTTAAATTGCATTAGATCAATTGTGAATGTGTCTTTAAATTGCACGTCTTTGAGGTTTATCTCCTATAGTAATATATTAGTACCTATAATACCCACCTACATTAGTATAGTAATATAATAAAGCTTAATGGTTTTTGTTTGTTTGTTTACACGCGCTAATCACTGAAACAGTCTTACAGTAAGATTTGAATGATTTTTATTTAATACAGTATTTATCGAGGAACAATTAAAGTTATAAAAGATTACCCTACGATGCTAAGAAGCTGAACGGTGACAGAAAACGTAAGTGCATTTGCGGGGAACGGCTACTCGCATTACATATTTACTTTATATCAAAGGCAATGTATGAAAGTGAAATCAAATACTACACCCAGACTGTGACTCATAAATAACACGGTTTATCCATTTGGTGGTCAAATGTGTTTACTTGTATTAACAGTTTGCATTAACCCAATGGAAGAAACAGCTACGTTGTTGATTTCTTTGAGAGCGGACTATCATTTACTTTTTTTTTAAGTTGACCATGAAAAAAAAGGTTATGTTTCAGCCGCGAAATTCTGCGGAACGACTCAAGTTAGTGTTTTATGTAAAGAGGTAACCTCACTCATAGACTCCCACATTATCGCTTAAAAACCTGTTAATGTCCATATTGATTACTACACGCTCTTGAAGGGCTTCTATCGTTTACCATACATCTCTAAATCTATATTTTTTAATTAAAGCTGTTTGAAAGTTACAACCTAACAAAATATAACGATTTATTACTAATAGCTTTTCATAACGATTTATCACTCAGTCAACGCCTATATATACGGTAGTTAGGTCGTCACTATTGCAGCTGGGCTCATAGCAGACGCTACGCTAAGTTTGTTTACACCTATTTTCAAGTGAAAGATAATAAAATACGAAACACTACTGTTCACGCGCCTTCAAGATTTACTAGCGTTAAGTGATTATGTGTATCGCAGGCGTTTTTTCATTTTATGTTAACATCGATTGATTGATGATTTGTCACTTGACATTATATAGTTACCACGAAAGCACCGTTTTTTTTTCTTTTTTATTTAAAATAAAATCCTACTGGACCCATATACGCCCCTACATGGTCCGTACCGAACCGGATTGATAAGACGAACCTGGATCAGTGTTATCAAGCCTGGATTAAACTGATAAAAGGGATAATTTACCGTATATGTGAAGACCATTTGGATTTTGCACGGACCAATTGGAATGTGGATGTTTTTCGTGGTGTTAAGTCCAATTAGTTAGTAAATTGTTACCCAGCACTCAATACAGGTATTTTTTATTACTTGCATATACATATGTTGATACAAGTTCAAGGTTAGTACTTATTGTTTGAAATATATGTATGTAACTTAATTGTTATTCAGTAGGTAGTTACTTGTAAATGTAGTAAGCTTATTTTCTTAACTATATATTTTGAAATAATAATCATTATTGAATTGTGTGAATAGCCTGCTACATAGATAGGTATACACCGTATACAGTATAATAATATCATTATACGTTAACTGTTATCCTTGCAAGATTAATAAGCATTCCATACGATTATTATTTAGCATACATGTAAAGTGAACAATCACTTGCAGTTTAATTATTTTCATTGTTTCACTTTAAATTGTTTAGTTAATCTATAAGTGGGTAGGTATACTATTAAAAACCTGTTAAAATTATCCGTGTATTTAACCCGTTGTATTGATAGTATTAGTTAGTGTGCATACTTATTTGTAGGGACGTGATTTCAGGTCAATCATTTAGGTATTTTTGTTATTGTAATTAAAATTAGTTTTGTATAAATTCCAGATCACTACACCGGCTTCCCAAAATGACTACTATCGATCAACTTAAAGAGTTAACTAAAAGAAGGGCCAGTTTTAAGGGTCAATTGACAGATTTTATTAATTACTACACTGAATTGAAACAGCCAATGTCGTCTGCGACCGCTAAAGAGTTGCAATTGCGTCTAGGTAAGATCGAAGCGTTATATGAGCGCTATGACGAGGTGCAATTACAGATTGAGTGTTCAGTGGATGATGTGAGCCCGCAGTTTGCTGCTTGAGCTGAATTCGATTCTCAATACTATAAAGCACTAGCGAGTGCGCAGGAGATTTTATCTACGTATAGCGAGGTGCAATCAGGTGGTAGGAAAAGCGTAACAAGTAATAGGAAGCTTGTCAAACTGCCAACTATTCAATTACCTAAGTTTAACGGCTCATACGAAAATTGGTTGGAGTTTCGAGACACCTTTGCTAGCCTTATACACTCTAATGACGATATAGACGACATAAATAAATACCATTATTTACGTGCCTGCTTGGAGTCATCCGCTGCTGTGGTTATACAGTCTACTGAGATTTCAGCTAGCAACTACGCTGTGGCTTGGAAGATGTTGTGCGAGCGTTACGATAACAAAAGATTATTAATACAGAATCACGTCACTACTTTATTTAATATTGAAATTATTAACAAAGAGTCTTCTATTAATTTAAAACGTTTAATTGATCAGTTAAAGAAAAACTTACGAGCCTTGGAAGCTTTAGGTGAGCCTGTCCAACATTGGGACACGTTATTAATATATATAATTACTAGGAAGTTAGATCAAAGGACATACCGAGAGTGGGAGGAGTTCAAAGGTCGTTTAGACGAAGATAGTTCTAATAAATTCAGCGAATTTATGAAATTCTTACGTAGTCGCGCTGACTTATTGGAAACCTTGGAACTTTCTCACACTAATCCTACCAAAACAAATCCTAAGTTTAAGTCTATGGTTTCAGTACAACATAATAACAAACCTAGTTTATCCAATGCTGACTCACCAAGCAAAACCTGTCCTAAATGTAAAGGCGACCATCTATTGTCTAGTTGCTCACAATTTCTCGCCCTTAGCAATGAGGCTCGACTTAAGCTACTACCTACCTTTAAGGTTTGTTTTAATTGTTTCAAATCAGGTCATTATGCAAATCACTGCAAAAAGCCAGGTTGCAATATTTGTAAGCGCCGGCACAATAGCCTAATACATGTAAATGATTTAAAACCTATAACTAATAATATACAAAATGAGAACGTTAACTTCCCTGTAAATGTAACATCCTCACCGTCACCGTCCGTGGCTACAAATGTTAGCCGTGGTGATCTAACTTTGTCGCCAAACGTAACCTCCTCAGAGCAACTCGACGTATTATTATCTACCGCATTAATAAAATTGTATGACAATAATAATCGCGAACATGTTGTAAGGGCAGTTCTCGACAGCGGTAGCACATCGTGTGTGATGACGGAAGGTTTGTGTTCTAAGTTAAACTTAAGACCTCACCAAATAGACAGGTCAATACTGGGCATTAATAATGTTACGTCACACGTTGGTAAAACTTGTCGTGTTAATATGAAATCTTTAGATGAAAGATTCGCTTTCGACTTTTATTGTTTTGTTTTACCGTCCATAACTAATAATGTACCCAGTCGTGAGATTGACATTACTAATCTTAAAATACCCTCAGATATTTGTTTAGCAGATCCTACCTTTTATAAGCCTGCTCCTGTTGATATTTTGCTAGGCGCTGATCTCTTCTGGAGTTTGTTAGGGTCGCATAAAATAGATTTAGGTAAGAAAAAGCCTATACTCTGTGAAACAAAATTAGGGTGGATTATATCAGGTCCGATTTCCAGTAATCACATCTCCTTACTGTCACGTGATATACGGTGTAATTTAGTTAATTTGTCAGACGAATATCGTTTTGAAACCGACGGTGTAATGGATTTAACGCGTTTTTGGCAATTAGAGGAAATACAATCGTTACCGTTATCTCATTATTCAATCGAAGAAAAGCAATGTGAAGAGCATTTTCTTAAAACTATGACTCGTCTCGAAAACGGTCGTTTCTGTGTACGAATTCCACTGAAACAGAATCCTGACCTTTTAGGTGACTCATTCAAAAGAGCTAGTCAGTGTTTGCTCTCATTAGAGCGTCGATTAAAAACTAAAACAGACCTGTATTGACAGTTAAGATGCACTTTTTCTTCATTTGACGATTAGGAATTTAAAGCAGTAAACAAGCGTGTGTCTTCGATCAACTTTATTTTGCTACTAAAACATTTCTAATGTGGGTGGCAGTTGGCAGCTATATTCATGCAAAGAGAAGTGGACTGTTAACAAATATTAAAGGATATAATCCAACATGCCGCCCACCAAAGGACTACCAGTCCTTTACAATTTGTACAATAACAAAAAAATATATAAAAGAGTAAGAAGTGTAAAAAAAAAAAGAAACGGAAACAATAATTGCCGTAACTAATCCTCACAGCTGGTCTCAATAGGTAAAGAACATAATTTGGTAATAGTTCTTTTAGTTATACTATCGCCACTTTTAACACTGTAGACTCTAGTGTAGCCATCTGGTCCAGGATGTTTATCTACAATACGTCCTAATAACCATTTGCCTGGAGGCAGATTATCTTGTTTTATCAAAACAATATTGCCCGTTTCAAATTCCTTTTCTCTTTTTAGCCACTTAGGGCGTTGCTGTAATCTATTCAAGTATTCTTGTTGCCACCTTGTCCAGAAATCATTAACTAATTTGCGGGTATATTGCCAGCGCGATAGGTTGTGTATTTTAATATTCTTTAAACTAGGATTAGGTACATTAACAGGTGCTTCTCCAATCAGGAAGTGTCCAGGTGTGAGGGGCTCCACATTTTCATTGTCAAGGTCGTCTTTAGGACACAATGGTCTCGAATTTAAGCAAGCTTCGATCTCACATAGCACTGTAGACATTTCTTCGAAAGTCAAGTTCTTATTCAATATGCGTTTAAGATGATACTTAACAGATCGCACGCCTGCTTCCCAGAGTCCTCCAAAATTTGGACTATATGCTGGTATAAAGTGCCATTGCGTTCCATCAGATGCCAGGGAATCACTAATTTCTCCAGAAAACTCCAGGCATGCTTCCTTCCACAGAGATTCTAATTCCTTATTTGCGCCAACGAAGTTCCTCCCCTGATCACTATACAAATGAGCACACTTTCCTCTTCTAGCACAAAACCTTTTGAATGCACCAATAAACGCTTCGGTAGTTAAGTCACCAACTAATTCTACGTGAATGGCTGTTGTGGCCATACACACGAAAATACAAATATATGCTTTCTGCGTCTTGCTTCCTCTCCCCTTGCTTTTGATAATTTGCAGAGGTCCAGCAAAATCGACGCCAGAGTGTAAAAACGGTCGAGCTGGTGTCACTCTTGATTTTGGCAAATCACCCATCATTTGAGACCTTGCTTTAGCGCTATGTTTGGCACATACTAAACATCGATGAACAAATTTTCTTACTGACGATTTGGCGCGTAAAATCCAGTATTTTGATCTTAGGTAGCACAACATTAGTTGTATCCCACCGTGTAAAGTTTTTGAGTGAGCATCAGCAATAATTAAGTGTGTCAGGGTACTCTTATTTCCCAATATAATGGGATGTTTGCAGTCATCGGGCAAATTGGAGTGTCTAAGTCGTCCGCCCACCCTGAGAATCTTATTTTTATCTAAATATGGATCTAACGCCTTTAAAAAACTGGTACCTTTTACTTGTTTACTTTCGCTTAATGCCTTTATTTCTTCTGAAAATTCTTCACCTTGCACAATTGTGATACAATTTAAAAAAGTCTTGTACAGTTCTTCAGTCGTAACCTCTGCAACTATGTTCTCTTTATAAACCTTTTGTCTTAAGAATCTTCTACAATATGTAACACTACGTACAAGTTCGTTTAATGAATTAAAATTTTCAAATTGTGTAGATAAGCTTTTATATTCTTCTTGTTCTATATTTGTAAATGTTTGTGCAGTGGTCCTTTGTTCTGCGTCTGTAGAAATAATTTCTGGTGTTGTGTACTTAACTTCTTTCGATAGCCATTCTGGCCCTTTCCACCATAAATTATTCTTTTTTAACTCTGAGACTGACGCACCCCTGGACGCTATGTCTGCAGGATTTTCATGTGATTGTACATGGTACCATTGATCCCTAGGAACGTCTCCCGTTATTTCAACTACCCGGTTTGCAACAAAGGTTTTCCATCTTCCGGGCTCTCCGTTTAGCCAAGAAATAACAATTTTAGAGTCTGTCCATGCAAAAATACGAGATCTTGGAATTCTCATGGCGGTAGCAACATGTTTGAGGAGCTTTGACAGTAATAAGGCTCCAGATAATTCAAGCCTCGGTAAAGACATTGTTTTCAATGGAGCGAGGCGTGTTCGGGCAGCTATTAGTGATGTTTTTGTAATCTCTCCTGGATCATGTACACGGCAATAAACGACAGCAGCGTACGCTTTTATCGAAGCGTCGCTAAATCCATGTATTTCTATGCGGTGGTGCATAATGCTTTGTGTACCCAGCCATCGCTCAATATGTATTTCGTCAACATTATATAAATCATCACGTATCCTTTGCCACTCTTCCCTTAGCCCACCACTAACGTCTTCATCCCAATTGAGTTTAGTTTGCCAGAGCTTTTGTATAAGAATTTTTGCCTGTACAATACAAGGTGCGATCCAACCAAGAGGATCGTATAGTTTCTGAATGTCGGATAAAATATTTCGTTTAGTAACAATCTTTGCAAGTGGGGATAGTTTCAGATTGTATTCAAATTGATCGGGGCCGAGATTCCATTGTACACCCAGAGCTTTTATAGTACCATCAATATTCAAATCTAAATGTGCATTAGCAGTTCTTTCCTCTGGATCTATAGATTTCATAAAATCCGCGTTATTGGAAGACCATTTTTTTAACTCGAAACCACCTTGACGAAGTAAAGCTTTCAATTCTTTGCTAATTTTAATGGCGTTTTCTACTGTATCTCCACCTGACATGACGTCATCAATGTACAGATCTTCTCGTAATATTCTTGCCGCATTGGGATAGTTGCTCCCATTATCAGTCGCTAGCTGCATCAAAGTTTTCACAGCCAGGTATGGTGCCGATGCTGTGCCAAAGGTAACTGTCAGAAGTCTGAGATCTTGAATATTGTGTGATGAATCATCTCGCCACAATATTCTGAGGTAATCAGTGTCCTCTTTATCTATTAATATCATCCTGTACATTTTTTGGATATCCGAAACAAAACATACAAAATGCATGCGCCATCGTATTATTAAACTCCGAAGATCTTCTTGCAATACTGGACCGGTAAGTAATTCATCGTTGAGTGAAACTCCGTTATAACCCTTGCATGAGGCATCAAAAACAACTCGTGTCTTCGTAGTTTCCTTATCATTGCGGACTACTGCATGGTGTGGTAAGTATACTGCCTTTTTATTTATTTCAGGTGTGGGTACTACTTCTATGTGTTTTAAATCTTTATATTCTTGTATAACCTTTGTGTAGTCTCTTTTCAGATTAGGGTCTTTATTTAATCTTTTTTCCAGTTGTAAAAATCTATTTAATGCAATTTCTCTTGTATTTCCTTCAGGTGATTTGGGTTTGTCAGTGTTGAATGGTAATTTAACGATGTAACGACCTTCCTTGTTTCGGGTGTATGTATTCTCATAAATCTCTTCACATAATTGCTCTTCTTTCGTATACTTTCTTTTTGTGATGGTATCTATCTCCCACATGGTTTTCAGTAAATCTATCACGTCTATTTCTTCATTAATCGCCATGTAACATTTCTCTTCTTCTCTCTTTTTGATATTAATTTCTCCAAAAACAATCCAGCCGAGGTTGGTTCTTTGAGCTATAGGAGACCCCGGTGGACCTTTGATTAAACCTTCTTGCAGAATCTGCGCATACCCCTTAACATCCAAAAGTAGATCTACTTGTCCCGAAGCGAAATATTCAGGATCCGCTAATTCAAGATCAGTTAGATGTGGCCATGTAGTTGACCATGATTCTGCAGATATTTGAATTGTTAAGCGCTTCGCCATCACATAGGCCTGTATGGGGAGACTAAAAAGTGGTTCCCAACGTGATAAAACTTCTACTTGTACTTCATGTTTGACAACAACTTTCATGGATTCCATTCCTGTGACAATTTTATTTGTAAAATGTCTGTTTAGTTTGAGAGTTTGAGCAGCCCTTTCACTTAGAAAGCATGCTTGTGATCCTGGATCTATTAAAGCCTTGAGCACCATGGTGTGTCCTTGTTTACTCTGTACTGTCACCATTGCTGTAGCTAAAAGACCCATGTTTTGTTTGGCATTGTAGTATGACGCAATCATTGTATTAACTTGCAGCTTTTCATCACCATCTGTTTGAGTTGATACCACCGGTTGTATAGTATTCAATGAAGCCGATGTATCCAAATTATTTAACTGGTGTAGAAGAGAATGATGGCGTCTGTTACAAACCCGACATGACATTGGGACACGACATTTGAAAACCGCATGCCCTGGTGCCAAACAGTTGAAACACAGCTTGTGATTCTTTGCATATTCGCTTCGTTCCGCTGGATGTAATTTAGTAAATGCCTTGCAGTGACTTATCGTATGATTTTCCTTACACATTATACACATGTTTTGCATAGGAGTGTTTTGAATAGGGGTTGAGACATGTAGTGTACGTTCTTTATTTTTCTCACGTGTAGTTGGTGGTGTCGTTGATGTTAGTAACTCTAAGGTGCGAAATTTTATTTCTAAAAATGTCTTTAAATCTTGCCACGTTGGTAATTCTTCTGCCATCTTCTCTGTATCTGTATATTCCGTACCTTTAATTTCTTTATAAATGAATTCCTCCCAGTCCTTATGAGACTCTGGGTCCAACTTCTGCACAATCAGAAATATAATTACAGGATCCCAGGAGCTTGTAGAAATATCTAAATTTTCTAAACTGTTAATAACCTCAGTAGTTGTGTCTAAAATTGATTTTATTTGACTGGCTGATTGTGCACCACACCTTTTTTGAAGAAAAAGTCTTTTTAACAGCGAGTTTACTATCAGTCTTTTATTCCCATAACGATTCTTTAATGTAGCCCAAGCTTGTGTATAATTACTTTCCGTCACTTTGATATTTTTGAGTAAAGCGGCCGCTTCCCCGCCGAGGCTGGTCTTCAAGTAATGTAACTTTTGCACATTACTAAGTGATTTGTTATCGTGTACTAGTGATACATACAAATCTTTAAACGTAGGCCACTCTTCATAAATTCCGGTAAATGTTGGAATGGTTATTCTTGGCAATTTCACTTCCGAACGTCTACCCTTGTCTTCTGGCAGATGTACTGGGTTTAATGGCTGTGGTTCTTCATTGAATTTCAATAACATATCTCGTAAATCACCTAGTAAACTTAAATAGAGGTCTTCAGTTTCGGAATACACATCGTTTTCAAAATACGGCACTATATTTCTCTTCACTGAATTCTTGACTGTATGTTTCCCTTAGTAAGTCGTGATTTAGGGCATTTTTTTAAGTTAACTTTACTCTTAGCCATTAACTCCGCCACATCAGTTAATGTATTAAATATCTTGTCTTGCTCAGGTGTAAATGACGTAGACATATTTCACTGTCACTATAACACACGTGGTACTCGTTAGATAATAAATAATAGATCGTAAATAATATCTTTTGATATCTCTGCTTACACTATAGTTGCAATATGGCGTAATGTTGTTTTCAAACTGTTTCCACAAATATCATGCTCTGATAATTTTAAAATACTTCTGCTGACTTTTCTCGTAGCACGGCGTAATATTATCTTCAATATAATGTATTTACATATGCAATATTCAAAGTTTTAAAACACTCAATCACTAATTTGCTTTATTTGTGCAAAAGTCTTCACCCAACGGGTCCTTATCTACGATGGAATGCGATACTCTTTTTGTTCTGTGCGGCCGTTTTGCGGTGTCTACAGGTAACAATTTTTAATACTCATAATACTTTGATATGTAGATTCGGCTCGATTATGACCATTATGTATTGACAGTTAAGATGCACTTTTTCTTCATTTGACGATTAGGAATTTAAAGCAGTAAACAAGCGTGTGTCTTCGATCAACTTTATTTTGCTACTAAAACATTTCTAATGTGGGTGGCAGTTGGCAGCTATATTCATGCAAAGAGAAGTGGACTGTTAACAAATATTAAAGGATATAATCCAACAAGACCTAAGTAAAATGTACATTGAATTTATGTCGTAGTTTGAGTCTTTGGGCCACATGTCTGAGTGTCATCAACTTGACACAAGTCAAGTTGTTTATTATATACCACATCATGGAATTCAACGTGATCAAAGTACAACAACAAAGTTGAGAGTGGTGTACAATGCTAGTTGTCCCACAACGTCAGGAATTTCATTTAATGACATTCAGATGGTTGGTCCGACGGTTCAGGATGACTTACTGGCAATACTACTTCGTTTTCGACAACACAAATACATCTTGGCAGCTGACGTCGAGAAGATGTATCGGCAGATAGTCGTTCATCCGTCAGATAGGCATTTACAACAGGTACTCTGGCGTAATACAATTCATGAACCGATCAAAGTCTTCCAGTTAAATACCGTCACGTATGGTACTGCCAGTGCACCCTTTCTTGCGACAAGATGTTTAAAACAATTAGCTCTGGAGTGCAACAATACCAAGGTGGCTGAGATAATCGAACATGATTTTTATGTCGATGATTTGCTGACTGGAGGGGATGACCTATCTGAGGTCATGAATATTCGTAGGGAGGTAACGGCAGTGCTTGCATCGGCTGGTATGCCATTGCGCAAATGGCAATCTAACGAGCCACAATTAGTGTCAGATGATTTCAAAACACCGCTTGATTTAAATATCGGATCTCATGAAGCCAATAAGCTGTTGGGTCTTGGCTGGTATGCAGATTCAGATGAACTCTGTTTTCCGATAGGCTTGTTTCAATCTAAAGGCAATACCAAGCGTGATGTATTATCAGCCATAGCCCAAATATTTGATCCACTCGGTCTACTAGCTCCTGGAGTAGTTAGAATGAAAATATTATTGCAACGGTTGTGGTTGCAAAAATTATCCTGGGATGAACCTTTGAGCCCAGAGATATGCAAGCGTTGGAACGACATTGTGAGCTCATTACCTTTAATAAATAACATTAGAATACCTCGAATGGTAGTGTGTGACTCACATAAAGTGCTTCAGTTAATTATTTTTACAGATGCTTCTGAACTTGGATACGGAGCGTGCGCCTATGTTCGTACTGTTAATGATCGCGGAGAGGTTGTGGTTCGCTTACTATCGGCTAAAAGTCGCGTTGCCCCAATCAAGCCCTTGTCGATCCCAAGATTGGAGTTGTGCGGGGCTCTAGTAGGCGCCCGTCTGTATGAGAAAGTGGTTAAATCACTACGGGTTGCTATTAACGAGGTTTGCATCTGGACTGACTCCACCATCGTGTTGGGATGGTTGCAGATGCACCCTTCTAAGCTTCAGCCATTTGTGCGTAACCGCATTGCGGCGTATAAGGCGGGCAGTTGTACTTGGCGACACATCCCAACTGAGCTTAATCCTGCAGACCTACTATCTCCCCCTGCAAGTTCCCTGCAAGCCTCGAAGCTATGGTGGAGCGGTCCAGACTTTCTTAGTCAAGAACCTATGATAATTCCTATTCAACCTAAATACGTAGGCACATTACCCGAAACTAAACTTAATGTTTCATTGACTGCTGTAGTTGACAGTAGCAAACAAGTTAGTTTTATTGATATGAATCGATTTTCAAATTATTTACGACTTGTTCGTACAGTTGCTTATGTCTTTAGGTGGATTAATCGTTGTAGAAGGCGGCCTGTACCTTCATCATTTTTAGAAAATAGTGAATTGAGAGGCGCTCTTAACTTATTAATTAGGCAGTGTCAGATAGACTCATTTCCTGAGTATACACTTTTATTAAACAAACGACCATTACCAAAAAAGAGTCCTCTGCTTAAGTTTAATGTCTATTTAGATGAGGACAGTATTATGCGCGTAGGTGGGCGCATAAGTAATTCTGAATACCACCATAATAAAAAATACCCTATTTTGTTACAGTCCACTCACGTTTTAACTAAATTAATATTTGATTTTTTTTTTTTTTTTTTTTTTTTTTATACTATAGGGGGACAGACGAACAGACGGGTCACCTGATGGTAATTGACACCGCCGTCCATGGACACTTGTAACTCAAGAGTCGCAAGTGCGCTGCCCGCCTTTGAGGGTGATGAGGGATGGGGGAGCGGAAAGAAGAGAGGAGGGATGAGGAGATGGAAAAAAGGAGAAAGGAGATATGGGAGAGAAAAGGGGGGAGGTGGAATTGGGCCCCCGGAAACCTCACTCAATTCGGGGAAATGCAACGCTAGCGTTACTTCACAACCGGTTTTTTGTGAGGCCGTGGTATCGCACCGGTCGAGCCGGCCCATTCGTGCTTAAGCATGGCTCTACCACAGGATTTTGAGCATCGAAAGTTGATGCATGCTGGCCCTCAATTGCTTCTCGCGTCTATTAGGGAGACTTATTGGCCTATAGGTGGTCGAAACTTAGCTAGAGCTTGTTATCGTAAATGCGTACGATGTAGTCGAATGGCAGGCAAAACTGTTGTTCCTATTATGGGGAACCTGCCACAGCAGCGAGTTACTTCTAGCGGTTTTCCTTTTGAGAATGTAGGCGTAGACTACGCAGGGCCTATTATGTGTGCTAGTCGTCAAGGCCGAGGGTGTAGACTAGTAAAGGTGTACATAGCAGTTTTTGTGTGTTTTAGCACCAAAGCCATCCATTTAGAGTTGGTTGGGGGTTTGACAAGCAAATTATTTTTAATGGCATTGTACCGCTTTATATCTCGAAGAGGTAAACCTCTTAACCTCTATTCTGATAATGGAACCTCGTTTGTCGGTGCTTATAACGATATATCTAAATTTCTTAAGCAAAATTGCAATTCCTTAGGGGAAAGTACAGCTAACGATGGCATTACTTTTCACTTTATTCCGGCTTATAGTCCTTACATGGGAGGCCTCTGGGAAGCCGGCGTTAAGTGTACTAAATATCATTTGCAAAGAGTGTTGGGCACTTGTAATTTAACATTCGAAGAGCTTAACACCACGTTAACACAGATTGAGGCAATTTTAAAGTCCCGGCCGTTAACCCCGATGTCTCCAGATCCAGCGGACTACACTCCATTAACGCCTGGCCATTTTATTATCGGACGCCCCCTAATATCTTTGCCCCAGCCAAGTTATAAAGACCAGTGCAACAATAAACTAACAAGATTCCAACAAATAGAACAGCTCCGCCAACATTTTTGGACTAGATGGAGCAAGGAGTACATTGCAGAGTTGCAACTGAGAGTGAAGTGGCGAGCGTCAAAGGGTAGTCTTCGACTACATACACTGGTTGTGGTAAAGGAGGATCACTTGCCTCCGCTAATGTGGAGACTAGGGAGGATAGAAGCGCTTTATCCCGGATCAGATGGTGTGCCACGTGTTGCCGACATTCGGACGTCCAATGGATTAATTCGGCGTTCTTTTAACAAAATCTGCCCCTTGCCAGTGTCTACGGAGTCTGGGTGAAACCAGAGTTTCCACCGCCCGGGGGGATGTTCACGCGCCTTCAAGATTTACTAGCGTTAAGTGATTATGTGTATCGCAGGCGTTTTTTCATTTTATGTTAACATCGATTGATTGATGATTTGTCACTTGACATTATATAGTTACCACGAAAGCACCGTTTTTTTTTCTTTTTTATTTAAAATAAAATCCTACTGGACCCATATACGCCCCTACAACTACTCTCAAAATCCTTCTCAATAAAAGGAACATAAAATATTTTGTCCATAAAATAAACGAGAATCAGACTGACGCCGTTAAATTAATATGTAGCGTCTTTAATATTGTATCAAATTAATTATACGGTACTAGGCGCAGAAAACACGCAGCTATTTGTTTAGCAAATTATGTACATAAATTTGACATAATGTTGGCTCCAAATTGACACCAACTGCGTACCGAATTCTCACTTAAAACAAAACGTCTCACTCTTCTAAGGGCTCTGATTTAGTTTTCCATCCAGCGACCCTATCTGACCAGCGAAGGTCTGATAGGGTCCTAATATATCAGTACAAGAAGCTCGCGACGTATGTATGTCAATAGAAGCAAGTGGTGGGCTGTTGTCTCTGCCAACCCCAGAGGGTATGTATCTTTGTATCATACAGAACAAGACAGCAACCCACCAATTTAGACTCACAAAAACATATTATTTATTATAATATGCTTTTCTCTTGGTTGGAATACCAGGAACAGGTCCATAAATAAAGAACAGAAACGACAAGACATTCAAAGTCATATCACATCAACAAAAAAAAAACAGCAGATAGCTGAAGAAAATGTTGAAAAGATCCAAGTCAAAAGCACAAGAACCATCCAAGGACTCGTCACTCAGCTCCATCTTACAGCACCCGAAAACCACAATAGCTCACGTCGGCAGGGGAGAGGGTTACCAGGTACATGCATGCTTGGGACTCCGAGGCCCACCGGCTTGAAATAATGCCCCCGCTACCGGTGACACCCCTCCGCAAACGATAGGCTAGCCCTGAGCCCTTCAAAATAGTAATAACATTATTATATCCTCTTTGTTTTATTTCATAAAGATATATATTATTATTTTTAATATAAATAAATATACAGGGACCAGGTTACCAGTGGTTAATGCTCCGGGGACAGAAACCTCCTCACAATGCGTGTATCAAGAAGGAGTACTATTCTGCATCAGGCTCTTAACTCAGCTGTGTAACGCCTCTGCAGATGTTGGAAGCTTCTTTTAGCAAACAACCCATGAGCTGATATGACTATCGGCCCATTGATTGCAGATTTCATATCCCACCTGTCGACCATTCATGATTCCATGGTTCATGGTCATTGTATATGCTTTCGCAAGAAGAGTTTGAAAGCACGAGGAGATAGAAATTTTCTAGAGAAACTTACTACTTAAGTTATGAAAACATAACATTGATAGCACCTTAGAAATTCATGACCTGCAGCTCTTTGTACATCGTCTGTTGCTCGTAAACACGTTTTATTGAGATTTGTTCCGAGCAAACGATGAATACTAAATCAGGTGGATGGAACGTTATTCGAATGATTGTAAAAAATAAAAATATTTAAGAGTTTGAACGATGTTTTAGCGTTGAAATAAGTTTTACTACAAATTTTACTTTTCAATCGATCAATCAATGAGGCTACTGCACTATTCCTTCTAATGTTACTTTCACAAAAGCTTAAATACATAGGAGCTATCTCTTATATTTCAGTCTTGTCAGTAGTTTCACTAAAATTGCGTTTCCAAATCCTCGCATCGCAATTTTTTTATTTTTTTTTGATATTTCAATATCATCATTTCGTGAAGATCTATACTATCTTGTATTTTTCTCTTGACACACCCAAAAGACAAGAAAGTGCTCTAATGTTATCCTAATATTACCTTGTTTTTAACAGGTTAACAGCTATTACTATATTTTTTTGGGAACTCTGAAGCCAAAACTGGCAAACACTAAACCTAGGGTTTCAAAAGTAATTTTTATAATTTGAATATTAATACGAATCACATTTAAGCGCCAGCCAGTTCTAGTAGTTATTACATCTAGCCATTTCTCTTTTCTTCTATTTTTTTTTATTTGTAAACCTATAATGACTCCACTTTGCCTGATGGTAAGCAATAAATGGAGTCCAAGAGTGGTGGTCACCATCCTCATTGCATGCCTAGTCAATGCAGCATGGTGTGGGTCATAGTGTGGGTCACCATGCTGCAATGACTAGACATGCAATGAGGATAGTGACCACCACTCTTTGACTCCACCTATTGCTTTCCATCAGGCAAAGCGGAGTCACTATGGTAGGCTAATATAAAAAAAAATAAAAAAAAATAAAAAAAAGAATTATTAGTATTGAAGTATATACTATTTGTACGATATGGACATAAGTAATTAACATTGTAGGTATTTTATGAATAATAGAAATGTTTGAGTTGTGCATGTGAGAACTGTGTAGTCATTTTTTATTTTTATCATTTGTGTCTCCTGGCAGTTCTGAGTATGTCATGCTCGCCTAGAAGTCCTGCCTATGGTGGCGTGGTCGTGGTCGATCGGATCCCTTTGATATGGATGAGATGGAGGATGGCTGGCGCATGCACCATGCTCGTGAACAAGTGCCGTTGATTGGAGCTGGTCATCTCCGACTGCTATTATTTGACTTAGAATAGCAACTATAAACGTTATTTGAGAATGATGTATTACATTGTCCTCACATATTTTATTTTATGTGCGTAATGGAACAAGCAACTAGCTTCATGACTTACTTACTCTGATCGACTCCCTTTCTTGACAATTCAAAAAAATGCCTATGATTGGTTCAATTGAAATAAATGTTTTTAATTTTGATATCAATTTTGATTTAGAAATAAAACCGTTTAAAAACTGATAATATGTGGACATAATCGAAGTTAATAAAAAAAATATTATTCTGTCATGTCGCACATAACATTAGAGGTTGTCAAAGTATGGTAAATGATATCTCTATATCAGTCCATGCAGTACATATATTATCATGTCCATATAAGAAGAGACAAGTAGACATAAAGAAGGAATTCTCTTTAAAGTTTCGTTAAGTCAAAAAGAGATTTTTCTATTGAAAATAGAAATTAGTTCAAAAACTTCTTGACTCAACTTAGTTTCTCTGTCGTACAGCTGCTGAGCTGAGCAAGATCATAATACTTTCTATAATTGTACATGTACTGAGAACTGTTACAGTTGTTGCACCTAGCTCCTTTATGTTTGTGGATCTGCGTGAGGTTTCGTGAATTACAGATAATGGTTATCTCTAACTCAACGTTTCAGTTAAACAATTCTTTGATAAAATTATCAAAGAACTGTTTAGTATTGTTGTTGAACTTGAACGTTTGAACTATGACGGACCTGTTGGTCATGTGGCTAGTGACCCTAACTGCTGATTGAAAATTTATGTGATTTACAAATAGTAACCTCAAGCCTGGGTGATGTTTGTGTCCGTTAATTGAATGCATGTAAAACCCCCGCGACACACACACGGACTTCGCTAACTTTCGACCCGGACATTCCTAATGCGGGAGTTATTTTTTTTTAATAAAGAAAAAATATTTTGGATAGATTGCAGATATCCTAACGATCTAAACACAATGCGATATTGTACATACAACGATAACTTTTATTTACACATAAATATTAATAACGGATTTAATAAAATGCTATCTTTATGAAATAATTTAGACTGCAACAGAAAATGTCTAGCACACTAGCCTAGCTAGCTATTATGGTTGCCTGTAAGGGATCGCCTTGTGCGATAAGGCCGCCAATTGTACATTTCGTGTGTAATTTTAAGTTGTATAATTGTATTTAATAACGAACGTAAAAGTAAAACTGCATAAGTTTGCCTTTTTGCTCCACATTACGACTCTTGCGTTTGTCCCTCTGTCTTTGTTTTTATGATGATGTTCGAATTGTTTAAAATCAAACAATAAATTATTATTATATACTTAAATTCTATAAAAATCATACACAGTTGTATACTTGTACTCTATGAAGTACTTGTACAGTATGAACTTTTAACACTGTGTGTGTGTGTGTGTATATTTTTTACTCTAAGAGCGCATTTTTAAGCTGAATAACTGAAATATATCGTGATGCTGTACTTCTATTCAAAGGTAAACATAAAAATTAACTTGTACACGGGACGTCTTTGTAACGGTATAGATTAATTCGTAGAGAACGTGTTTGTATCTTGCTAAGGCTTATCGCAGTTGGTGTACACCTCGGGCCGACACTAATGCCCCGGCTTAGGGAAAATATTTACAGATTCATAAAGAAGGCGGCTACGCTGTTCTGTAATTTATTCTAAGTATATTTTATCTATATCGATTCTAGTTACAACATTCTGACTAAAGAATTATTTCAGTGTGAAAAAAAAAGAATACGTGGTAGGATGTTGAAGTCAAGGAGGTGGCGGAAAGGGAACGGGAGGGGTCTAGTGCTCTCCCATCCCGCAGAAGACGCACTAGACGCCGGACAGCGCAAACTGATTACCGGCCTCCATAAGCGCTGGCCTGAGGGCGACGATCGACGATCACATTGACGGTAAAAATATAATAACTTCTCAGCATTCATAATACTTAGAGCTTACAGAGCAAGTTAAGAAGGATAGGACTTACCAAAATTAGCCAGTTCAAGTGACTAGGGGTGCAATTTGCTTGAGCTGTAGCTAACACATCCCAGTCTATCATTATTATCAAATATATGGTTAACAAATTATGAACGTTTTAACACTCTAATGCCCATCCTGCTGCTATATGTAATTAGATCAGAGACAAAATGTTATTTCTTCAACATCCGAAAGTTGACTGGCAGAGAATGGCATTAAGTCCACTTTGTAACAATATGTGCATAAAGTTTAATAAATTAATGAATAAATATAAAACCAAATAATAAAACGAAATTCCAGTAACGTGCGTGTACGATATTTCTTGCCGTGTATTTCCAACCATAATGTATATTATGACCCCAGATAAACCAAGTATAGGTTAACGTGACTGTGCATACCGCAAAGTTCACAGGAGGTATCGTGTCTTTAGTGAACTTGTTTGTCGAACAAGTTATCCGTTCTATCGACAACCTACACGTGAATTCAAATGAAAATTTTATTTGTTAAGAGGGTTCATTTAATATATGTAGGTAGAAGTCAAACAACATATATACCTACAACTTTACAAATTTGTATAATGGGATACTAAAGGGCTAAGCAGAGACGGATTAACCGCCCATATTTTGCCGACTATAGTTTAGTCGAAGTCCAAGTACTGTATTTATACCATCTCATAGCAGTCCAATCCCTTGGTTTATGATTAATTTAATTTCTACATCGATTGCTGCACTCGCGTCTGGTACAAAAATCACATATAATTCTTTATAGTGCAACTTAAAACGGAAGGAAAAGACTTTTGCCGTCAACCGGGCACTTTAGCGATTAAAGATAGGAAAAATTGGAAACATTTAGGAAGGGAAATGTAGGTTAGTACTTAAGAAACTGGGTATGGCTTATACGGATGGATTACTGAGTGTAGGCCGTAGTTTAAGGCTTAAGCAGATCACGGTTGTTTACCACGAAACTCTAAATAACTGATAACTAATAACTGGTAATAAATAACCATAGATTCATGTATAACATAAAATCTATAATATTAGGAATGCGGACCTAAGTTTTCGTAACTTACTAATTGTAAGAGGGCTAATGATGAAAACCTTTACTTTAACGGGTGTTATTTTGATATTTTCTCCTGAAAATGTTGCAGTTTAAGTTAAAAATACTAAACATTTAAATACAGACAGACAGTAATAATTGTATGCTTAACTAGACATTTTACGAGACATATACTAGTAAAGTAAAAAAGAAACCTATTTTTAACAAGATGAATCAACCTTTATTTGTTCATTAACATAAATTACTAATTTATTAAAGATATACAGCAGATACACAGATAATATACAGATATATATTGCGAGGGTAATATAATAATGGTAATGGTAAAGGGCTCTGTTTCCGCATTTAGACTCATGTTCGGTCGATTATGCGTCCAGGAGGCTGACTAGTTGAGCCAGCCTAGCTCCTTCCAGAAGCGCAGAAGCCTCCTGGGGCGTTCACAGGCTTCTAGGAGCGTCCTCGCGCCTGCAAGGATTTCTGCCCGTTGTGCAGCCACGCCCTCGCATTCCAGGATAACGTGGGCGGCCGTTTCCTCCGCGCTCAGACAACCCCTGCACTGGGGGCTATCGGTCGCGTTAATGACGAATAGGTGTCGGTTCAGAGCCAAATGGCCTGTAATGCTTCCGACCACTATTCGGATGTCCGTTCTATGAAGACTGATGAGTCTACGCGATAAACATGGTGATATTTCTGTTAATTTTGGATTCTCCAGTCCATCATTCTCCAATCCAGTTTGGATTGCCTACAGCCAGGTGTGTCAATCCATCTGCTATTGTGTACTTCTCGAGTCCTTTGCCTTACCCAGGAGCGATATAAGTTGAAGGGTAGTGGCAGGAGTGTGGTAGGGCCTGCCACTGGTGTTGTAGATCCCTTGAGTAGTGAGTGAGTAGAGTTGCTGTGCCCCCTGATCCATTGAAGAGTTACCCCATTCGCCGAGGCCAAGCGTTCTAGCGACTGGTGGCATTCGTAGATGAGACCGGAGTTCATGGTGTTGCCCATTAGGGCCCTTAGCACCGCCATACTATCTGACAGTATGCGGATGTTATATTGCTTGATGCCTCTAGACATAGCCGCGAGGGCTGCGTATGTTAGCGCAACACATTTGCATTGAAAAATCGAACTGTGCTTACCTAGTGCCAGCGATATTTTTATGTTTAGGTCTAGTGAGTACACCCGGCTCCAGTACCTGACCCCATCTTGGAGCCGCCCGTGTATATTCGGACTTCATTTATGCCGGAATGATCACTATCGTTCTCCTGTAGTTCTATACAGTACCTTCTTTCGAAGATGTGTTGTTTTGGAATCCTATCACATGGGGCAGCTATCAGAGGTTGGTAGTCCACTAGTTGATTCCAGATATTGGAGTGTGGACCCTCTTGGTTATTCCACAGACTCAGGTGTTTTAGTCTGATTGTTGCCATAGCTGCCTCCTGTTGTATGTACAGGTCTAGTGGTGCTAGATCGAGAGCCACCTCAAGGGCGGCAGTAGGGGTTGTTCGCATGCATCCAGTGACGGCCGTACAAACGAGTCTCTGGAATTGCTGCAACTTGTTTCTAACCGTGCTAAGCTCAGTTCTCTGCCACCAAGCAAAAGCACCGTACGTGATTATCGGCCTTATTACCGCTTTATAAAGCCATAAAGTGATTTTCGGTGATAGACCCCAGGTTTTGCCGAGGAGCCGCTTGCATTGGTAAAAGATAATGCAGGCTTTATTAAGTTTTGCGTCTAGGTGTCTATTCCATAGGAGTTTGCTGTCAAGTATGACTCCTAGATACTTGACCTCTGTGGTAAGAACCAGACTAGTGCCGAATAGTTTTGGCAGCCTTAGGTCACCTAAACTACGTTTGTTTGTGAACATTATCAACTCCGTTTTTGTTGGGTTCAATGATAGATTATGTTTTACGCACCACTTTTCGACGACCTTTAAAGCAGACCTCATTTGGTCGCAAATTGTGCTTTCAAATGGGCCACTAATAAGAATGGTCAGGTCGTCTGCTTAGCCCACTGTGAAGAACTTGCGGTCGTTGAGTTGAGTAATCAGCTCATCTACCACGATGTTCCAGAGGAGTGGTGAAAGAACACCGCCTTGTGGGCACCCTCTCGCCACTATTCCTCTTGTTGTGTTGTTAACAGTGAATTGTATAGCTCTGCCTCTAAGCATACTGTCGATCCACCCTGTAATGGTGGAGTCGACTCCGTGTCTAGACAGAGCCTGGCTTATGCTGTTGAAGTTTGTTTTATCGAAGGCACCTTCGATATCGATGAAGGTTCCTAGAGTTGATTTTTTATATTTGAGGTTGCCCTGTATGTATGAGACTACACGATGCAGAGCGGATTCTGTTGATTTACCCATCGAATAAGCATGTTGGTGTGGGTTCAGGGGTTGCTTGTTTAGCGCCGTGCTCCTGATTTCTCTATCTATTAGCCTCTCTAGAACCTTTAGCATGAAGGATGTGAGGCTGATAGGTCTGAATGATTTAGGTTGTGTGTAGTCTCCTTTGCCGGGTTTGGGAAGGAATACTACTTTGACTTCTCTCCAATTCGTAGGTACGTAACGGTGTGCCACGCAGCTTCTGTAGATGGACCGTAGATGATCCATCAGTGCAGCGTCACACCATTTTAGCAGACCTGGGAAAATACCATCCAGTCCAGCAGCTTTGAATGGAAGGAAGCTGTTGATAGCCCACTTTAGCTTATCGTGATTCACGATTCTGTGAGCGGTGGTCCAATCTGACTCATCTGGTAGATATACCTCACCTTCCTCCCAAATGTCATTCTCATTTAGTATGCGACACCCCGGGAAGTGAGTTGTCATTAACAGTTCCGAAGTCTCCGAATCTGTTTTGGTGAAGGTACCATCAGGTTTTTATAGGAAGCCAAGGTCTGGCTTCCGCTCAGAGCACAGGATATTTTTAATTCTGTTAGCATGGTTGTTGGTGTCTATGTTAGTGCAGAAGCTTCGCCAGCAATCAGTTTTCCTGATTCTGATCCACTTCTTGTATTTGTGTCGGGCCTGCCTGTAAGCATCCCAGTGCTGGTCTAGTCTTGAGTTCATCGCTTTATTGAACAACTTTCTTACCTTTTGCCGCAATCTCTGCAGTTCTGGTGTCCACCATTGGTGCTCACCCCCTGGTGTGGTTCTGGGTGACGAAAGTGGACATGTCTGTTTAAAGCAGGTGATCCATGAGTTAGTGAGGTTTTTTACATGGTTATCGATCTCCACTGTGGTCTCATGAGCATTTGGCGCAGCTGAGTTTGTTAGCAGCTCTGCTGTCATCCGCTTATACTGCAGGAGGTCCATTTTGCGGGGATTTCGTCGGGGTTTAGGTGGTGTGAGTGACATCTTAAGGTGGAATTTAATCCAGCGATGGTCCGAGCACGATGACTCTTCTGAGACGTGCCAGTCCGAGATGTATGATGACGCGTACTCAGTAGCTATAGTTAGATCAATTATTGTTTGGGCTCTCGATGTGACAAATGTTGGTTCTGAGCCCTTGTTGATAACATTTAGTTTGGTTGAAAGTAAGAAAGAAACAAAATTCTCACCGCGTTGGTTGTTGGTTTTGCTACCCCATAGGGCATGATGCGCGTTGGTGTCGGCCGCGACTATCAGTTCCATTCCCTGTCGCTCACAGAAATCCACAAGCGCAGTGAGTTCAGGGGTGGGGATGTCTACGTCGCCCGGCAAGTAGGCAGACGCCATCACCACGCTGTGCAAGCCTGGGGAAGGTTCATTGAGCCTGACGGTAGTTAAGTCTCTGGAACAGAACTCGGTAATTAGGGTAGTGTTCGCGTATTTAGGTGTAATAACACAAGTACGCGGGTTGTCGATAGTGGTGTCTAGGTGTAGTTTACCTCCGAAGTTGCTGAGGCCGCAAATCCTGCCTTTCCTAATCCACGGCTCCTGTATTAGGGCCACGGCCTTGGTGTTTACCTCCAGTGTTCTGCGTAGGTTAGCCGTTGCAGTCTGGCTATGCTGGAGGTTGGTTTGGATGATGGCGAGATTAGGAGCTGGGGGAGTTGGCAGTGCCATCATCACTGCTCAGCATTAGGGCCTCTTCCTCGTCAGGGTCACTTTCCATTTGAAGTTCCTCTTCTTCCCTAGTGACCCTGACGATTGGCCCTTTGCTTGGGCACGGTTGGCCTACCCCTTGCGTTGTTCCGCTGCCTGGGTCATCCCTGGAGACCTCCTCGGGCTTGGCGTCGAGGTTCGGCGGCGGCAGAGGGCGTTCGTCAAGGAAGCGGACGTAGAGATTACCAAGTTTGTAGTAAACTCTACGCTCGCTCACCTTGAGTTTGAGCGCATCCTCTTCCAGGAATACACTTTTCTTTTCTTCCTGGGGCTCGGCATGGTAAAGTGCCCAGTTGGACACCTTGTATTCAGGGTTTACGGATACGGTCTAGCGTGTCTTCTGGGCCTACCTGTGGTATTAGTAGTCCGGCCTTAATGCGCTTGGGAATCTCAGCCTGTTTTTTGACTATTAGTCTGGTTCCCTCGCGTGGTGATCGTACCTTCTCAAGAGCTTGACGTAGCCATTTGAGAGCATATTCATAATTGCACCACATCTTGAGGACGCCCTCGCTGTGGAAGGCCTTTCCCCTATATTGCGGTGCAACAACTGGAGCACTAGACGTGCTGGGCGAGAAAATCTCGTCATCCAGCACGCCCTGCAGCCGACTCTCAACGGCCTCGGCCTGCTCCTTGGTCAGGTCGTGGTAAGGCTCTAGCATCACTGCGACGCAGTTGTCGTTGAACTTCAATACGTCGGAGTAGCTAGCTGAGCCTGTGGTGGTGAGCTGGGATTTCGCTCGCTTACCCTTACCTTGTGGGGTAAGGGAATCATCCGGGCGTCTTCTCTTGGCGGGTTTGGATGGGCCCGGAGGTTTACCCACGCGGTTGGCGTTCCCAGCTCGGTTTCCCCGTCTAATGTGACCCTACCGTGGGGTCGCGCTAGCAGCAGCAGGCCTCATGACGGCAGATGGCACCCCCGCAGGTGCAGCTACTCCCTCGGCTAGGCAAGTGCCTTCGCCATGGGTCAGCGCGTCGCTAACGGGGGCAACGTGGGTCTTCTCAGACCCTTCAGCGGCTTCAAGTCGCTTACTGCCATCTGACGCCAGACGCGGCGCTCGCTTGGCTTCCGCCCGGGCTTTAGCCCTCTTGGCTTTATGAGTCTGTTTAGACTGGTTCGGTGCTTTTGGAACTCCCCTCTTCTTTACGCCCACGAGGTTCCAGCAGGGTTCGTCCTGGACGAAATGAAAAACCACGTACTACCCGCAATAGAAAGAGATGGGAAAGGAAGAGGGATAGGTAGGGTTAGGAGGTATGCAGTTGGGAATTCGACTGGATGTTTCAGTTATCTCTGTTTCATAAGGAACCAGAGCAAGAACAGGCGGCAACCACGAGAAGGACAACACTCCAGACTTGTTATGGGGATCTACACGACCTGCGCTCGCTCCCATAACCATTCGCCGTGCGCGCCCTCTGGACAGAAGGACGCGCCAGGGCTGCATCTGTTCCAGGCGATCATGGCCTAATGGAACACATCCAACCCCGCCTATATTTATTATATATTGCGAGGGTACCCCACCATTTCAAACCCCGAGACCGCGTTGGGCCTCAGACATATTCAAATACGAAATACAAGCCCTTTATACAAACAGTTTAAATACGTTGGTATGAAAAAACATAACATATTTTTTTTATTCTTCGTTATATAGAGGTACTGATTAAATACCTTTTATATTTTTAAGTTATAGGGATACACGAGAAGACGGGTCATCTGATGGTAAGTGGCTACCGCCGCTCATGGACAACTGTAATTCAGAAGTCGCAAATACGTTACCAGTCTTTAAGGTGGGAGTACACTCTTTTTTTGAAGGTTTCAAGGTAATATTAGCAAGGAAATACGGCAGGCTTCACAAATTGGTATTGTTAGGTAAAGTTTTCGGTAAAAATAGCTAGCACTCAGATCTACTCAAACTATGTAATGTATGTGTATATCTATCCAACAATGTTTGTACGTAACACAATTCATTTTCGATATATTTTTAAACTTTACGCTTTAATAAAATACTTTCGAAATTGCAAATGTGTATTATATTTCATTTCTTTCTTCTTTTGACTGACGAACAGGCGGGTCACCTAATGGTAAGTGACACCCGTCGTCGATGGATACCTGCAACTCAAGGATCGTAAGTGCGCTGTGCGCCTTTGAGAGTGATGAGACTGAGATGACATGACTGATGAGAGAGAATTCACAATAAACATATTGAATTATTTTACATTTCAAGTGCAAATATACAGATAGTCGCTGGACAGCACTCGCATTTGAAATCTATTGAAATCATAAAAATATTGTAGTGGAGGCACTGAACAAAGCCAGAAACAAACGTGACACGGTTGAGCTCACATTTTAAAGCCATAACACTTTATGTGGCGGAATATGTGGTATTCACGTGGAACTGGCTGCCTTCCAAGATATGTATCTGCAACTAAGTTTTGTAGCATTGGTCGTAAGACCGCGAGACGTTTGTGCCGATATGTTTGCAGCTGAACATCTATTTGTTTACCGTATTTATTATATTGTGATATTTCTAGAACATTTTACTGAGAGTCAATTTACGGTTGTACATAATTCTCTTGACTTTGTTGAAACAGTACTTACTCATGATAGCTGTTATATATATATGTATATATATACATATATATGTATATATATATATATATATATATATATATACATATATATGTATATATATATATATATATATATATATATACATCTAAGTCTGTATCTCCGAAGGCGTACAAGCGTGTAACGCCCTGATTTTGCTGATTTAAATTTAATCCCATTTACATAATTTTGGGCAAGTCTTACTTTTGAGAATTATTTGTAGCATATTGACATAAAGGGAGAATAGAAAGTTAAGGAAAGCGATATTGCTTATGTAGATGCTCAAAGCTATTACTAATACCCTAGCACATAGCACAAGCAAGTCAGGGTCGCATATCTACAACTCGTCTGACGTCTGACTAACTGACTGGTGCCGGGAAGTCCGAACCCTCTAACTAATATCGTTATATGGGTAATATGTATTTTGATTTTATTATAATACATAAGCAAAAAGAATGGGAATAATTATTAATAAACGGGTCATCAACTCACCGAAGCTAACGTACAGGTAGTATGTCGGAATCAAACCGACTATAACCACATGGTGTTAGATCACAAATGGGTCTATTGCAAGGGACCTGGGAACACCCTAACAAAGAAGCCTCCGAGAACCCCTTGCAAACCTTGGCCACCTCAACACCCTGTAGGAGGCCTTGCTCTTCTTCAGTAGAGATGCAACCATGGAACACATCGCGCCACCGTCTCAGGCCCACTCCTGCTAAAGTAATAGACAGTTCCTCCCCGGCCAGCGCTCATGGAAGCCGGAAATCATTCAGCGCTCTCCGGAGCCTGGTGCATCTTCTGCTGGATGAGAGAGTACTCGTCCTCTCCCGTATCCTTACCGCCGCTTCTTTAGCCACCATCACCAATATTTACATATATTATACACTTTGACAAAACACACGCATAAACTAGACCGGCTTATCTATGTAGAAGCTCGCATAAAAAAGAATAACAAAAAAAAAATAAAAGAAAATAATAATATGCTACCATGGCATGTATCTGAGATAACAAATCACAAACCTTCAATTAATATTTTAATCAGATAGTCGCGAAACCGGTTCATCATGTTATTAGCGATTCAATTGTAAAAGCATCCAAATAGAATTTACTTTTGTTAAATGATATTTCAGTTGAAAACAAATTTGATGATTCGGAAAATTAAACATTTACATTGCTCAAAATTATGTAAATTTTTACTAATCTTCAAAGGCCGTGTAAACCACAAAATACACCTATTAAGTAAAAACAATTACCCATATAATTTAATGTAGCAAATGTATAATAATAACTGAATAAGGCTGCTGGTCTGTGGCTTTATTGTCACATCTGTTTATATGTATGTATATTCCTACATTTTGTATCAATGATAGTCCTTTTTATGTAAATAATACTGTATTTATAATATTGTGTAAAACTGTACTAACCACTTAACCAATTAACCACTTATATTTCTGCAACACCCGAAAGTCGACTGGCAGAGAATGCCTAAGGCATTAAGCCCGCCTAGAACAATTTGTGCATAAAGTTTATTAAAAAGAAAACAAAGTCTAAGATACGCATTAACGTAACTCCACTTATTTTCTGCAAACGTGTCTTCAGTGTATAACCGATGAGCCACTTTCAGTACTGTCAACAATTTACGTTTTACGTTACGTTTACGTAAATAATGACAGACTCGTTTTTTGTGAAGACAATGTTCCTCTGAAGAATTTGTAGTAAAATAAATTATATTTTCCCAAGTGTGTCTCTCATAATATTAATAATATTGTTTTATTTTTGCAATAAACAGCACTCTATAATATTATGAATACATACACATACATGCTTATAATCACGGGGTAGGCAGAGGCGTATTACCCGTCCACAGTTTGCTGACCATCATATAATTTATTTTCACTATCGTAATAAGGAGTAAGCCCCTTGCCAGCAACTGGGCACTGTATGTGTCTATGCGCGGCGGTAATCGCTTACCCTCCGGTGGTCTGTCTGCTCGTGTGGGGATATCATAAAAAAACTGTCTTATATTCTAAATTCATAGTTATACGCAATATTTTTGGAGTAGTTATTAATATTTAAAATAGATTAAATTAGATAAAACTTCAAGGGAGTGGATAAGATTGTCTCAGTGAAATATTTAAGTATCATGTACCATTTAGTAATGTTCGCATTAATTTCTTTAGTAGAGTATTACTTCAGGAGCAGAAGTGCAAATGTAATAATATGGGCTGTGTTCTATCACTCAGATAGCCTTGAAGAACACAGGGATAGATATTTTATTTGAGCCCCACTTCTGTGTTTTACAGCTATTGTTATAAATATACTAGTAGCTAGCATTTATTCAACTTTGTTATGTTCCATAAAGCTATCTCTCGGTTGAGCGATTTTGGTGGCAGTAGGAAGAAAGTTTCGTAACCGTCTCAATGATCCTGCAGATGCAAACAATTTGCGGCTTACTTCCTGCAATTGTGAGCTCCAAGATACTTCTAAGTCAATATATATTCCCAGATTTCTTACTTTTTTACTAATTGTAATCAATGTGCCTTCGAAAATAATAGGTGGAAGCTGTGACCAGTTGATCTTTGAAATCTTCCTGGCACTGCCGACAATAATCATCTGGGTCTTAGCTGGATTCACCGATAGCCCATGTGACAAACTCCAATCGCTGATGCTAGTCAGGTCCTTGTTAATATTGTCAAGACCCTCCGATAATCTTTCTAAGGGTGCTTGGGAGTATATTTGTAGGTCATCTGCAAATGTGGTAATGAGAGAGAAGTTGATGTGAGATTGAATTTATAAAAATTGCGAAAAGAAGACGAGATAGAACGCCATCCTGGGGAACGCCAACAGTTATGTTGCACCAAGTTGAATGAGTATTTTCAATGCGTGTACGCTGTCGGCGACCACACAGGCAACTACGAAGCCAATCAATTACCGTTGGAGATATGTTAAGGGAGCTGACGATACTGAGCAGAATATAGAAATCTACCGTGTTGAAGGCATTGAAAATGTCAAGGAGAGCAAGGAAAGAAAGATTGCCATTTTCCATTCCAATTTAAGAATTGGAATGTTACGGATGACATAAGTGTCATGTCAGTAACATTCACTAGAGCTGTAACAGTACTATGACAGGAACGGAAACTAGATTGATGGGGATTGAGAAGGTTATTTTTAGTAAGGAATGAATTAAGTTGATTATTTACGAGGCGCTCAAGAACTTTTTAAAGGAAAGGTAATATAGAGATTGTACGGTAATCAGAAAAGGATAATGGATTTGGTTTCTTTGGTATATGAGTAACTTGGGCATCTTTCCAAGTACAGGGGAAAATTCCGGTTGATACCGAATGGTTCAAGATATGGGTGATGATGGGTAGAATTTGGGAATGAGTGAGGATGTGTTAATAATTAGTGTTAATTTTTAAAAACTGCAAAGATAAAATATGGGCCCTCTATTTACTGTAAGAGTATAATCTCAAAGTTATACAATGATACCTATGCCTTTTTACAAACTTAATTCGAAGGATATTTATAAAAAAGGGTTTGTAAGATAAGCTTCAATCAATTCTGCTAACGATTGTAATTTATTGAATTGTTATTTGAAGCATTGTTTTGAAAACGCTAACGAGTAAAGTGATCGCAAGTTCAGTGATAATGTGATAAGTTAATTGTTAAAGATTCAAGAAAAGAAACACGAAATTGTATCATTCCATACTAAAATAGGGTAAGAAATATCTCTCTTATCACGTACGTATATAAATATTAACATAAGTAACCTACCTTCCGTCTTTTGATATCCCAAATACATTTATTTCGCAGTATACCCAAAAACAAACAAAAATGTACCTTTTTTTAAGAGAACGATATAATTAAGTCTTATTTACAGTCTAAGCACACAAACATTGCTCTTTACTGGCCAGCACTATTAAATTTAAAAAAAAGGCAAAAGATGCGACAGCACCTGTACCCCTGTAACGATGTCTGTATTACTTTGATAAGAAAATATAAAGTTGCCAAGGTAAGGCAAAAAGGTTAGTTGATGTACTCCGTCAAATTGTACCTCGTGAATACCTGTGAAGCTTGTATTGTTTGCATTCAGAGTAAAATTTCGTTGACACAGAATTATTAATGATTTACAATGTAGGTGGTGATTTTCTTCATCCTATCGTATATATCGTCATATGTGCCATTTTACAAGAGACGAATTTCCTCAGTTGTTAAGCAAATCTAACCTATAAATCTTGGACTGCTTAAGGAGTGTGAGATATGTCAATATATTATTATTTTAAGCTCATCAATATGGACTCTGTGGTGTGTACCGTCAAACACACATACCATTACATACTTTAAGATTTTAGATAGATAAAAGTTATGATAGATTAGTACCGTCGCATGCGATTTACCCATTGAATAAAGCAGTGAGCCCACTCTTCTTTAGGGGTCTTTTAAACGCGTTTCTCAAACAAATTCCTCTAAGTCTATCCTTTATTTTTGGAAATGAATAAAAGTCACAATTCGATAGATATTCGATTGTCCGCGTCTGGCGGAGTAACAAGGAGCACTGTTGTTGGAGGAGGGTCTTGCTCTTTTGCATTTTCCACGGCAACTTGTAAACAATAACTGACCTGCAGTAATTTTTTTCCTTTGACTTCTGCCCTTCTTTCGGCAAATCTTTATTCACGTTCTTTTCAGTAGTCGCCGCAGAAGGACGTCATTCTCGAGAATCGTCAGTGAGTATGTTTCTCTTCAGTTTAAACTCATTAAACGAGTTCCAAACAGTGGCACGAGATGGGGTTTCGTAATGAAATGCCAATCCACTAATACGGAAGTCGTAATAAATCATTGAGCTAAATTTTTCTCTAGTCAAATCACACAGACATTTTTTTAATTTCCGGTAATTTGATACAAAGGAGATATACAGATTCCAGAAGAGTTTCTGATTTGAAATTAATTTGTTTTTCATCTGCTGCTTTTCTTACTGCCCTATTCTTAAAACTTAGCGTGACCCAAGTATAACTCCTGCTGACATTTGCTGGAATACTGGATCTGTATCTTGCTCTCGTGATGATTGTTTATTAATGACTTCATGAGTCTGCGCATTAATTGCGGAATGCCACCGGACCGGTGCAATGCAATAGGAAAGCGAAGATCAGAAGATGAAAAGATTATTTCAATTGTACAGGAAAACTGTCTTAAACTGTTAGTAGTTTATATATCGTACCTTTTTTGTACCACATAATTATCTTATGTTATGAAACTAAATTATTATACTTATATATATTTTTTTATTTGTATTTGTCTCTTAATAGTACTTTTATTTTATAAAATGATTCCAGAATGTGCAAAAAATGCATGTTCGATGATATGATTGTGACATCACCAATCCAGACTGAACATGCTTAATTATGGCCTTTTCCCTCTCTCAGACGGAGGCCTGTGTCCCTGCACATGGAATGTAATAAGCCTTCTTCTTACCCAAATGTGTCACTCAAATGTTTATAGCTAAATGTTAGTGATAAACCTAATAGTCAAATGATATACGTTCGCTTCAGGTAAATAAAAATGATTTCATCTGCACTATAATCCAGTCTTATTGCACCTGTATCGTTGACAAAAGAAAGGTCGGTTGCTGTGCCTACACCATGTGCATCATATGGTATACGAGTATATCTTGGTTGGGCTCGGTGGAGGGTACTCTGCTGCCTCCTGCACAATTTTGGGATACCTTATTATAATCCTAATGATGATTAATAAAACCATTTATCACAATTATGGGTTTTATTTTTAAATATTATTGCAACCCCAAATTCTTGTAATAATAAAATATAGCACTAAAATAGTATATTGTATAGCATAAAACTAGGACTGAGTTGTTCATTAATTTATGAACTGAAATGTAAATGTTAAAAATTTGGATGATATGATGTATCGCGTCCAATAAATTACCATCACATAGTTTAAGATCGTAGATAAATAAAGTAATGATAGATTAGTTTTGTAGTAATAGATAGGTATTTTATTATTTAAGCACGTCTGTAGTCAGTATATACAGATAGGTATATCATTATATAATTATTATTGTATGACTGCGGACCGGGATAACTTGGTACACATATCATTACTCGCACGTGTGTCATCTAACCTACTCCTCTCTACTTCCTTCTGTATGTCTCTCTACATACTTCAAAAACAAAATAACATGCTATTATTATCAAAACACTCGTTAAAAATGAGTGAAAATAAAATACCTGTATTTTATTATTGTTAGGTAGGTATTAAAACCTTTTTATAAAGTAATTTAATAATAAGAACTGCAGATAGACGTTACGTGGACTAGTCATTTCATTTGTATATTGTTCAATAACTAATGTGATAACAATTCGTTAAACTCAATCCGCGCAATATGGTTCTCTCCATAGTGGATATTTATTTATAATGAATTACTGTTATGTCTATGTATATTTATAATGAAATATAAATAATATTATATTATATAATAGTAACTTACGACTGCAACTATATTACATTATAAGTTTTTTTTTTTTTTATGCGATAAGGGGCAAACGAGCAGACGGGTCACCTGATGGTAAGTGACTACCGCTGCCCATGGACACCCGTAACTCAAGAGTCACAAGTGCGGTGCCGGCCTTTTAGGTAGGAGTACGCTCTTTTCTTGAAGGTTTGAAGGTCGTATCGGTTCGGAAATACGGCAGGCGACAATTTGTTCCATAGGCTGGTTGTTCTATCTCAGGTGTCAAGCACTTTTTATAATATTTAACTAGCGTTATATTTCTTAAATACATAATTATTTTAATTTCATCAATCATATAACAAATTTAAATTTTGATTGCTTTGACATGTCACCCTTCTCATACAGATAAAGATTATTTTAGTTGAGTTTAATTAATATATGTAGTATTTTTTTTGTTCGAACATTGGGTATATAAAGGTTTTTAATATAAATGGCATGTCAGTGCTTCTGTTACATTAAAAGATCTCGCGATCTCTCTCTCTCTCTCTCTCTCTCTGTTATTCGTTTTTTTTTTTTTCTAAAATATCCATTTGATAATATACAAAAGACTAGGAGTCCTCAAGAGGAGATCAATTCAGAACCTGCACCCTTTCCATCGTGCGAAGTTATCAATTCCAAAAATTGAAGACGTTAATGCTTTACAAATTTACTTATAACAGTATTTAAGTAACATGTAAATGATACTTTCTATCTAGACGAGTTGTCTTTACTCTAAAAAGGTGTTTGAAAAATGCGGTGTAAGAGTTCGTTGACAGTTGACAGTTTTAAAAAATGAAACTGTGATTGATGTCGACAAAGAACAAATACCGACATAGCTCTGCTCTGCGACTGCGACAGCCCACAAGATGATAATATGTGTAATACTGACCTTAATGCACCACTCTTTAAGAGAGCATGCTACGTACATATTGCACTGAATAAGAAAATAGTAAATTTCCTAGTGACATGTAAAACCGTATTAGTTTCACACAAAATATTTAAACTATAACTAATGCATCTCTTATCGATCGATTATACTAAAAACCCAAATGTGATCAAAATTTCTACATCGAGTCCCGCTAAGATACTAGAGATAGTTCATTTATTTATTTACTTTTCTTTCTTTTCACCAAAATAAGAAAGTATTTTACAATAGAAAATGGAGCTTAACCCAGCGGAGTTTTCTTCCAACAAACCTTTTGAGTGAAAAGAGGATAATAGAAATTTAAAGGAAATTCGTGCGAGAGTTGAAATAGACTTAGGTTGAAATAGGTTGAAATAGACGTACATAATATCTAAACTAGAGTAGCATTTAAAGTATCCCTAGTCAAGAAATATAAGTACTTGCACAATGTTTGTAGTGTAATTTTTGTAGGTTTATGCACGTATGTATGTACTTACGTAACTCGCATATTATATGAGTTAATTTATTTCACTACATTTTCTAATATCTGAACAGATTTGGAAGCAATTGATTATCATGGCGACGTGAAGTAAATGTGCTAATTTTATTTTTAATCGACTTCATTAAAGGAGTATGTTCTTTTCTTTTCGTTATTTTTTTAATTTCATTTGATGGTGTGAAATTAAGGAGATCAATGAAACCCTCAAATGTGCTATGCTATGTGCTATAGCAAAGTTTTTTATCATATTCTTCCTAAAGCTATTAAAATGATGGCGTCTCATTGTTCTGATGGTGGCAGATACAACTCCTTAATATAAGGAGTTGTTGGATAATTCTTAATTACTATACGTTTTTATGATTAATTATGAGAGGCGCTTTAAAGACTTATACTTTTTTTAAAGTCAATCATATAATTAAAGTAGTGTTTGTTTTATTTTCTCGAATTTTAACATATTTAAGTGTCGTGTCGCCTGGATTTCGCCTTCTGTCCCACAATCATTAGTCTTTCGAAGTAAGTGGTTTTCAATTACGTTTTATATCCATAAACATTTGACAGCTCAGAAGAAATCAGACAATCATACTCAAGGCCTTCGCCCTTATAAATAGTTTCACAATATTTATAGTAATTTTTAATATCATTATTTTGTTTTATTGTGATTGGTATTAGTCATATTAATAGTTAATTAGCACATTTATATGTACCCAGGTTTTAAAACTTATTAAAGAATTAAAGAAATTATTATACTAATAAAACAGTCTTAAGATATCCAAAAAAATAACTTATCATTTAAAAAAAAAAACTCTCAAACCACGATATTTTGCCAGTGGAAGTATTGCAATGCAAGTAATATAACGAATGCGTCGACAGTACCTTAAAAGTCCATCGATTTTAAAACTACGATATTGCAGTCTTCACTTCCTTAAGCTCATTGCTTAGTTAGTATCTATCTAGGGTATCAGTCATAATGTCACTTTGTTTACTTCATTCTATGATGTATAATATTTTTTTTATATATTTATTTAGTTATTGATATTTATTCGTGTTTTCCTCTAGAAAACTATTTGTAAATTGTAATCTACTACCCGAAGAGGTCAATAGATTTGAATCCTTTAATGATAATCTTACTATTATCGCGTCTTTTTCTTCTTAGTTAAAGAAGAGCGTAATTACCATACAGCTGTAAAGTGAGTCTCAATATAGCTTTCTTCTTGGTGAGGGTCTCTATGCTATTCGTTTACAAATAGTGTAATAGTATATGCATATGATTAAGTATAGCAGTATATATAACAATTTTTACTCAAATTTTACTTACTGCAAAAGACAAGTACATGTTTACATACAAATAAGGACACATTGTTATGCTTAATGTATTTTGGTTTATTGTGTGTTGGCTCTTAAATCAATGATACCTATTCAATCAATCACATCGCTTTAAAGGGACCATATACTGTAAGATGGTAGTATCATCGTATATCATATATAGTATGATAGCTAACGAAGTACGAAAAATAAAAATAAGGATAATAGATTTTACTGTATATCTGTGTGGCTGTCTGCAGCATCACAGCTTCTGAACGGATGAATCTACTTTGTTAAGTGTTTTACGTTGAAAAAGTATAGAATAATAATATATAACAATAATAAAGCTTCATCTAACTCCAAACAAATTTGATTAAAAATTACCTAAATGATTTATTAAAACACAACATTATTTATATTGATAATATAGTATTTATTTCTTTTTTCATAATATAGGGGGACAGGCGTAGGGACGGCTCACCTGATGGTAAACGACAACTACTGTCAAAACAGGATTAAACTAGTACGTTAGGTGAGTTTAAATATGAACAGGCGCTTATACAAGGAAACCGTAGAAAGTGTTACTAAATCTATCAATAAATGACACAGTCACTTTTGTAATGTTTCCTTTACACCTTTAATTCCCAAAAAGGCTAAGGCCTTAGCGAACACCACTCCAACTTAATTAAAGGAAAACACAGCTACGGTATTGAGCATGCGTACTATTTAGATATTAGTTTAAGCGTAAACAAGTATAGAAATGTATTTGATATAGAGATAAGGCTGAGAAATCATTAAATAATTATTATTATCATATAATACTAATATAAATGAGTATTTTAAAAGATTAAAAATTGACACCAAAAGCAAAATAACTAAAGTTATATAAAGCTTAAAAAAGCAAATGTATTAGAATCCTTAGAGTCTCGGAGATAGATAAAAGATGGTTGGTTGTCAATCAATGACTGCAAGCTTGGTGACTCTCGACAATAAGCATTTAACCGTTTGTGGAATAATAAAACATTTAAGATTTGTGCAGAAGCAAACGCTTTTCATTTACATAATCATAATGGTCCGGGAGGTAGCCTTGCATTTTTTGGAGTCATTTTACGCCGATTCTTGCCATCTTTTTCGATAGATCTCGAATGACTTACAACTGAACCAAGTTGGCGGCAATACAACTGGCGCACCCGCGGTGTGTGTGGAATTGGGAGGTTGCGTAAGTGGTCTATAAAAAATAAAATAAAAGTGATAGTACGCCGACTGAAACTTTTTCCATAAATAGTTATTATCATACTGAGCTGAAAAAAAGTCGTCAGCTGCATTGTGGAGGGGGGAATATGCGTCAGCTGCTCACATGAACTTGTAAAATCGTAATCGTCTTAAAATAAAGTTGTATTACGACGAATGAAATTTAACTTCGTGATTCTCAAATAATTAAGAGTACGAAAACAACAATCAGCTGCTTATATAGTGGTGGAAAGACCTTCAGCTGATCCAGTGAAGATTTAAAATATTCGAGCATTGCTATTATGCTGTTTCCTCTTAAACACATATTTCGAGAATGATTCTGGCCTTCCTCGAACCCATAACACGACGTTCGGGCTAGACTAGCTTTTTCAAGACTTGAGGGCAAAATCTGCTAGAAAAATAGGACAATTAAAAAATGGAAAAATAATACGTACTATCACTTAAATTGATTTTTTTTTGTACCTCTTTCGCAGCCCCCCACAGCCGCACCCACCACGACTTGAGCAGCTGACGGTCGGTTCACTTATTAGTCATATAAGATCAACTATCGCTGTTAATATCAGCCGGCATACTATGACTTTTGTATTTGCAACGCTACCTCCCGGAGTATAATCTGGAATGCAAATGACTCTGGACTATTTAATCCGTTTCCTTTCAATCAAGGGACGCTATTGTGAGCTTAATGGTGTGAGCAGCTAGATAGTGCAACGGTTTCATATTCGGGTTTGTGCGGAAACTAACGAATTTTTAACAAAGCTTTTGCAAACTAGAAAATGATGTAGAACGGTTGCCGCACACAGTATGTGTGTGTATACTTAAGAAATTAAATTAAAAATGTATTAAAAGTTTTATTTTTACGTTTGTTATGCTTATAAATAGCGAGTTTACCACAAAACTGATTTGTTATCATATCCCATAATATCACTAAAACTAATAATTCAATAATCTTCGTTACACGACTGCCCAATGAGTGAAATATTTTCAGGATTCGTGTTTTTTCTTTTCATACATATTATGCACGTATTTAAGTTTCTTTTATTCCTTCATAACTTGCTTTACTTATATAATAAACATATCAGATGTTGTTTTTTAATTTTTAAATTATGATCTTGTGCCACCTAACAGACGCCCTAATATATCTAAACAAAAATAAGAAACAGTATTACTTTGAGAGCTATGAAGTAATTGATCTATATTATATTAAGCAATTGCAGATAAATTCCACACATATATCCGCTCACTACAATTCTAAGTGGTACCTGTTTACATACATGTTTACCCTAATCTTGATACTTGATGATTGAAATGGTGTTTTTACTAGTGGCTAGCAGAATCTTCTCAAATTCAAATTAATTTGCATACGAGAGATGATACTTCTCACAAAAATCATCATGAGAAAGGATGCTTAATAGAATAATAATAATTGAATAATAAACCGACTATTACTTTATACGAGTATAAAGTTATCTCAAATGTTGTATCTTATATATGTACTCGTATATGTAGCATGTTTTAGTATGTTTTATGTTTGTTAGTAATAATATGCCTCAGCGACTTTTGGGAAACAAAAATATATTTTAAAGCACACTTATCCACATTAGTAGTGCAAAATACCTGTCAACTTAATTTAGTTTAAAAAGCTTAAATATTTTTAATTACTCTGCGAAAGGTCAGCATTTTGCGATTTAGAGTATGACAGCCGAGAAAATTACATTAAAATGGTCCTAAGAATTCAAAGATTGTAAACGAGTTGTAGACTGACCCAGTTTCATGAACTTGTTATGGAGAAGACCCATTTTCAACGTGTTCAGAATTAAAATATGGGATATTGATGACCAACTACTAACTATTTGGTAAGACGATGATTATAATTTTGTTTGTTTTTAGTAAGAATATTTGTGAAAAGCAAATATATATTTGCTTTTTGCACTGTCAATAGTTACTGCGGGAGCTTCGAATAGTTGTGATGTCTAAAGAGAGTACTGCCCGTCTATCTAAACTAACAGGTAACTATTCTAGAGTCTGTCTTAAATGTGGTTACCGAAAACTTATTGCTTAGAACTGTAAATAGGGAAGACCATGGTGTTGATAATATTTTCATCGCGGACATTTCGGAGACTATGATAAAGCATATAAATACGGTAGGAGGATTATGCAATGGGGCATTATACTGGCGACAGTTGAGAGGGTATGTTAAAATAGTGTCGATCTTCCTTGAATAGATTGTACGCAAGTGGGATATACATGTTTACTAAAGATTGAGTTTAAGAGACTTGACTTGTGCATTTCGGTTATGTCCAATTAGGGTCATGCTAGAGGGGGGTCTGTTGTCACTGCTTTGAGCTACCTGTCACGTTAGTATATTAAGTAAAACCGTACAGTTGCCTTAATAGAAACGAATAAAACGCACTAAACTTTATATTTTAAAGCTATGCCATTTTAGTCTTAACGTGAACCATTGGATATGTTGATAACTGCTGTATATTACAGCATAACTTAATATAATATAAAATGTAGAATGAGAAATGTCTATCAATATCTGATTATCCTTTTCTAAAAAATAATAATAAATATTGTACATACAATCGTATTTCTAGCAATTTTCGTTACCGTTAACTTCTATTTGCTTGTAATGGTGCAGATCAGCAGGCCAGAGAAATTGTTGTTCTATAAAGTAACAACAATTGTCGCTGTTAATGACGCCGACTGTTGAGCCTGAGCCATGGGTTATAAATAGTTATTCCGAGTCTGGGTGTTTTTTTATTTAATAAGAATATTAGCAACGTAGGTCACACATTACTAGTATTCTTGTTAACCCCCCCAGCTAAGCTAAATGCTTGTCTTAGGGGTGGGTTTACAACGGTAGTGTACTACTGGGCGGGCTCCGACTCCTCAGCCATCACGCTACCGCCGCTTGTTCTTCGTTGCTTATTAATTTGTAATATCTTCCGCGACACAGGCATCAATCCTAGTGGGAGTAGCATTTTTTAAAGAGAAAAAGATCTCTATAAGACAACTAAATGATTGCAAGTTCAAGTGATGACGCCTTATCTAATATCCTTCCCCTGCTTGGATTAGACCTCTTCGCCCACACTAAACTGACCAGACTTAAACAATATCAGAACTTTAACTTTCCAAATATGAGGCTATTGGATTAGTAACTAAGAAAATGACCCTTAAACTGCTTCATAATATGAAACATAATAGTGTACAGAGCTTATTAATATGATTTAATAACGAATATCCTCAATCATCATTAACATTTTTCAAAACCTGAATTTCTAATTTGACCTTGTACCCTCTTTAAGTAAATAGACCTCTCCGGAGCCGCTCCAATTAGAGCTCTTGGGACGAAAGAGGTTCAATGCCTTACAGACGGTGGTTACTTATCTACGGGTTTATAAAATATCTACATATGTACATATATCTTGCCGGTAGACAGTCTGTAGTTTTCTCTACTAACTGATTTAAATGAAGCTGAAAAGATTTTTGTTTCGTTTTAGTTAAACGTGCTAATCTACAAAATTACAAGACTAAAGAAAAAAAATGTAGATGCTTCTATAGCTCAATTTCCAAGGAGATGTTTAGGTAATCATTATCAGGAGAAAGGTTTTCGGAAAGGAAACAGTCTCGTATTCATCACGCTACGATACCTTCAAGTGAAGTTGTGAAAACAAATTGGTAATACTAATAGAAATTGTTACAAACACATAGGTATTTTAACAATACGATCGTGTTTGAAGTCATATGTATGTGAATTGATTAGGAAGTACACTACAGCAGTTCTCTGATCAACATTTTTTCAGTGGTAGAGCCATGCTTAGGCACGAATGGGCAGGCTCGACCGGTGCGATACCACGGCCTCACAAAAAACCGGTTGTGAAGTAACGCTTGCGTTGCATTTCCCCGAATTGAGTGAGGTTTCCGGAGGCCCATTACCCCCTCCCCCCTTTTCTCTCCCCTCATCTCCTTTCTCCTTTTTTCCATCTCCTCATCACTCCTCTCTTCTTTCCGCTAGTATAAAAAAAAAAATGATCAGGGCTATAAAATATTGCAATTAAGTTTCTCTTCTATAATAATCGAGACTACGCTACCGAAGTTAGCAAATACAAATGTAGTACTATTTTTTGTTTTCAAAAGGGGGCCGATATATTCGATAAAATATAGTGGTATAAAAAATTTAAATATCGTATTAACTTTATTTTCAAATCAGCAACAAAATATCTTTCGTTTGCAAAGGCCTTGTATCGTGTGAATTATTATTCAACCTGACTACGAAAAGCATTACTTTATGAGATGCCTTGTTTTGTTAGAGCACTTTTTGTATGGTCTAATTAGATTGTCTTACTAAATAGAACAAATTATGTCTGTACTTGAAGGAGGGTTCTGTTTTAAGACGGCCAACAATCTACATTGTCTGATGTATTGCAACATGTAAGGTGGTATTTAAATCGTGTGACATGAGTTTTATAATTTCGAGATCAGGAAAAAATAAAAGAGAAGGGTTTTTGAATGAAATTAGCCTTGTTTGTCATCATAAGAAAGCAATGCCTTATAAAATGCACCACATAATACAAAATATCATAAGCAAACAAGCAATAATAACTACTCTTTCCCCTTTAAATCAACAAAAACTACAATACGAGGACACAAAATTGTTATGAAATTATTGTGATCTCTCAGCAGAACTAAATACGAATGCTGAAGTCACGCGTTGATGGTATCAAATATTAATCCGTCAATTTGTGTTATTGCTTTTGTCAGTCAGCACATATAACATTCATACTCAATTAATACACTCAAAGCTGTCAACAACATGATATGGTTTTCGTTTAATATGGAAATTGAGTAACAATTAGGTCAAGCATTATATAAATGAGACCTTTTCACAATCCTTTAGGCTCTTTCGTTTACAGATACAGAGTTTCAAAATAAATTTGGTTAAACCCTGATTAAGATTAACCATTTTGAAAAACGATTAACTATTTAATTGTTTTAATTAGCATTAAATGTTATTTATTCAGTCGATACTTTTGATGATGATGACCGATTGCCGTCACGGGAATTCTGTTGAGAACTGCCATATTTATTAATGTAAATAATATTGAACATCTTTAGTTTATATTATCTAAAGATTGTTTATGAAATAACGATGTTCAAAATCTAATTTAAATAAGTAGTGTAAATTAAATAAGAATTACAAAAACAACAAAGTTTATACTACTGGTACAGCTACATTTTAAAGGTAGAACCAGCCAGGCCAATGCGATTAGACATCATTTTTATTTTATAATATATTACAAATATGTACATATTTTCATTCAGCGGTGTTCGGTTAATATTTTAATGTAACGTTGGGCTGTTATACGCACAGTTAAAATTCTGTTAGTGCTGTCATTATGTTAGTTAATAGCTTTAAAATACATATAAATATTACGAACATGTCCATATGTTAGGCTTCGCGGAGTTGTTACATTTTTTTGTCTCTTCTAGCTTTTTAGGGACCACCTTCTAGCTTTATAATGGTTAAGTACATTAGAGAAGGGTACTGTATTTTTAATTTAATGCTCTCATAAGCGAAAACAATCAAGTTGTTTTAAAAACAACTAAATTAATAATATAAGAGTACTTAATTAAGTAATTACTTTCCTTGCTGGGACACAAAATTTCATTCTGAACATTATACTCATAATAACAGCTCTGCTACTTTGTACCTGTCCCGTGTACTTTATTTTCATCTGTGATCATAAATTATAACTTCTTAATACTTATTTTACTTTATTTGCCTTAAAACAAAGACATTGTAGAATAATGCAAGTTGTGTAAACAAAGCTTAATAGCACGACAAACTACCACTTATAAACAGTACATTTAATACAAATTAAATCTCAGATTCTTAAATGTTCTCTTGTGCCTTGGCTACAAGAACGGTTATGTTATTTGCGTGTATGTATGTTTTATTTATGTACGATTATATGTCAAATGGTTTTACATAAATGAATATGAAGTTCAAATATGCTATCACAGTCCATTGCTGGACAAAGGCCTCTCCCAACGTTTGTCATAGCACTCGGTCTACTGCCTTTCACATCCAGTCTATATGTGCTTCCTTGTCACACATTACAACCAAGACGGCTTCTCTTAGTTTGTCATTAAACGATTTTTTTTTTACAGGAATTAGAATATTACTATCTAAATACATAAATCTTCTTTTAAACAATTCAATGTTTAGTTTTACATAATATCTTAGTCATAGAAAAATTTTGAGGTGAAACCTCGGTGTACAATCATTACCATAAATCACTCATATTGAACCAGAGCCACGTTTTGTGAAACATTTGGTGAGCTCGCTTAGTTCTGTGAACGTCATCAATCAACTGTAACCAAATATGTGGTGTTCGTACACATCGAACATATGAAGTTAAGCAACCTATGCCTACATCAAAATAAACACTAGTATGTTAAGGTATATAAACGATAAAGACGTACCGGGCATCAGAAAGCTTTTCTATATACATTCTTATCCGACTGCGTAAGTAGGCGGGTTATGTTTTCGACAGTAGGATGAATGTTATGTGGATAAAGTGTCTTTGTCTCGCCTTAAAGCCTAGAACGTTTGATTGATTTTGACATGAAGTGTCCTTTGAATAGTCTTATTAGTACCAGTGACAGGGATGAGACTTCAAGAGGTAGTTAATAATACAGCCAGGTGTTATATACTTTAAGATTATTACTTGTATAACGTATAAATGTGGGAGCCTAATACACTTCAGCCTACCCCTTCGCGGATACAGGTGTAAGCGTGAATATGTTGTACATAGGTATATAATTATGATTAACGGATAACGGATTCTTACAATTATTGTGCCTACTTTGAAATACCCAGATTAATTATCTGCAAATGGACATGTTAATGACAAGTATTCATTTTATTGTTAAAAAGTTTTGTTTATAGTAAAGCATGCATTAACAACATTTGAATGAGGCTACAAATTAGATCTCCTCTATTTAAAAATTCGCATTTTGCGTAAATCATAAGTGTTTGTTCGGCAATTATCGTAAATTCCCGGCAACAGGAAATTTAAATAAGAGTGTCTGTCTGGTCCTCTAAGGTTAGCGCATACGTTTATAAACAAAAGATCATATATAAAACAAACGGATTGGGATTACTTTTATTTAGATATTAGCCAAACAACTACGGTTCACGTTTCAGAAGTTAAAAGCTTCCTTAGCGTAATGGCTACTGCTGGCTAGTTTCGGACTTACACACATTCGAGAATATTTGCTGGTTCAAACAAGTGCTATGTAGTCATTAAGCCTCTTCTAACAAGCATTTAGATTTATTGGAGGGGTAAACAAAAATATTAGTATGAGTCATTAAAAAAACATTTTTTGTTTTACTCAAGTCTGTTTATTTCTTTAAAACGTTATGCAAATTAGGTACATAGGCGAACTTAATGCCTAAGGCATACTCTTCCAGTGAACCTTTTAATTTTAAAGGAAATGTAATAAAGCCTAAATTTTTTAATTTTTTTTTTGTGTAACATATACCCCTAGTACAGACGAGCAGTCGGGTCACCTGATGATAAGTGACGAACGGCGTCCATGGACACGTGCAACTCAAGAGTCGTAAGGGGATGCGGGGAGAGAAAAGAGGAGAAGGGGAGTTGGGCCTCCGGAAGCCTAGTGAGGTTTTTGGAGATTTCGGGGAAATGCAACGCAAGTGTTGCTTTACAACCGGTTTTCTGTGAGGCCGTGGTATCGCACCGGTCGAGCCGGCCCATTCGTGCCTAAGCATGGTTCTGTTTTAATACTACTAACTACTGTTTTAATTTAATTAACAAATAACAGGTTTATACTTTAATACATTTATACGCGTACATTATATACATATCCAAATTTAATATATATAAAACATTTAATGAAACGTGTGACCGTGGACGCATTTATCTTAACAATTCTTAGAGTAAGAGCTCCTTTGCCTAAACAAGACTTCATAGAGGAAGCACATTTCATAGAAGAATATACTCAAGAATTAGGCATTACATAAGAAGGGGGAGATCGAAGAGGCGCAGACAAGAAACTAATCGGTTATGTTACACTCTCACAGTCTCCGGAATTACTTTTACATTTTACGTCCACAAATAACTTGTAATCTTCACATACTTTTACGTTCAGATATTGAATCACAAAATTTGTCTCATATATTTGGTAGATATTACAGCTATGTCTTTCTTTTATTCGCAATGTTGTTACACCAAACAAAACAATCAAGTTAATTAATATTCTGTTTGTTGTTTATATTTCCCAGCTTTTGTAGTATTGTAGTTAGCCATTTATTATCCATAAAACCCTTATTTCATTCAAAGGCTAACAGACAGTATGAAGATCATTGGATATATATCGATAAAATAAGAATAAAACCTTTGTTCAATGCTTAGAAAATTTTAAATATAATTTTTGTTTAAAAACGTTTGATCGACTTTAAAGCAAAGGATCTAAAAATCTAAGAAATTTCTTTCTCCTTTCTGAGAAAATAAAGATTTTCACCTTACAATATAGAAATTGCTAGGATTTCCTCTCTTTTGCAGTCTCTTAACAATAGGTTTTCTAGATGAAAATTCATTTATGTCCTGAAACTAAAATATTCTACATAAAAGATAACCAGGCTTTTATCCGCGATGTAAGTGTAGCATTACCATACGTACACTAAGTCCTAAGTACGATTCCGTTCTGGTAATTTGCGTTTGGACAAACTCTGCGGAAGTTTCAAGTGCAGCAACAATGCTCAACAAGGAATTATTCCACCACAACTGTATCATGTCGGAACAACAGAACGACCAACTTACACCGACTGTTGTCTTAGAGATGCTAACTACAAGCTGCATACACTATTTGTGGCTTCTGGCATGTTATACGGAGATAAAGATTGTAAAAGTAAGTTTGTCTACAGCATATATTTTTAACTATATACTTCATGGATATTTTTTTAGACATTTTATCTCGAGTAGCGTTTGTAAACTTATTTCTAAAATTATCTCGTATACAAAGATATAAACATTTTATTTTCCCTTGTCCCCGAGGAGTTCATAAATGAACTTTAAACGAAAAATCTATATCTATATATAGATATATTTATTATTGTTATTGTATGTAACTAGTAATAATGAAATAATATTATCCCATATAGAATTATCCACTACATGCAGGTTGTTCACAACTTTAATGCCTGCAGTATCAAAGCAGTTTGATTTAAAATTGGAGAACTAATAAAATTCATGTACTCTATTATCTTTTTTATAAAAAAATGACTTTAGAACTATATTTTACTCAGTTTAATATAAATGTGAAATCTTAATGAAAAGAGGTTATGGGTAAGTACTACGGAAGGCTTAGATTGTAGGTATTTTATGATTGTATGATATACTTTATGTAGAAATTTTTGAGTTGTACCTGTGACAACTGTGTAATGACTTGTTTAGATTTATTTGGCATGTTGCCTGACAGGTCTGAGTAGGTGGCCTGGCCAGGCCAGCCAGGGGGCTTATGTTTCGGCTTCACGACTTAGTTAGACTTAGCCTGACTGAACTCTTCTCCTGACAATTCAAAAATACCTCAGGCTGTTTTAATTGGTTTTGATATTGATATTGCATGTTTTTTTTTAATTTTCTTGACATAAAGGACAAAGTGCAATATATATCATTATGTAGTATTATATAATAATTATGATCTAAGCATCTTTATTCTTGAAGTACTTAAAAGACGTTCTTCAGTTTCTAATTTACTTTTACTATCCATTAGTATAATATAAAACTCGTAAACAATATTTTCAATGAATATATATTTTTTTTGTTCGTTTACAAGCCGAAACATACAAGTAGTAACAAAGTTGTGTCTAAGCTTGAAACTCCTCTGTCAAAGTTTAGATTAAAGAGATATTCTGAGGCGCGGGACAAGTTGGGCGTATCGTGTTGCTAACGTTCATACGCTTTCAGAATCGTGGTATAATGCGGATCAATAAAACATGTGTTCTTTCTGTATTCGATACTCATGTAAGTTTCATATTTTAAGGTTTGATAAAAGACAAAAGTGTCAGTTGTGCAAATGGTTTCCACAAGTTTGCTTTGTTTGTATTTTTATTCACTTCTTTAAAAATATTCGATATACTTATGATGACAATGAGGCCATTATGGTTGGTGATTGAGATACCTCTGCCTACCCCTTCAGGGATATACATATGTAGGTGTGAGTGTGTTTATGATGTATGTGTGTTAAAATGATCAAGACTTTATAAGATCTTGTAAATAAATATAGTAAATACTTTTGGTATACACTTTCAGTAGCGGCAGCGCACTTGCGACTCTTGAGTTGCAAGTGTCCATGGACGGCGGTGTCACTTTCTATCAGGTGATCCGTCTGTTCGTCTGTCCTTCTATAGTATAAAAAAAAAACAAAAAAAAAGGGAAGTATAGAGCCGGTAATAGCCTATCAGTAAACAGTGTGCTAAAAATACGCAACGTATTTAGTTATTTATGAGCAGGAAATATTAAATTTTGATTGGATTATCAACACTGCTACTTCCGACCTGACCGTAGTTTGTACCTCAATACACACTTTAGAATAGTTTTAGACTTTGAATAGTATACATTATTTGACATACTAGCTGAAAATTTAGATTAAATAAATGCAAAGTTTACTATTTAATTAATGTAATTTTATTTATAGTATTAACTACATTAAGTACTTTCCACACACACAAATTAAACACCAACATTTTGCCAAACGATATTTAGCCCCACTTACGTAACAGGAGCTTATGTAACCTATTGTCGCGAACCTTTCTCTGACTTTATATATACTGTCCGATAGGTAATAGTCTAACTTTGAAGCTATTTATTGTATAATGAAACTTAAATCGTCCAAACAATAAATTGTATACAATTTGAGTTATAGAACAACAAGAAACCACAGTTATCAAGTACAACAACCATCTTAACTCACATTAAAGCTTCAATTTGCTTAAAATGTAAACAACCATGTGTACCTTTTGGTTAATTGTTACAGAAATTTTCAAATTAAACAACTTTAGTTTGTTATTTGATTATTCGTAGCTGATTTAAAAACATCTTGTTTGTTCTCATATATGTACAAAGATAGGAGGCACTTCTTTTTGGGCATATTTTAATAATTAATTTCGTTTAGTCTAAATATAAGATACGATAATCGTGCTGTCCTTTATATAATATTATATTGTTATTCGTAAATCAATTCGAACGGATTTAAGAATACGTTGGAGAAGCGCAAGTAAAATAGCTTGTCTTTAGATCTCTTCTAGAGCCACCTTATCTTTTCTAGAGACTTGAGTCCAGAGGAGCATTAAATAGAGAATGTGAAACAATTAGAAATATCTGTTTGTTATATTAAAACAATTATTTTTAAAGAGCGCGTACTATTTGTTCATTCATCAAAACGTTTTTTTTATTTTTTGTGGAACGGTCTGTCTGTTCCAGCTAATCTCCAGAAGAGTTGGGCTGATTATCACAGACAGATAACTGATGTTAAAGAAAGCAAATTAAGTTATTTTCACTTCAAAAAATATATAGGATTCCGTCAAAACCAAATAATAACTTGTGTAATAACTGTTAAATATATAACTCGTACTAGAAGGAGACAAACTGTTACATAGATACAACAAACATACAGACTGTCATATAAACATATCAATCATGTTTATGATAATCGTCCTGATTTTTCGTCAAATAAACGAAATGCTTAAAGGAAAATAAAAATAAAATGAAATGTTTAAAAGATTAATAGCTATATTGAAATGATTAAACACATAAGTTACGTGAGAATTTAATAGCACAGTTCATTGTCTGGCTCAGATCAGTAAAATTATTGACAATTCATGTGATTAGCAAAGAATTCCCTGTAACTCCCTCATTACAACCTACCTACCCATTAATGTGCCTACAACTGTAAATCTAACTATTCGAACCATTAAACTGTTTGCATGTTCAAGTAGCAATATATATGTGTGTGTGATAGAATCTGCCTTTTATAACACATTTCTCATTTTATATTAATTAGTATTGCAAATAAACCGTACAAATTAACACCTCTTTAAGAACATTTTGTGACTGAAACGCTGGGTGATCGATTGCGGAAAACATTTGATAAACATCTCTTTTAAATGTGTGTCACATTAACGCACAGAGTGTCCCAAGTCACTATAGTGATTTAATTGAAGCATTCACTGACAATTGCACTCATGCCATCCTGATTTCTGAGACTTGGCTCAAACCTCTTCTACCTTCTAGCTTATGTCTTCTTCCCGGCTTTGTCCTCATTCGCAATGACCGATTGGACAAACGAGGCGGAGGTGTCTCCATGTGAATATTCACATCACATCATTATGGGCGATTTTAACACAGACCTTCTAGCTCCTAACTCTCCTAGAACACGAAATCTCCGGTTGGATATTGAAAAACTGTGTGAAGATGCATCTAGGCTAGACTGGAGGAATGTGACAGAGGCTGCCAATGTTAACGAGAAACTTAACAGTTTTAACAATAGCATTTTCAATTTGTATGACATCCATGTTCCCATTAGGAGAGTAAAACTTACGCGTACTCTAGCACCGTGGATGACGGAGGAGGTGCGAATGGCTATGGGATGAAGGGATCGGGCTTTCCGACAGTTTCGAAAGGACCGCAGTGAAGAGAAATGGAACATTTTTAAGACTATAAGGAATCGGTATAACCAGGTTATACGTAACGCAAAACGCCGACATATTCTACAAAATATTAAAACTTTATCTCCTTCCAGTATGTGGAAGTTTCTAAACACTATGGGTATCGGCAGGCAACTACGCACCAAGTCTCATTCGACCATTGGTTTGAATGATATCAACCGTCATTTATCATCTACAATTCAGCTAGATCATCAAACCAAGTGTCGGACCTTGAACCATATTGCTGGTCTACCCAGTAACAAAATTGCTAAGTTTCAATTTTCTCCAGTGTCTTCTGAGGGCATCATAAAGATCATCCTTTCCATCCGTTCCAATACTGAGGGCTGTGATGGCCTAAGCCGTAGGATGATAGTCACTATCCTGGATCACGTCCTTCAGGCCATAACTCACATTATTAACTTTTCTCTCGATTCAGGAACCTTCCCCTCTCTGTAGCGCAACGCTTATATCATACCTTTGCCTAAAAAAAAAAACCTTCCCTTCCTGATCATTTCCGTCCCATTTCTATTCTTCCCTTTCTATCAAAAGTTCTTGAAGCGTGTGTCCACAAGCAGCTCTCTCAGTTTATCTTCCAAAATAATCTCTTAAGTCCTCTCCAATCCGGCTTTAGGCCCGGTCACAGTACTGTTACTGCACTGCTGAAAGTGACTGGCGATATTAGGGAGGACATGGAAGGCACCAAGGTTACCGTTCTAGACCTGATTGACTTTTCTAATGCCTTCAAGTCAGTCACGATGTCCTATTATCCATCCTGTCCTATCTTATGATCTCATCAGAAGCATTGGAATGGTTCTCCACTTATCTTCAGGGACGACAACAGTGCGTTCGCGTTGATGACCTGTCATCAAATTGATGTGAACTCCACACTGGCGTCCCTCAAGGCGGAATTCTATTTCCACTTTTATTTTCAATTTACATTAATCTCATAACTCAGGACCTTCAGTGTGCGTATCACCTTTACGCCGATGACTTGCAGCTGTACACGCAGGCCAGCATTGAGGATATACCGCAAGCCATTAACAAAATTAACGAGGACTTAGATTTAATAAAAAGCTGGTCGGAGAGGTTTGGATTATTCGTGAATCCCACTAAATGTCAGGCAATTATCGTAGGCAGCAAACGACTTATGGGTAGGATTGATATGACTTCCATCTCACCTGTAGTCTTTAATAGCTCAGTCATACCCCTAAGCTCAGTGGTTAAAGATCTGGCCCTACATATTGTTGACTGGTGGTTGACTGGTTGGTTAACTGGTAGATAATGCCTAAAGCCGCCTTGTACAATATGTGCATAAAGTGAAATAAATAAATATTTTGACTCGTGCTTAACTTTGTGACAATTCACTGCTAACTGATTTAAACACGGAAATTGAATCTCAAATTCCTTTCAAATTAACAAATTCAAATTGATTCAATTCTAATATTTAAATTAGGTCCAACTTACTGTAGCAGTTTGTGAAACATGTTTATTCTAAAGCCCTCCTACCACCTACCTACCTGCGTAAATTTGAAAAGCCTCCGATTATATTATTATTAATATCTGTGCAGATTGTACTTTATGAATAAACAGTATGAACTAAATAAACACATACATACCGCTCACGCATATATCCCGGCCGAGGCAGTGTCTCAAACGCCCACATTTGTCAACTAAAATTTAGTCTCATTTACGTAATAGGGGCAAGCCTCATGCCTTCACCTGGATGCTATATAACTGTATATTTATATGATGCTGATAAACAACAGACCAATCTCTTAGTCGCCTGTTACGATACCCACAGGAAGAGATGAATATGAATGCAGGGGCGGGCACTGATCATTAAATATAAAACTCTTGTTGTTCCACCGAGAACTACAGGGAAATTATAAAGCACAAAACGATCATTATTTCTGCGTTTGATATCTACCCAATTTACATTGTATTACTATTTAACTTACGGTAGCTCTAAAGACCAACTTAGTGAGTAATGATATACGCTTTCGAATAATATCAACATAGTGTGTACATATCTAGATATGACTCACGCGTATATCCCCTAAGGGGGAGGTGTATTAAACACAAAAATAAACCAATTTGTAAGGAATTAATCATGGGTATTGTTCATATGAAGTAAGTAAGGCTAAGTTCATATGAACCCGTGGTACCGCGCAGAACTACTAGCCGCGCGGTCAAACTAAATAGTGTTTATCGTCTACATTACCGTCGCGCCGTCCCGTGCGCAGGATCTCTACACTACTACACTCTACAAGTTCTTCAAACCTGTATCGACTCATTCAGTTCATTCGTGTGGTTTGTGATGGATAGCCGCACTGATTGAAAAAAAATGAGAAAAAAGTTCTTCATATAGTCTCAGGTTGGGATATAAAGTGACAACCAGGCTTGAAGAACGTCTTGCACTTAAAATAGAATGCACCCAGTATCGTCTTTGTGTTCTGCGACGAGGTCTCAGTTTTGAGTACAGAACCCATAAGCAAATCACCACCTCCAGTTCCATTATCATTCAATGTTGATGACAGACTGGCTCGCGAACAATACTGTCATTTGAATGCTCCCACAGCGTGGCGACGTGATATGAACTTAGCTTAACTAATACAATTACAGTCTGATATGTGTAAGATTTTTTCAACTTTTCGAAATTCATTTAAACTAAAAAACTATTTATCATCGTCATGTCATAAAATGGTAACTTAATAGAAATAAATTACTTCTAGTTTAAGTTTGTAAACTTTAAACACCTCTCTCCTATTTCGCTGTTGGTTTTGCATATACATAATATTTTTTTTTAAATCATTTATGAATTTATTTCTGAAGATAATTAAAGCATTAAGTTTTAAAATTTAAGAAATTAACTCACATATTGTGGCTAAAACAATTCTAGTCGTTTCTCACCAGTGCAATGCCCTTTCATATGTCGTATTGAAAACTTGTGTCATGTGTATACGACATCTCTAAACTTAAGCTGGCATTGCTTAGATAGACGTATTTAAATACGTTATTTAAATTTTATAAATATGTACCTCCATATTATATTATTATTTTTTATTGAAAAGACTTTACAAACTCAGGACAACTTGTGGCGAATGTCATCGGTCATAAGCTGAAGATATACTAGCAACACTGTAGAGGGACTTCACTCCGTTGTTACTGGGCTTGTATAAAGGTTTTAAAATGTTAAAAAGTGGATTACCTGAAATAAAAGATTAATACCTAAGCAGTGGATTAGTTTTTTCTACAGACTGTATACAACGAAGCCATTCAAGACAGTGTGCCAATTCGTTTGCTGCCAGGGCCCATATGCCATTCGTTCTGGCAACCGAACTGGTGGATAATTAAGACAGCAATCTACATTTACAAGACTTATGGTCAAATTGAGCTCTAAATTGTGACCTTATGTATTTTTTTAATTACAGAATGGTAAGAAGTGTGACTATTGTAACAGTTAATAACAGATTTGTCTGTAGCAAACAAAGGTAGGCAGAGGTGTTTGAACGCCCCTCTGTTACCAAGGAATGGGTGAAAAACGCATCTTAAAGTTATTTCACACCAAATATTCAGCTTTTAAATCAATCTTCTCATCATCATCTTTAATACTATTGTGTTAGGGAACTATTTAAGAAGATAACCCCGTGACGGACCTTGTCAGCATATTTATGAAAACAATATATATTGTAGAAATAATCTGCATCTATTTACAAAACAATGTGTAATTATGTTACGAAAGAACGAAATAAATAAGTTCAACCGAAATTTAGCTAAGCTAAACATGTATTGCTATAAACATTAACAGTTAGTAAATCATAATTTTAATCATAAAAAGAGTACATATCCGATACCGACTTAATAGAAAGAAGAACTCCAAATACAATTTGAAGTAGCGTTCGTTTTAAATCAATCTTGCATCAAGTCGTCCTGCGCTGCAATAATAATGATATTTCGATTGTAATGTAATTTTAAAGTTACAAGTCTCTCTCAACGGGTACTTAGCCTCAAATCCATACGTAGTAGTAGTGATATTATACGTGCTGAGGCTGTTAAGAGGATACTGTACTCCATACCCTGGTGGAGTGCTCAGTGTGGGCGCAACAGCGACACGACCTCGTGATGGCTATTTGTGGGGGAAGCCTCTCGCTAGAGACCATGGTTCTGTTCATGGTCCAAAGTGAGAGTGCGTGGGATAGCGCTAGCCTGGGGGTAACTAGCCGGGTTGACTGCTACCCCAGCAGAAGCAGGCCTGAGACGGTTGCGTGAAGTACGTGTTACTGACGGTTACGTGAAAAAAGTATTACTGTTGTTGAGGCGTCATCGCGTGAGCGCCTACAATAAAGTTTAGAGCCAAGATTTCCATGGCTTCATTTCTATGTACATAATTTATTTTTAAAATGTAACGATCCCTAACATATTGTCAGTTTACCTCAAAATCATTTTTACTTGAATTATAGTAGCCTTGGAGAACAGTCGATTTGAGATTTATTTCACAAAGATTACCTGAAGTCCTCTCGATTATATACATGGTCCTTCGAGCCGGATATTCAAATAATAAATTATCAGCGCAATTGAAAAAAGGAATTATATTTCGAAGAGGAATTAAAAATAGAAAAAAAAAAAAATAACGGAACTACATTAAGGAGTGAAAAGGTGATTTAAGGATAAGTGGCTTGGACGTTTGCATTCAATCAATAAAACCAACGGATTTGTTACAAATATTATATTATTAAAGTTCACCCAACACTCGCTCAGGTAATAATTGAATAGTGTAATTAACCACTTTACGTGGCTGACCCAAGGTTAGTACTTAACTATTTTTATCACTGTTGTTACAAAGTTTTAAAGATATATCTGAAAGTATATGTAAAAGAATTTATACAATATTAGGTTTGTAGTTGTAGTAATTAGTTAATTCGTGCTTATTTAATACAGTACAGTAACATAAAAGTTACATCGTTAGCTACTTACCTACATTATGTACATTTGTTAACATTTTTACAAATCTAATAGTCTTTCCTATAAATTTTAGATATTGTCTTTGTATTTCATTAGCAATAAATAGTAACATTGTTAATTAAATTAGTGTTAAATAATTTCAAGTTAAATACATTACATTATATAAATTTTCAACTTTTATTTTATTATTAGGTAGGTATATAAACATTATATATATAAACTAGTGGTAATCTCATAATTGTAAAATTCCAGATCGACAGTACTCGTCTCCCAGAATGGCTGATGTTAACCAACTTAAAAGGAAGCGTAGCAGTTGTAAAGGGAGATTGACCGTATTTGGAAATTATTTAGGTATTTTAACGGATTCTAAATTAACATCCTGTCAGGTAACGGAGTTACAATTGCGCATAAATAAGTTAGAACTACTTTACGATGAATTTAACGATATACAATTGCAGCTTGAGTGTGCGTGTGAGGACATCGACGATGAAATAGCCGAACGCACGGCTATTGAACTGCAGTATTATTCTTCACTCGCCAAAGCCAAAGAATTAATAAACTCCGTTCAATCACACACACAATCTGAACAAAAGATAACTAAACCTAATTGTGGTCATTCTCAACGTCATCAGCTAGTCAAATTACCCACTATTAATTTACCTACATTTTCGGGTTCTTATGATCATTGGCTCGAGTTTCGAGACACCTTTTCCAGTCTAATTCACGACAATAATGATATTGATAAAGTGAATAAGTTTCACTATTTACGTACATCATTAGAGGACTCAGCCGCTGTAGTAATACAATCAATCGAGTTTTCAGCTCAAAATTATATAGTAGCTTGGGATCTTCTATGTGATAGGTACGACAATAAGCGTTTACTAATATATAATCATGTGTCAGCGTTGTTCAACCTCGAACCCATCACTAGGGAGTCCTCAGTCTCATTAAAACGTATAATTGACAAAATAAATAAACATATTCGAGCTTTAAGTTCTTTAGGCGAGCCTGTCACGAGCTGGGACACACTTTTAATTTATTTAATTAGTCAAAAATTAGACTTCAAAACATTCCGAGAGTGGGAAGAGTACAAAGGTCGTTTAGATAAAAATAAATCTATTTCATTCAATGATTTCATTGAATTTATGAGGAATCGTTCAGATTTGCTTGAAACGATGGAGTTATCACGTCACTCGGGCAATACTAGTTCATCGAGCACTAAAGTTAACACTAAGATGAAGGCGATGGTATCTCTTGGCACACATGATAACCCCACAACATCGACACCCAGCTGTCCGCAGTGCAAAGGCGATCATAACCTCAACACTTGTCCACAGTTTCTGTCGTTGAACATAAATGATCGGTTATCCGTGTTGCCAAGCTTCAAGGTGTGTTATAACTGTTTTCGTCGTGGGCACTTTTCCAACAACTGCCGAAAACCAGGGTGTAAGGTTTGTAGTCGCAAACATCACACGTTAATTCATAACAAACAAATACCAATGGCATACAATGCAACAGATAATGCGACTACAAACGGTGACGTTCCGGTCCCTCTCACACTCACAGGTAATAAGGTGAGCGGCGAGTCCTCGCCCCCGCGCGTCTCCTCTGCCAGCCCCTCCACCGTAACCACAGCCCTCAATAGTCATGTTACGCTGTCGTCTAACATAAGTGAAAGTGAACATTCGAGCGATATCTTGCTGTCGACTGCATTGATAAGATGTTACGATGTTAATAATAAGGAGCATATAGCGCGCGCGCTGCTCGATTCGGGCAGTTCCTCTTGTTTAATGACCGAAAGCTTATTTAGAAAATTAGGTTTACCATTCGTATCAACAAACATGTCTGTACAAGGTATAAATAATTCTATATCTCATGTAAATAAAATGTGTCGCTTTAATATTAAATCCCTTTGCAAATCGTTTAGCGATAATTTGACATGTTTTGTTTTGCCCTCAATAACGGATAATGTACCCAGTAGACGAGTAAAATTAAATATACCTACTGAAATTAACTTAGCTGATCCGTATTTTCATACACCGAAGGCCATTGATATTATAATTGGAGCCGATGTGTTTTGGAACTTATTAGGGTCAGAAAAAATAGTATTAGGAGATAGGAAACCAGTTTTGTATCAAACTAAGCTCGGTTGGCTAGTTTGTGGCCCAATTAATAGCGGCGTTATGGTAAAACCTTTCTCAAATATTAAATGTAATTACAACCACTTAGATTCTCAAAGTTCTTCTGAAGTAGATGATATTCAAACCCAATTAACGCGGTTTTGGCAATTAGAAGAGAGTTGTCATGAGTCTTCTACTTATTCCACTGAAGAAAAACAGTGTGAAGAACATTTTACAAAAAATACCTCGCGTATGCCTGATGGTCGTTTCTGCGTTAAGATACCACTTAAGAAATCTACAGATTTGTTAGGCGATTCATTTGTTCGTGCAAAACGTGTTTTCTATCACTCGAGCGTAGAAACAAGAACGACGCCTCACTCGACAAAATGTATAAGGATTTTATGTCAGAATATATTTCTTTAGGGCATATGTCAGAGTGTAATATTAATGAAGAGAAGCCGTCATATTTTATACCTCACCATGGGGTACTTAGAGAGAGTAGCACTACTACCAAGTTACGCGTAGTTTTTAATGCTAGTGCTCCTACTTCTTCTGGCACTTCATTAAATAATATACAGATGGTGGGGCCCACTGTTCAAGACGATTTAATATCTATTCTTCTACGATTTAGATTATATAAATATGTAATCTCTGCAGACGTCGAGAAGATGTACCGACAGATAGTGGTACATCCTTCAGATCGACACCTTTTAAAAATAGTATGGCGTGACGATGTATCTAGTTCCCTTAAGGTTTATCAATTGAATAGAGTAGCGTATGGCACTGCAAGCGCTCCGTACTTGGCCACGAGATGTCTCAAACAAATCGGACTAGAATGTACTGACAAAAGGGTCGCCGAAGTTATTTTACACGATTTTTTTGTGGACGATCTGTTGACAGGTGAAGATCGATTTGAGGATGCCTACAGTTTGCGTTGTAAGGTCACTGACGCTATTGCTTCTGCTTGTATGCCTCTCAGGAAGTGGAAGTCCAATGAGCCTACCTTAATTGCGGAAAGGTCCGAGCCTCTCTTCGATTTAAATATCGAAGGCGATGTTCTCAACAAGACTTTAGGACTAGGGTGGCAAACTCAAACGGATCTGTTATGTTTTCCGATTAATACACCTGATAATAGTGGAAGTACAAAGCGAGACATGCTTGCAGTCATAGCTCGCATTTTTGATCCCTTAGGATTATTATCGCCGTGCGTTATTCGTATGAAGATGTTGCTTCAGAAGCTGTGGCTTGAAAAATTATCATGGGATGAGCAGTTGCCCGCTGAGGTTGCCACAACTTGGGTTAACTTAATTAAAGCGTTACCAGCACTTCGTGACTTAAATATTCCTCGTCGTGTTGTTTGCGACTCGTACAAAGAACTTCAAATCCACATTTTTACCGACGCATCGGAACGCGCTTATGGTGCTTGCTTATATTTGCGTACTGTGGATCTAGCAGGTAATATCACCGTTCACCTTATGATAGCAAAAAGTCGTGTCGCTCCCATTAAACCTATAACCATCCCCAGGCTTGAACTTTGTGCTGCTGTCGTTGGTACCCATTTGTACAAAAAGGTAATCAGTTCACTTCGTACTCAGGCTTCTAGTGTAGTTTTTTGGACAGATTCTATGATTGTTCTGGGTTGGCTAAAGATGCTAACGATTAGATTAAACACTTTCGTTAGGAATCGTGTTGCAGACATCTTAGACCAAACTAATTCGTGCACATGGAGACATGTGCCCACTCATGAGAACCCTGCTGATCTCATATCGCGAGGGGTGGACGCGACCGCTATGCAGTCTCTTGATCTATGGTGGCAAGGCCCATCGTTCCTGCAAAAGGACAGCAGTGCTTGGCCTAGCATTGGAACGTCGGAAGCGTCTAGTGATTTGCCCGAAACGAAACCTACTATTTGTTTGGTCAGTTGTCACAACAATCAAGCGATTAGTACAGGCGTGATACCTTTCGAACGTTTTTCTAATTTCTTAAGATTACAACGTGCTATATGTTATATGTTTCGTTTTATTAACGAATGTAAGGGCCAACCATTGTGCTCTTCCCCTCTGTCTGTAGAAGAATTAGAATATTCATTGAGTTGCATCATTATACAGTCACAACGTGAGTCTTTCCCGGAATATAATTTATTAATTAATAATAAAATACTACCCAATAAAAACCAATTATTAAAATTAAATGTATTTTTAGACAACAATAAAATCATGCGTGTAGGAGGCAGGTTACACAATTCTGAATACTCGTTTGAAAAGAAACATCCAATATTAATACAGTCCACTCATTATTTTACTAAACTTTTATTTAGATACGAGCATTTAAGGTTACTACACGCTGGTCCCCAATTATTACTAGCAACAATAAGGGAAACTTACTGGCCGCTGGGGGGTCGCAGTTTGGCTAGAGCTTGCTATCGGCAATGCGTTACGTGCCGACGTCAAGCGGGAAGGACTATTTCTCCACAAATGGGTAATCTACCAGCAAGTAGGCTTTCTCCAGCGGACTTCCCCTTTCAAAACGTAGGTGTAGATTATGCAGGCCCGATTAACTCTGTCAGCCGTCAAGGTCGTGGATCTAGATTGGTAAAGGTCTATATTGTCATTTTTGTATGCTTTACCAGTAAAGCCATACATTTAGAGTTAGTGGGTGATTTGACGAGCAGTAATTATATACAGGCTTTGCGACGATTCATGTCCCGAAGAGGGAAACCGTTAAATATCTATTCTGATAATGGAACGTCATTTGTAGGAGCGTACAATGAAATATCAAAGTTTTTAAAGCAAAATTGTAACTCCTTAGCTGATAGTGTGGCTCAAGATGGGATAAAATTTCACTTCATACCTGCTTACTCGCCAAATTTTGCTGGTCTCTGGGAGGCGGGAGTAAAGTCGACTAAACACCATTTAGTCCGAGTGTTGGGCAATTGTAATTTGTCATACGAGGAATTGAACTCGACTTTAGTTCAAATTGAAGGTGTTTTAAATTCACGGCCACTCACTCCTCTTTCGTCGAACTCTGAAGACCTTTTGCCTCTCACTCCTGGGCACTTTTTGATTGGAAGACCTCTTACGTCCCTGCCAGTCAAGGATCTTCGTGATCAGTCGATTCACAGTCTGACTCGCTATCAACGCATCGAGCAATTACGGCAACACTTTTGGGCGAGGTGGAGCAAAGAATACGTCTCCGAGCTTCAGCAGCGAGTTAAATGGCACACCTGTAAGGACTCCTTGCAAGTTGGCTCCCTCGTCATTATAAAGGACGACAATTTGCCGCCACTTAAGTGGAAGATGGGTCGGATTGTTGCTCTTCATCCAGGCAGCGACAACATAAGCAGAGTTGCTGACATCCGGACAGCGAATGGAGTGGTCAGGCGAGCTGCATCGAAGATTTGCCGTTTATTGGAATCTCCGGTTGAAAGGCAAGCTTTCAACGGCTGGGGGCATGTTGAGGCGTCATCGCGTGAGCGCCTACAATAAAGTTTAGAGCCAAGATTTGCATGGCTTCATTTCTATGTACATAATTTATTTTTAAAATGTAACGATCCCTAACATATTGTCAGTTTACCTCAAAATCATTTTTACTTGAATTATAGTAGCCTTGGAGAACAGTCGATTTGAGATTTATTTCACAAAGATTACCTGAAGTCCTCTCGATTATATACAACTGTGATGTTAATGTTTAATTATATTGTAATATTTTATGAAAGTAAACGCAACTGAATATAAAAATATTTCTGTATGTTTTGCGAGATCGGAATTGTTGTGTTTTATTTACAAATGCGATGGCCTCCAACCTTTCTACAATCTAATAAAAATATCTATTGGCCTGAAAGAAAAAACTTTATTTCAATAAAACACATTCAGGACATTTCAAACTAATTAACTCAAGCATTGCCTTCAACCACCTTTATAGAAATACAATGCAATATTCAAATTTAATTCTAAAGGATATTTTTTAAGTTACCCAACGTTATTACAACAGGACGAGTATAAAATCTATCTTAAAAATAGAACAAATAAAAACGTATTCAAATTTCAGTTTTAGTTAAAACTCAGAAAGACACTGAAATGAGAGGGGTTGCGGGGAGGGGAACGAAGGATCGGGTTCCAAATCTGGTTGAGCCAGATTTGGAACCCGATCGTTAGGAGCACCCGAATCATGCCGAACGATACCCCGAGAACAGCCAAAGCGAAACAAGCCACGCCGCAACCCCCACCACAAGCCCTGCCACCACCCCCATCCCCTCCACCTACCCACCGGTATAAATACAACACGTGCAGGAGGAATCGTCAGTACGCAAAGCACCAAGCATGGCACAACACCACCAACAACGCAATGGGAAATCTCCTTATGCAGGACTCCGATATGCATAACTATGAAATCGCTGGCCCCAGAGAACCCACTAGATTGGACCCAGCGGGCTATAGTGATAGCGTACTGGACATCATAGTGTTCAAAGGACTAAGAGCACCTCCAGTACAGGAAGTGCTCGAGGACCTACCATCGGACTACAGGCCGGTGCTACTAGTGTTCAGGGAGCCCGCGGCTACGGTCGGCCCACCGAAGCCCACAGTCTACACAGACTGGAGGGCTTACCAAGAATCCCTAGCGGGTTACAGCCGCCCTACGGTTGTAAAAACGCCAGTGGAAGTCGATGAAGCCTCTGAAGAAATCACCGGAGCTATCCAAGCCGCACTTCGAGCTAGACCGAGCAGCGAGCGACAGAACCCTCTGCCCGCTCGGCTCCGTAAAATGCTCGAGGAGAAGCGAGAGGCTAAGAAGCTCTGGCAGAGAACTCGGCACCCCCGAGACAAGACCCGATACAAGCCCGGCAAGAACCTCAGAAAACCGGAGAACTACCGGCCCATCACACTCCTCTCGACGACGTCCAAGGTGTTCGAGCGCTTATTGCTAGTAAGGGCTCAACCCCACATCCGGCTGAGGCCCGAGCAATTTGGATTTCGTCAGGAGCACTCCACCACGCTCCAGCTGACTCGTGTCCTAGACGAGATGGCTACGTGGTTGAACAAGGGCGGGAGCACGGTGACCGTGATGCTCGACATGGAGAAGGCGTTCGACAGAGTGTGGCATGAAGGTCTCATCCACAAGCTGTCGACATCGTCTCTACCACGAAAAGTAGTCGCGATCATCGCATCGTTCCTGATCCAGAGAACCTTCCGTGTGGCTATAGAGGATACCACATCGGAAATCAAAACCATCAGTGCCGGAGTCCCGCAAGGGAGCTGTCTGTCACCGGCCTTGTACGCCCACTACACGGATGACATCCCTGTAGTCGGAGACGTCAAGCTGGCACTGTTTGCAGACGATGCCGCGTACTTGTCAAGTTCACGCAACGCCGCACACGCTGCACGGAAATTGCGCCCCACACTCGTAGCCCTTCCGGGCTGGCTGAAGCGATGGAGGCTCAAGTGCAACGTGTGGAAGACCCAGGCGATAAGAACCGGTATGGCACACTACCCGCCAAACCTACGTCTGATGGAAGAGGACATCCCATGGTCCCCAAAAGTCAAGTACCTGGGAATCACCATCGACAGATCACTGTCGATGAACCACCACGTCGAGACCATCACAGCGAAGGCCAGAGCTGCGCGGACGAAGCTGCGTCCCCTGCTATCCTCCAGACTACCAGTAAGTGCCAAACTAGGCATTTACAAAACATATATCAGGTCACTCCTCACCTACGTTTCTGAAGAATTTCTGAAGAAACGGTAGGTAATGATAGTCTTGATAGGTTTTGAAGATATCGTGCTAATAAGATTATATATAGGCCACTTTAATAAAGCTCGGCATACAAACTTTTATAAAAGTTATCCTGTTACAACATTTGAGTAGGTCCAGTACTATCCACGTATTTCAACAGACTGTTTTATGTAATTTGGTCTACAGTTCGGAGTTCCCAAAATTGAAACGCAGTGTTACTACGTAAAATCACTCATATATTCGCGATTGAATTCATACAATGCTAAATAAATTAAATGTAAGCAAAAGATCGAATATAAACAAACAAAATGTACACTATTTGATTTATTCGACTCAACAAAAATCGTGAGTGAGAGACAAAGACAAATAGTAGGGGAGCCCACGATGCTAAATGGGGATTTAATCGAGCGTCTCAGAGACCTATTGGGTTGCAAAGCTTAGATGATAAGAAGAAAAAAATGTTATGTAATATATACCTTTTCATCGGTGGAAGAAGCGGCTATAGATTTTTAAATATGTATGTAAAAAAATACTTGTATTTATAAAAAAATAATTTAAAAAAAACTAACACGTAAAAAATATAGGCATCACGCAGCTGCACGCATTAAACTTTATTGACGAATTTTTGTTATTTCGGATTGCTTTCGGAAAAGCGTCAGATTTTATATTTTTCGTTATCATTAAATTATTTCCTTCAAAATAAAAAAAAAAATTGCTACGCTCGAGAATGTCGAGATGACGTTTTTCTTTTACAACTTTTCTGCCCCCCCCCCCCCCCCTTTCTTTACATCACTCTCAAAATGTCAGATTAGTGGAATATGTACTTTTTAGCATGTAATTAACTCACCCTACCTTAATCTGATGCGCTCGAGAATTTCTGATGATCAATTTTTTTTACTAATCTGATCCTTTATCCTTTATCCTTCATGGGCGGCCTTATATATGGGGCTCATATTTGGTGGAGGTACTTAACCGGGTACAAGGTATCCCCCTGGATATTAATCTGCCGCGCTTTAGTAAATCCCGAAATCCCCGCTTGGGCTGCCCTACTGAAATGAGTTACGTCTAGAAGGTCCAATAACGGACAAATAGTCCTCGTAATCGATTCAGGGTGTTGCGCGCATTCAGCTAAAATGATTTCTCATTTACTTCGGTACAGCTATGGGCACAAAGCGCTCCAATGAAAGCTCTACTTGAAACTGAATTTAACCTATATAGTTAGAATGTAATTAAAAGTGTAACTACGCCATACTATGCTAACTAGCCAAAGCCGCAGCTGAACAGTTATTTGCTTGGACCATTTAAATTTATAGGGGATACATGCACTCATATCTCCGTAATACCCTTAGGTAATTAGGTAATACCCGCAGAGGCATATTTAACGCTTAGATTATATCGACTATAATTTAGCCTTCCTATTGATCTGCCACTTCATTCTGAAGTGCCTAAATCACAGCAACTGGGAGTATACACTGAAAGGGAAGACAGAAATATTTGATAGACGGATAGGAGGAAAAGGGATACTTCTATACTAATAACTACACAATAATACATACATAATGATTTCTCATAATAATACATAAGTTAATATTAAAATATTAGAAACATTTTCTGTGTAGGCATATTCTACTCCAACTAGAACCATTACGAGAACACAATTTTTAATAACTTGTTCAAATAACTTTTAATTTAATAAATGTTGTCTCGTGATTGACATTACTCTTATAAAATTTAAAAATGTGTCTTTTCGTTTCCAGGCCAATAAATGAAAATAAAAATTACTTCGTAAAGAGTTTAACCTCAGGCAAAATTGCAGATAAGTTATTATGATAACATGGTCAAATTATAATTAAGGATAATGTATAATAACACCGTATTAACGTGCTCTACTTTTGATATCTAAAATTAAACCTCTCCTGAGCTAATAATGTTCATTTTTAATTCTTGTTCATTTTCAATTCAAGTGATAATGTCTAACAGAAACGTTTTAACACTCACACCTGTTTTTTTTTGATAGCTATAAGTTTATTCTCCCTTCTTAAGAAGCCTCAAGCCATCAACTGAGGACTTTGGAAATTAAAGATGATGTTGAAGGGAAATAGCAGGTAGACAACTAAAGGAATGAGATATTGCTTATACGGATAGATTAAGAAGTGTAAGCTCATTGTCGCGTACTCATTGCCGTGCCGTAACAACTCTTCTACTCCGAAAAGGATTAACACTAACGTTATATAATGGGATTAAATGTTTAATTTTATAGCCAATATTAGAGTAGTAAGGAATAAACTTTATTGTACCCCATTAAAACACAGCTTATAGAAGTATACAAAAACGTTCGGCAGAAAGGGTGGCCTTATCGATAATATATTAATAAATATTTTTATTATTATTTTTGACTGTACGGACGGCCTGGCGATTTAAGTGGTCACCTAGCGGTTTAAGTGGTCCCTTAGCGGTTTAAGTGGTCACCTACCGGTTTAAGTGGTCCCCTAGCGGTTTAAGTGGTCACCTACCGGTTTAAGTGGTCCCCTAGCGGTTTAAGTGGTCACTGTGATATATGTATAAATGTGGGTAAGTTATAGACATCTGTTGTATTTTGTGACAAGTCATTCAATCTGCAATTATACGTTGTCATCATAAGTTGGTGTCTGATTTATTCCGTATCCCGACTGTTCCTGGAGTTCCCGAATACATTACAGTGGCGACGAGATTGAACAATACGCGTAATAAATAGTGTATTAGTGATTAGTGGAACACATTATAAAATACATCATGTCGATCGGTAAGATCTCCGAATTCAAAGTAGACAATGACGATTGGTGGTTGTATGTGGAGCGTTTGGAACAATATTTTATAGTTAATAAAATATCGACTGAACTACAAGTGCCTACACTAATTACGGTAATGGGTGCCGAGAGTTATGAACTGTTAGTTAATCTGTGTACACCGTCCAAACCAAAAAGTAAAACTTTTTCGGAAATAACGAACATTATGGAAAAACATCTACAGCCTAAACCGAGTGAATTAGCTGAACGTTATAAGTTTAGAGCTAGAAAACAAATGAACGGTGAGTCTATATCGGCATATACAGCGGTGTTAAAGAAAATATCTAAAACGTGTGAATTTGGGAGTTGGCTCGAGGAAAGCCTGAGGGATCAATTGGTTTGCGGTATATCTAGTGATCTTATACGACAACGGTTGTTTGCAGAGAGTCGGTTAGATTTCTGCAAAGCATATAAGCTGGCAGTGAGCTTAGAGGCGGCAGAGAAGGACGCGGCAGTGGTTGAAGGTCAGAGAAAGTCAGCGGGTGATACCTGTGTGACGGGAGTCGAATGTCAGGCGTTAGCGGTCAACGTGCGGCGCACCGCTGTCGGAGAACCGAGCGGTCGCGGGCGGCGTGCGGCGCCCCGGCCATCGACAGCGCCGGCTCTTGGGGAGCGCGCTACGACACAGGCACATGCAAGTATGCACGATATACTTGTCGAGTGTGTAATCGGCGAGGGCATTTGCGGCGTATGTGTCCTAATTTAATGGGTGCGCATCATGTAGATGTTGGGCATGGCACGGATGAAAGTGATACAGCAAGCGAGGAGGTAATTTTCATTGATAATTGTTCTTTGTCAGCCTCAATGTGTAAGCATATTTATATGACATTAAATGTTAACGGTAAAGATTTACAAATGGAATGTGATACGGGTAGTGCCGTATCGTGTATAAGCTGGGAATGCTATAATAAGCTGTTTAGCCAACTGTGTCTCACGTCTAGTCCACTAACATTCCGTTATTCTACAGGCGAGTCAATAAAGCCGATAGGGGTGATAAAGCCATTAGTGAGGTATAAAAATGTGTCAAAAGTGTTAGACTTGTTTGTTATAGAAAATGGAAAAAACCGTTCTTTTAGGTCGTCAATGGATGGCCCAGTTAAAAATACAGTTGCCCACTGTCGAATATGATTCGAATAATTTTTCATTATATGGTAATGACGATGTATTTAATGTGGACGCTTTCAGTTCCAGATATTGTGAAGTGTTTGCGGAAGGCTGGGGGCGTTTCACGGGTGGGGCGGTGAGCATTCACGTGCGCGAGGGCGCGAGGCCGGTGTTCATGCGCGCGCGCCCCCTGGCGTACGCGCTGCGCGGCCCGGTGGAGCGCGCGCTGGCGCAGCTGGTGAGTGATGGCATTCTCTCAACCGTCGATCGCTCGGACTGGGCGACACCCAGAGTACCAGTTGTTAAAAAGGATGGTAACATCAGAATTTGTGCAGATTATAAATTAACGTTAAATAAGGTGATTGAAATTGACCGTTATCCTTTGCCCAGAGTAGAAAAACTGTTGTTACGTTTAGAGGGGGGTCAACGGTATAGTAAAATTGATTTGCCACAAGCTTACGCGCAGTTCGAACTGGACGATAGTAAGAAATACACAGTAATTAATACACATAAAGGTCTATTCATGTATAATAGGTTAGTATACGGGCTGTCTTCGAGTCCAGGTATATTTCAAAGACACCTTGAAAGATTATTTGGTCATATGCCTCATGTGGGCATATTCTTAGATGATATTATTATTACGGGATTTACAGCCCGGGAACATATAAGTAATTTATGTAAGGTATTTGATTGCTTACAGAAATATGGGTTGCGAGTAAAAAAAGAAAAATGTGTCTTCTTTGCCAAATCGGTTAATTATCTAGGTCATACAATCAGTAAAGAGGGCATTCATACATGTCCAGATAAGATAAAGGCTATTGTTGAGACACAGGCACCCACCAATATTTCAGAGTTACGAGCATTTATAGGTATGATTATGTATAATGGGAAATTTGTAAAAAATGTAAGTACTATACTAGCTCCTTTGTACAATTTACTCAAGGTAGGTGTTGATTTTCATTGGGATGAAGCGTGTCAGGTCGCATTTCAGAAAATCAAACAGTTATTGGTTAGTAGTGAAATATTGATGCACTATACACCGGAATTACCCATTGTGTTGACAACGGATGCGAGTAGTGTAGGGATCGGCGCGGTTATTTCACACATAACTCCCCGCGGAGAGCGACCAGTGGCGTATGCGTCACGGGCACTCACAGTAGCAGAACGGGCTTATTCTCAAATAGACCGCGAGGCTCTTGCCATTGTTTACGGCATTCGAAAGTTTCATCAATATCTTTATGGAAGGAAATTCGTGTTGAGAACCGATCACAAGCCTTTGACGTATATTTTTGGCAATAAGGCAGGTATACCAGTCATGGCCGCTTCGAGATTACAGCGTTGGGCAGTATTATTGTCTGGGTATACGTATGAGATAGAATATATTCCTTCGAGTAAAAATAGTGTGCATGCATTGTCCCGTTTATCGCACGGCAAATGTAATGTAAAGGTATCGAACGAAAATACTTACGTTAATTTTGTTGAAAACTTCTTACCGATTACAAGTAAAGATGTTAGGCAGGAAACTGCCCGCGATAAAATACTCAGCAGAGTTTTAGCGTATATTCAATCAGGGTGGCCCGCGGCATGTCTCGAAGATCAAATGAAACCTTACTTTGTTAGACGCCATGAGTTATATACCGAATGTGGGTGTATAATGTGGGGATATCGTATGGTGATGCCAAATTCTTTAAGAAAGAACGTATTAAAACAATTACATAGTAGTCACATGGGAATTGTTAAGACTAAAGGATTAGCTCGTAGTTACGTATGGTGGCCTAACATCGACTCGGATGTCGAAGCGATATGTAAGCAATGCGAAACGTGTGCAGTTGTAGCGGACGCGGCGTCGCGAGCTCCGATACAACCGTGGCCGTATTTGGCCCGGCCGTGGAGTAGATTACATATAGACTTCTTGGGGCCGTACAATGGGGTAACTTATTTAATTATTTTGGATTCGGCATCAAAATGGATTGAAGCTTTTGAAATGTCTCGTACTAATGCGTCTAATGTAATTAAAATACTAAGGTCCACCTTTGCAAGATTTGGATTACCTGAAGAGTTAGTTTCGGACCAAGGTCCACCGTTCACTAGCATAGAATTTAAAACTTCTTATCTAATAATGGTATTAAACAGCGGTTTTCGCCTGCTTATCATCCGTTTTCAAACGGTGCCGCGGAGAATGCAGTAAAATTGTGCAAACCAACAATTAGAAAGGCTTGCAAAGATAAGGTTGACGTTGACGCTGCTTTGCAAGCATTTCTACTTGCTTATTGAAATACTGCACATAGTACAACCGGTGAATCTCCGGCTATGCTACTCCAGAAACGGTCATTGCGTTCAAGGTTGGATTTGTTACGTACGGATCGTGTAGTAGAAGATAGGGTCCATGATGTCCAAAAACGGCAAATGGAAAATGCAGGCGGGGTACACCGTAATTTTAATAAGGGCGAGTCCGTTTGGGTTCGTGGTTATGGTGCTCGCGATAAATGGGTAAAGGGTACAGTAACAGGGGCGGATAGCGCACGTAGATACTCAGTAGTAGCGGATGGGGATCAATTACTTACCGGTTTAAGTGGTCCCCTAGCGGTTTAAGTGGTCACCTACCGGTTTAAGTGGTCCCCTAGCAGTTTAAGTGGTCACCTACCGGTTTAAGTTTTCCCCTAGCGGTTTAAATGGTCACCTAGCGGTTTAAGTGGTCACCTAGCGGTTTAAGTGGTCACCTACCGGTTTAAGTAGTCACCTACCGGTTTAAGTGGTCACCTAGCGGTTTAAGTGGTCCCCTAGCGGTTTAAGTGGTCACCTTCCGGTTTAAGTGGTCCCCTAGCGGTTTAAGTGGTCACCTACCGGTTTAAGTGGTCCCCTAGCGGTTTAAGTGGTCACCTACCGGTTTAAGTGGTCCCCTAGCGGTTTAAGTGGTCACCTAGCGGTTTAAGTGGTCACCTACCGGTTTAAGTAGTCACCTACCGGTTTAAGTGGTCACCTAGCGGTTTAAGTGGTCCCCTAGCGGTTTAAGTGGTCACCTTCCGGTTTAAGTGGTCCCCTAGCGGTTTAAGTGGTCACCTAGCGGTTTAAGTGGTCCCCTAGCGGTTTAGGTGGTCACCTACCGGTTTAGGTGGTCACCTACCGGTTTAGGTGGTCACCTACCGGTTTAAGTGGTCACCTACCGGTTTAAGTGGTCACCTACCGGTTTAAGTGGTCCCCTAGCGGTTTAAGTGGTCACCTAGCGGTTTAAGTGGTCACCTACCGGTTTAAGTGGTCACCTAGCGGTTTAAGTGGTCACCTACCGGTTTAAGTGGTCACCTACCGGTTTAAGTGGTCACCTAGCGGTTTAAGTGGTCCCCTAGCGGTTTAAGTGGTCACCTACCGGCTTAAGTGGTCACCTAGCGGTTTAACTGGTCACCTACCGGTTTAAGTGGTCACCTACCGGTTTAGGTGGTCACCTAGCGGTTTAAGTGGTCACCTACCGGTTTAAGTGGTCACCTACCGGTTTAAGTGGTCACCTACCGGTTTAGGTGGTCACCTACCGGTTTAAGTGGTCCCCTAACGGTTTAAGTAGTCACCTACCGGTTTAAGTGGTCCCCTAGCGGTTTAAGTGGTCACCTACCGGTTTAAGTGGTCCCCTAGCGGTTTAAGTGGTCACCTACCGGTTTAAGTGGTCACCTACCGGTTTAAGTGGTCACCTACCGGTTTAAGTGGTCACCTACCGGTTTAAGTGGTCACCTACCGGTTTAAGTGGTCACCTAGCGGTTTAAGTGGTCCCCTACCGTTTAAGTGGTCACCTACTGGTTTAAGTGGTCACCTAGCAGTTTAAGTGGTCCCCTAGCGGTTTAAGTGGTCACCTACCGGTTTAAGTGGTCCCCTAGCGGTTTAAGTGGTCACCTAGCGGTTTAAGTGGTCACCTAGCGGTTGAAGTGGTCACCTAGCGGTTTAAGTGGTCCCCTAGCGGTTTAAGTGGTCACCTACCGGTTTATGTGGTCACCTACCAGTTTAAGTGGTCACCTACCGGTTTAAGTGGTCACCTCGCCAGTACGTTGTGTACCGCCCCGAGTGTTGTGGATTTGATCCCCGCACGGGACAACACTTTGTGTAATCCTCGAATTGTTGTTCTGAGTCTGGGTGTTCTTTGTGTCCGTTGCTTGAATATTTGTAAAAGTCCCCTGCGACACAGGGAATTAATCCTAGCGCGTGAGTAGTTTAAAAAAAAAGTAAAATAAAATCTTCCCGCAATTCTTTCCGCAAATTTATAATAGCAATAAAGAGACATAGCATTCCATTGTAGAGGAATTTCAATAGGCTTTAAATAGGCACATCCAACATACTTATATAAAAATATATAAATCAATATATACAAATTAAATCAAAATAAATTATAATATATTACTATGATATAATATAAAAAATACGTACATACATATGTGACCTTACACATACAAATAATTAATAAAATTGTAAATGTACTCGTAGCAGTGCCAACACTATAGGTACATGCATTGAGAAGGAACATAAATATAATGTTAAGTTGGCAGTCTAGTTATTGTCCCATCAAACTGTAATTTAACATACCAAGGCTGTAAATATTTGGCGTGCTACCAGCCTAGTGCCATGAATCAACTAGAAATGACGGTTTTCTGTCCTCCTAACAATAAAAGTTGTGTTAGTGTCAATAAGTGTTGTTACTTCGTATAAAGATTACAGAAGTCTGGCGTGCTTCGCAAGATATTCATACTTATTATAAATATAATTGTTTTTATAAATGAGAGCATATATTTGTAAAACTGTTGATAGCTAAAATATTGTAGATGGTATGACGTATAATATATTATTTTTGAACTTCAAGTTGTGAGTAAATTTATAAATAAGCACTTTTAAGAAAACCTGAACATTTTATTTAGCATGTCTTCTTCTAATCTCTACTTTGCCCCCTTGTATTTTTATTACTGTAACACATGTGTGTTTGTGTGGGAGTTTAAGAAGTAAATATTTTATATTTTTATTATATATTACTATTATTTTTCTGCAAGTTAAAAACAAAACTTATTACCTGTAAGGTTCAATTGTAAGTATAAAAATGGAATTGATACACGGGTACATTAAAAACTTACAAATTTTCTTAAATTTGTTTACTGATAGATAACAGTCCAATCCCTCAGTCGTCTTTTAGGTCACCCGCAGGAAGAGGTTGGACTACCCTATGCTACCAGTACATTCTAAAGTGTATCAGTTATATTTGTACATTCTACTGATAAATTAAACTCGCTGTAAACCTATCCATTTTATGGTAATTCTACTCCTCGCGCTAGTCCGGCGCACTTTATGTTCAAGAAGACCTGGGAATTGAAGCTGCAACTAAATTAAATAACTCAAAACGTCTGTCTCTGCAATGAAAACACTTCATCTGTTTCATTTACCTATTATACAAACTTATGAAATTCTTTTTAAATTAAACCGTGTGGTTGTTAGTAGAATAGAACAGGGCCACCCAATCTCTCATTTTGAGTATCGTAAAAGGCGACTAGGAGATTAGACTATTATCTGTCATACAGTTTATATATACAGTAATACAGTGTATATATACAGTCATACAGTTTATATACAGTCATACAGTGTATATATACAGTCATACAGTGTATATATACAGTCATACAGTACGGATGATGAAAAAAAGTAAGCGTCTATTACCTAAGTGGGATGAAATTATGGTTCCTAAAAAGTGGGCGTTAGACGCCTCTTCCTACTTCTGAAAAATATGCGTGAATGTACATATATGTATATACGTACATAGACTTGTCCTATTTACTGCTTAAAGGTCCAAATATAGTTCTTTTGTAACTAACTAAGTGTTTCGGTATGTTAAAATAAATAGGTGCAAAGAGTTTGTACAATTATTTTTAAACATTGTTCCATGTTTAAAAATAATTGTACAAACTCTTTGCACCTGTCCAGAGCGTTTAGGATCAAGAACTGCAGGGATTAATAATAATAGCTTGATTCAGAATTAGGCACAACGCCATCTAGTTACAATTTCAGACTAAATATTAAACAACATACTGAACATACAGAACTTTAAATCTTATACTTTACCTAAACAATAAGATTTTATAGAGTTTTTATTTCGTCACAGTGCAAGTCACACTAAAAAAACCTTTAGTTTGATCACACACACACGTTTGACAATTTTTATTTTTAGCCAAGTTTAAAAAATTAGGTGACCAGAATAAATTATCTAATTTAATAACCAAAAAGTATATCATAGTTTTATTAGGTTTTATTAAAGTATTCGGAATTCTGTTATTAAAATCTGGGGGGTTTCTAGATTATGTTGGCATGTTTTCTAGGATGTTAAGGCAAGTAATTTGGCTGTTCTAAGGAGTGTTTAATGTACTTTTAAATGTTAAAGCCAATGGGGGCCCTCTAGGCTGTTCATTGCAAATAATTGGTAGGTTTTTTAGTTTATAATTCTTTCCCAATTCAATTACATAGTTAATAAAATGAAAAGGTAAGTTTTTTAAACGCATTGTTAACTTTAATCACTTATTCTTGGGCTTTGGTTGGAAATTCAATCTGTATGAGATTAAACGCATGTTACTAACAAAACAATAAATTATGCAAACCAAACCAAATTACAAATAATGAACTATACATAATTAGTTCGTAAATTTAGCACGTTCGAGTGTCTACGTTCTATAGCAAGGGCGATATAATTTGTTTGTAATAACCGCAATTGCTACTGTATTATTATAGTGTTGGAATGTTGGCAATTCTTGGTAGTCGAATTACGGAATAACTATAATCAAAAGGTCACTAATATATCACTGTTTTGCGACTAGTTCCAGTTAAAATTTATTTACTGAGTTATTGGGATACTTATAGTGTCTTTAGACAACTTCAGCTAAACAACACTAAATGCAAAATGTCAATTCCGATTAGCAGCTGTAAATACACTTTGAAATTTATTCTTAGCTTAATGAATAGAAGAATCGATTTCGATCACTTTACGTTTAGTACATAATATAAGGATTGCGAGGAAACCCCAGTTGTAGTACTGTAAAAAAAGGATAAAAGCAGTGATATGCCCATTATCAAACGGTACCAGTTTACCGTCTATGTTCCTCTACGTAGAACTTAAACGAACCCGCTCGCCCCTTGAAAGTGGGTTTTATTCCCCAGTTATACTTATTTATATAATATACGATTCAAATATTCAATTGTCAACTTCAGTTGAGAGTCGTCCAAAAAGTTGATAATATGTAATTACATTACCTTACAGATATGAACAAGAAATCCTATTACCGCGTTTAACAATGCACGCATGCCAATTACGGGGCAATGTTAATATAATGTCACTTTGGTATACCATTGTACCTACTACTAGTATTTACCTAACGTGTATAGGTCAAACAAAAAGTTAAATATAACTACTTAGTGTCAGAGACTGTACAAGTTTTAATTACATATTTATAAAATGTATTACTTATCTCATAAGTTGTCGTATATTTCAAAATTATTGCCGGTCCTTAATGCAGGAGGATTTTTAGCTTAAGATTAAGTTGCACCATCATAGAAGGATAATCAAATGGCTTCTTGAGCTATGTCTATGAGCTAATCATGTATTTTGCTGAAATATTTAGACCATTTTTAAATTACAGAACAGAGTGTGAACATTAATGAAGGTAACATAGTCCTCTTAAGCTCTTTTATACGCTAATAGAACATTTTCGTAGTTAAAGCATCAAAGTGTAACAAGCAAACAAGCAAGCAAGCAAGCACTTTCGCATTTATAATATTAGTAGAAGTATATAGTTATTATAAGTAAAGCTTAGGATTTACGATTTATTAAACATAATAATACTGTTACTTATCTCAAGCTGCGTTAATCTATCTATAGAAAATTGTGGAAGTTTATGAATTATCAATAAATCCTGGCTAAATAAGTTCGACTCGTCTACACCGTCAGCTGAGAGCCCGGGTAATTTGCCTTCATTATGCAAGGAGTTCACGTGCACTGGATTATGCGAGAGTCAATTTGGTCGACTTCGAAGGCAAACTGGTGTTATTTGCCGATATTGGCGATAGCTTTAGATAAAGAATAGGTTCTTAATCGGCAGATTACTTTTTAACGTTTTGGTTCCTACTTTATTTTATACTGTTGTCTTAATAATAAAATAAAAAAAACTCTTTTTATTATGAGAAAAAACCTGAAATCATTACACTTATTTTTCGGCTAGTCGTCTAATCAAACTCATGACACACTCTTAATCTATTTGTTTTCTCTTTTCGTACGCTTATCTTAATTTATTTTTAGGGATGTACCGGCTGGCGGCCGGCTATGCGGAAAACCCGATTATCAATAAAATTTCTAAAGTCAATCGGATTACCAAATAAGTATTTTATATTATAGGGGGCACATGAACGGACGGGTCATCCATCAAGAGTCGTAAGTGCCCTGTATGCCTTTGAGGGTTATGAGGGATGGGGAAAAAGGAGAGGCGGGTTACAAGATAGTAAAAAAGAGAGGGGGTATAAGGGAAGGGGAAAGAGAAAAGGAGAAAAGGCCTCCGGAAACATCACAAATTTCGGAGAACGTTGCATTTCAGTGTAAAGTATCACAACCGGTTTTCTGTGAATCCATGGTATCGCACCGGTCGAGCCGGTTCATTTGTGCCCAAGTTTGACTCTACCCCGATAAGTCTTTATGTAGCCGTGACGTATGTTTAGAGAATTTCAAGACTTATTGTGAAGCATTTTCACGTGATGTTTCATTGAATATACTATATCAAATACTGAACGATTTCTTCGAATCCAACTCGTATATTCAAAGATTAGCGCGGTTAAACAAAACAAACCAAAATCTTCAGTTTAGATACATAAGAATAGATTATGTACAATTAATATGTAGTGAAAAAAAAATATCCCAATAAGCTGCCGCAGCAATACATTCCGCGGAGATATATTGAAATACGTTTACATACATTAAGCTCCAGTGCAGTGAACTCGACTGTCGTAGTTTTGCGACACGTGTGTGCCATGGCCTTCAAACAGATTGATTATAATTGCTTTTTACTGAGAACTGTAAAGAGTACTCCAATAGAACTTTATAAGATATTTGCTCAAGTCTATACATTATTTTATTACTTATGTTCAACATAAGGATTAAAGTACTCGATAAAGCGACATACGTAACAACTGAAAACGTAATAAGAGTTATTGCTATAGAACACTACAGATAGATAAAATACTTTTCAATAGCAAAATAGTGAGCTCAAACGGTTGTAAGTATCTTTTATTACAACATTCGAGTATAATAACACAAATACAAATAAAAATTGTCTATTCACATGACCTTAATAAAAGTTTACCGAAAATGCTATTATGTTAGACATCATTTCAACAATCACAAATTGCAACAACTAACGTTCGATCCTAGCCAGATCTGAGGTAGCCGAGATCAATAAGTTAAGCTAATGAAAACGGCTAACAAAAATTATTTGTAAGTAGATAAATTTTTAATATAAATTTTTTTTAATTAAAAAATGGTTTGTTGAAGGGAAAAAAACCTCCTCATTCAAAAGATTTTCAGCACTGTTGAGTGGTATTTCGTGGAATAAATAGGTGCAAAAGTAGGAAAAACGAAAAAAATATATATTAAATCAATGAAAATAATATTGTCAATATTTACTGTAAGTTTTTCAGTCCCTACTTAAGTTGAATAAAATTTTAGAACAAATTTAAAGTCTAAAATCTAATTTTAGGAACATATATTGAAAACCACTTTGTTGGTGGCTTATTCGATGTTCGAAGGTATCGTTATAGAAAACTCCTTTTTGGAATAGTGTTCGATACTACGTTTTTGATGCAACTGAAGCCATCGCTAGCCGCCTCAACTTACTCGGTCGAAAGTGCCCTAGCGGGTATAATACTCGTATATACAATAATCATCGGAATCCTTGTTACTGACAGATTCTTACTCTTCTCAGGAATACAGGCGTGGCGTATGTATGTTTGTGTGTGTGTACAAAATGGTATCATTTACTTTATATCGTGAAATTATAAGGCTTTTATTATGCTTACACTCGACTCAATAGTTGTTCAAGCATTATTAAGTGATCATTATTCTTTAACAAAAATGCTTAACGAGATTGTCTGAGTACACAAACTTATAATTTAACAATGTGTATCTGTTTTTTTTTTCTGAATTTATATACGCTCTCAATTTATAAACTTGCTACATCGTACCACATGTTTTTTTTCATATATTTAAACATTCAATAATGAAAAACTTACACGTTTTAGTACCTAATGTATAGAGTTACAAGTTCAACCAGAGGGAAAATTTGAGCGCTATGAAGTATGGCATCATTTAATTCACTAGTATACAGTATGCAAAACCTCAAAGATGATGTCACAATAAGCCTATTGATGTTAAAGCTACTAACAAATAATACTCACACACACTATTGATACATATTAATTGTACGATGATGCGATACGTGTTACAATGTAGACTAAAGTATATTTATAGTCAAAAATAAATATAAGTGTGAATAAAAATACTACGTGCTACAACTATGTTGTTCAGCATTCTTAACAGCCCAACTTCCCCTTCCTATCTTATTTCACAAGTTCATATGCTGTCATCTAACCACAGCAGAGATCTTCGGTCTTCACACAACCGCTTACTCCTTTTTCCTACACATAGCTCTTCCCTTGTTCGTTCTCCATTCTCTGATCAGTCTATTTTGTTATGGAATGCGCTTCCTCCTGAGATTAGGATGTCCACTAACCGTGACACTTTCAAAGCTAACGTTCGCAAATTTTATTTAAAGCAGTAAGAAATTTCTTCATGAATCCACCTCAAAGAAATTTTATATGTGTATATTTGTATATATTTCTGTATTTATATATCTATCTATATACATATATATATGTATGTCTATATTTTTATTTGAAATAATTAATTATTTATATGACTTTCAGTAGGCCGTTCATTAAATTTTTTTGTATGCACCTGCCTTGACCCTCTCTGCACCATCAAAGAGTGGACTGGAAGACAATGCCTCCTGGCATTAAGTCCGCCCCATGCAATAAAATGCAGGAAGTGTAAAATAAAAAAAATAAAAAAGACGTGCTTTGCTTACCACCTAATTACGTAAAACAAAATATGAGCGTTTGAGGCGCGTCTGCCTTCCCCTCGGACGTAGACGTGAAGTTACGTTGAGTCACTTCGTCACTCTCGTTACAACAACAAACAATTTTAATTTTTTAAAAGTTGAAAATGGAATGCTATGGTGACAAACACTGTAAATTATTATAATGCATTCAATGAAATAAACAATCTGGCTTATAACTTTGATGTTGACACGCGCCAATGGATTTTGATTAATGTATAGTTCCCAGGAGTTATTCCTCAAGTCTAGAAGTTCTCGGCGCGCAGCCGCCTCAGTTACAAAGTTGGACTCCCCTGTCGTCGCACCGCGTGACCTGATTAACTGAGAAAAACTCTTTTGTTATTATATCCAATGAATAATTACTGAAACTCTTACTGTCATCTTATTATTAAAACTTAACTCATTCAATGTTTAGATTTAAACCAATGGCGTAAAAGTTACTTTTCATTATTTACTAAATGGACTCCGGACTTTATAATGTAATAATATTATGTGTATGATTATTTGGCTACAGCCAGTTCCAGTCACAGATGTGCGACCCCGAGGTTCTCGAGCTGTAGCTTATACAGTGGACAATAATAGGCTTACCATCGAGAGGGTTATTTTTTTAAATTAGAAAACGTGTAGTATTAAGTAACTAGTACTGCTTGTCATTATAACGCGGGAGATCCATGCTTCGCCACGTATGCGCCGGCTCGACCGGAGTTTTGCCACGGACTAATAGAAAACCGACTGTTACACAATGCTTGCACTGTGTGATCAAGTGTGTGAGGTTCCTTTCCCTTATTCTACTTTTGCTTCCCCTCTATCCGCTCCTACCTTTCCTCTACCCTAAAAGACGAACAAGACTCTTGTGTCTCTTGAGCTGCAGGTGTTTATGGGCGGCGGCAATCAGCTATCAATATGTGACGCGCCTGCTCGTTTGTATGCCCACTATGCCATAAAATATATATTTTATCTCACCATTCAGTTTTTACTCTAGCTGTTGACTAAACTAAAACTTAATTGTCATTTTTATCTTATTATGTCACTACTATTACAAATATATATATATACATTTAGTTAAACAAATTCAAGTTTTAGTATAGTAGTAAGCCCGCAAACTGACATTTAGCTAGAAAAGGGTAAAAAGAATAAAGTCCACAGCTCATTGGTATCTACATACTATATATACTACTTCACTGTGACGTGAATACATTATATTACTATTATATATCACTTATATTATATATATATATATATATCACTCAAAGGACTCAATATTCAATAGTACTATTCCATAACATAATAATACTCGTAATTGTCACTTTTATTTCTGCAACACCCGAAGATTGACTGGCAGAGAATGCCTAAGGCATTAAGTCCACCTTGTACAACATGTGCATTAAGTTATATTAATAAATTAAATAAATTGTTAGTGTATAAATTATTATTTTGTAAAAGGGAGCTTTTTCAAGTTTTAAAAAGTTATTTAAAGTTATAATTGACTTAAGACAATAAATAAACTAAAGCTATGTTGACAGCCACAATCCGTAAGAAGCACGTAATATATTGTCTAAAAAGTATCAGAATAACGGTTATACTGAGAGCTGAATGCAATGCTTATAAATGATCAAAAAATAACCGTGAAAAGAGGTTCGCCACCTCATTTTTAACCCAACAATTTTTCATATCAACATTTGGTAGGCGTGCGGAGAGAATTCAAAAATAATAGATGAAATGAAACTACATTGACTACTGACTCGTATACGTTTCTAGATACTAGATTTTAAACGTGGTTTACGATAAAATGTGCAATACACGGTATGTGAAGCTGGCTCATAAATTGCAAGGTACGTGTATTATCTGTTCATTCAATTTAGGTTTTGTAAAGCGAACATTAAGTACATGAACTGCATTTAGTTATACTAATTAGATTTCTGAAATAACTTTAAAGATTTTTTTAAATAATGGGAAATATATGAAGCACTGTGACGTGATAGAGGCAGAGACGCGATACAGGCAGAGACGTGGTACAACTCGAAAATAATTTATGCAAACAATGCTCTTTTTTTCTTATAGGAAAACTTATTTTAAAACCCAAAAAGAGTAACAGCTAAAGGAATTTATGTTTTTTCATATTCAATATTTACTTTACCTTATCCTTGTCTCTGCTCCTTCCCTAGTCCGTAGCTATGGCCAACACTCTGCTCCAGGCTTTTCCCAACATGACCTCATCTGCATGTCTTATGCCTTAAAACGTCCTAAGCTCCACCCTTGGATTATTCAAATTCGCTGTTTCGGACGGATGGATGAAGACAAACTTTGCAGCGATGCGTCGAAATTAAATTGGAAGTCTGTGCTGGAGGCATCTACAGTAGACGATAAAGTAAACCTTTTTAATAGTTTAGTAATTAACCTCTATGATCAACACGCACCAATTTCGAAAGTTAAAATGAAGCGTCCACCGGCTCCCTGGATATCTGCAGATGTCAGAGTGGCAATGAGACGCAGAGACAAGGCATTCTGCAAATTTCGGAAAATCCCTCCCCAAAAATCCGAATACCTACCCTTTTAAATCATCTCCGACCAATTTCCATTCTTCCTTTTCTGTCAAAAGTGCTGGAGGCTTGTGTGTACCAGCAGTTATCGCAATACGTATATCGCAACAATTCACTACGTCTTTTTCAATCGGGATGCTCCCCTAAAAGTGACGGGTGACATTCGGACAGGAATTGAGAATTCCAAATTTACCCAAATTTACCGTATTGGCTTTGGTAGACTTTTCAAATGCCTTTAACACTGTTTGTCGTCACCTCGTTGACGCACTTGACGCACAGGGAATGGGTTGCCGAGCCCGAGTATTTCCGATGAAAGATGAATGCATGAACTGAAAATTTATTGCACATGCCATCCGATCGGGTCGGAAACTTGTCAATAAAATAAGCTAACGACAACATTAGGAGCATAATTGCGTAAACATGCATTCATAAAATATCTTTTTACTGTTACGCGCCATTCACCCTTAAATTTATAGCCAAAAGAGACATTATTACCAATATTTTAAAATCATGTATGTATATAGAATGAAATCTTTTAACTACACCTGCTAATACAAGTTTCTATTCAAGCTCATTTCAAAATACCATAAAAACATAGAATAAACTTAGCAGACAGTCCTAAGCCTGTAATTTAAGGTGATGTGTTCCCGGTAACCGCGAAATTCAATTTTTTTTCACTTTTATGTTGCAAATTGCAGCTCTCCGTTAAGTAGAATATTGGTAAAAATACAAATCGCTGTTATAATTATAGTTCATTTACTGATTTAAGACCATAAATATTATAACACATCAGCAATGAGTATACACTTATGTGCACAGTGATTTTTTCACGAAATATTCATGTATAACATAAGTTTATACTCATTGCATCTATGTAAGATGATATTTATGGTTTTACATCAGTACTATAAAATCGTGATTTTGATCAACTTTCTACCTAATGCAGAGCTGCGATTTGTAAAATTTGAACTGTAACTAAAAAATAAAGAACGTCCAGAACTGTGGCCCGACTCGAACTAGTTATTCATATATATGTATGTATATTGATACTTAAAAATCTTTGATAGTAACAAATACTTTCAAGTATTTTTAAAACCTGGTTTTTGAAGTACTTTTGCAAGTATGTCTCATCGCTGCCATCTATAACATTTAACGGCTCGATCATACCTTTAAGTTCTTCTGTGAAAGATCTGGGCCTGTTTATCGATACTAATCTCAGCTGGCACACGCAGGCTGCTAACGTCAGTCAAAGAGTTACAGGTACGCTTAGAACATTATACCGGCTTAAGAATTTTCTTCCGTCCGAGACAAAAGCCTTGTAAGTACAGACTCTAGTCATCCCTATCATGGATTATGGTGACGTGTGCTATTACGACCTGAATGCAGATCTCCTCAATAAAAACGACCGACTTCTGAATAACTGCATTCGATTCATTTTTAATCTTCGTAAATTTAACCATGTTTCCTCTTCTCGTAACGAGTTGAATTGGCTCCCCATTCGTCAGCGCCGTCAACTGCGCGCCCTCACTACCCTTTACTCTATTCTCAACTCACCTACTTCTACTTATTTGACTTCTTCTTTTCAGTTTCTATGTTGCAATCATAACAAAACTCTCGGATCTGTAAACATATTATTATTAAAAAAAAACCCCGTCCTCCTCTGGAATGCCTTGCCTCCTGAAGTCAGAATAGCATCTAGTCGCCTCTCTTTCAAGGCGAAAGTACGAGCACACATAGTGCATAAGTCTGCAGAACCATCACAACAACGATTAATTATATATGTTATTTTTATATGTATGTGTGTATGGTAAAATGTATGTTTGTATGTGTGTCGTACATCATATTTATATATATGTATATATATATATATATGTAATTTATAGAATAAACATGATGTACGACAAACATACACATTACCATACACACATATTTTGACTCACCGGTGGGCACAGGCGATCGAGACCAAGGGGGAAGTGTTGGCCGTTAGTTTGGACGTGGCGAAGGCCTTCGATCGGTTCTGGCACAAAGCGCTCCTTGCGAAGCTTCCTTCCTATGGGCTTCCCGAGAAACTGTGCAATTGGCTCACCAGTTTTCTTACAGACAGAATCATCAAGGTCGTTGTTGACGGTGCATGCTCCGACTCCAAGTCTGTTAATTCTGGTGTCCCACAAGGCTGTGTGCTATCACCCACGCTGCTTCTTCTGCATATCAATGACATGCTGCAGATTAGCAGCATCCATTGCTATGCAGACGATAGCACGAGTGATGCCCTTTACACCGGCCGCGCTAACATTTCTCGGGTAAACGTCATCGAAAGCTGATCCAAACTTGTGTCTGAAATCGAAACTTATTTATCAAAAGTTTCAGATTGGGGTCGACTTAACCTAGTCCAGTTTAACCCCACGAAGACACAGGTTTGCGCGTTCACCGCTAAAAAGATGCCATTGGTCGTATCACCTCAATTTGAGAGCACTTCCCTAACTGCATCAGCCAGTATCGGAATCCTTGGCGTCGATATATCAAGCGAAGTCCAGTTTCGCGGTCACTTAGAGAGTAAGGCCATATTAGCCTCGAAGAAGCTTGGTGTGCTAAACAGATCGAGACAGTATTTTACTCCGGCCTACCGCCTGCAACTTTATAAGGCGCAGGTTCGGCCGCACATGGAATACTGTTCTCATCTCTATGCAGGTGCACCCCAGTAACAACTTCTCCCTCTTGACCGCATTCAACGGAGAGCGACTCGCATCATTGACTGCCAAGATATTTCTGATCGACTTGACACCATTGCGTTGCGTAGAGATGTAGCTTCACTCTGCATCCTCTATCGCTTGTATCATGGGGAGTGTTCAGAGGAATTGTTCGGACTTATACCGGCTGCTGGTTTCCGCCATCGTTCTACGCGACAAAATATCCATCCCCATCACCTGGACGATTGGCACTCCAGCACTGTGCGCTTCTCCAGAAGCAATTTGCCTCGCACAACCAGCTTATGGAACAAATTGTCGCCTGCCGTATTTCCGAACCGATACGACCTTAAAACCTTCAAGAAATGAGCGTACTCCTACCTAAAAGGCCGGCAACGCACTTGTGACCCTTGAGTTGCGGGTGTACATGGGCGGCGGTAGTCATTTACCATCAGGTGACCCGTCTGCTCGTTTGCCCCTATCGCATAAAAAAAAATACATAAATTTTACCATACATACTCGTACATCATAAAAATAAATATATATATATTAAATATATATGTATATATATATATATATATATATATATATATAATATAAACATGATGTACGAGTATGGTGCACTACTTTTTTATTTATTTACACATAAATATATAATACAATATACATATTATATATATATACATATATATATATATATGGCCTATTGGTCTAGCCAAACCCGAGGTCGTGGGTTCGATTCCCACCTAGGACAAATATTTGTGTGATGAGCATGATCATTTGTTCTGTGTCTGGGTGTAATTTATCTATAATATTTATGTATTTATAAGGTATATAAGTCTGGTTACCATAGTACAAGCTCTGCTTAGTTTGGGATCAGACAGCCGTGTGTAAGATGTGTCAAGTTATTATTATTAATTATCATTATTCTCTTTATTAATATTAATAAACATACAAATTACATTTTTAAATATAAAATAAAAACAAAATATATTTAAAAATATAAAAAATAGTGTCCCACCGGTATCGGGTACAGGGACCAAGCTACCGGTAGTTAGGACTCCAGAGACAGGAACCTCCTCACAATACGTGCCGTATCAAGAAGGACTGCCTTCTGCGTTAGGCCCTTAATCCAGCTGTGTAACGTGAACCTCTACAGATGATGGTCGAGGCTCTTGGCAATCAACCCATGAGCTGATATGACTATCGGCACAATGATTGCACAACTAACATCCCACATGTCGACCACCTCATGGTCTAGATACAAATATTTTATTTGTTTATCTTTTTCAGCCTTTATGAGATTGTCTTCATGTGGAATGGTAATGTCTACAATCATCGCTCGGCGCTCTAGTCGGTCTATCACCACTATATTCGGTTTATTGGCAACAATAGTCCTGTCAGTGATGATAGATCGATCCCAATATAATGTTGCACGACTATTTTCAAGAACTGGGTCGGGCACATACCTATAATACGGTAACTCGACATCCACAAGGTTATATCTAAGAGCAAGTTGCTGATGGACTATCCTGGCCACTTGGTTATGTCTGTGCAAGTACTCACCGTTTGCAAGACGAGAGCAACCGGAAATTATATGCCTGAGGGTTTCACCAGGGCGATGACATGCCCGACAAATGTCAATTGTGCCATCCTTCAGGATATGTCTCCGATAATTGTTCTTCATAACAACTTCATCTGTAATTGCACAGATAAAACCTTCAGTTTCTCCAAAGAGGTCACTGAAAAGTAGCCAAGACACAGATGATAATAAATCTACATCGGGCCCGTTTAAGGCCCGATAAAAACGTCTATGGGTCTCTCTTCCATATCTCCTGACGGTCTGTAACATTAAATATTGCAAGCTTGCGCCAGTTCTCTTTTCCAAGACTAAGCGGAGTAAGTCCGTTATCAACTGCCACTACATTCCGGTGTACCTCCACATTAACAGAAAGAAAGTAATCTCTAAGATTGCATATTGTTACGGAAGTGGGTACAGGGATTGGAAGTAAACTAATGTCACTGCCGAGAGTAACGATTTATTTGCGTTTCACAATATTCCGAACGCGTAACACTCACAGCACAGAACGAGTTGTACTGCACGAACCGCGTAGCACTGTTCCACACTGTTCCCGCGGACTACACTTAACTCAGTCCAACGGTAGCACTGCACTACTCACTATTCACTTCCACTGTTCACTTCACTTCACTGTACTGTACTACTTTTTTACTTCTTCTTCTTATTCTTCACTTGAGAGCACTTTCCACTGAACTGCCCTGTAGGCGCGTCTGGAGCTCTTTATATACCCCTAATTTCGATCGTAATTTGTTGAATTTCGACTGTCATTTCGTTATTCTTTTCGATTGTCTTCTACAACCTAATCTAGTACTTTCGATTATATTCGAATTTTGTAAAGAATCATCTCCATTTACTAGAATTTTCTATAAAACACCGAAATCATGAACAAAAACCCATAGAGTCCTCCGGGGCTTGAACTCACGGCATTCGGCTCGCAGCCGTAGCCACTACCGCTCAGCTACCGTAACTTGTCAATCTTCCTTCGAAAAACTTCTATGCATTGTTTGTCTGTGCGGTGACGTAGGCATGGCGTCACATTATCCCCTCCTTAGACGTGCTCGTCCCGAGCATCGTTAGAGCCGTGGTACCGTGCCAACCTATCCACATGAACTACTTTCGCTGTACTTCTTGGCGTTTTCCAAATTCTGTAAGTGACATCATTGATCTTCGTAATTACTTCATAAGGGCCTTCCCAACTTGGTTGTAGTTTTGGAGATTTCCCTTTTCGTCGAACAGGATTGTGAAGCCAAACCGCAGAACCTTCTTCAAAGGACTTGGAGTTAATGCTTCTGTCGTATCGCGTTTTCATTCGCTCACTAGCTTGCAGATTCTCTTCTCTCATGTGCCCGTGAACCTCCTCCATCTTTCTTCTTAATTCTTCTGCGTATTCCGAAATACAGCTGGGCGTATCCGGAGGACAACCTGCGAGTAGATCTGCTGGAAGTCGAAGTTCTCTACCAAAGTTCGCTCGAGCCGGAGTGGTAGAGGTACTTTCATGAACTGCCGTCCTATATGACAGAAGAAATAGAGGAATGTACTCGTCCCAATTGTCCTGATGGCTATCCACAACTTTAGCCAAATGCCGTTCCAAAGTTTGATTAAATCTTTCTACCATTCCATCAGATTGCGGATGATACGGCGTAGTCCGAGTTTTGTGTATCCCCATAATTTTGCATGTTTCCTGGAAGACTTGAGACTCGAAATTCCTGCCTTGGTCACTATGGATTTCAAGAAGTAATCCAAATCGGCAGAAAACTTCATTCACAAGTTTATTGGCCACAGTGATAGCTTCTTGATTTGGTAGTGCGAACGCTTCTGGCCACTTCGTAAAGTAGTCCATTACTACTAGAATGTAACGATTTCCACTATTTGTCATTGGAAACGGCCCGGCCACATCCAAAGCTATTCGTTCCCAAGGAGCACCCACGTTGTATAGCTTCAATGCTCCACGACTTCTTGTTTGTGGTCCCTTGACAGAAGAACAGCTCGTACATTTCCTGCACCAGTCTTCAACATCTTCCTTGCAGTGCAACCAGTAAAAACGTTGACGAATCTTCACTAAAGTCCGCTTTACACCAAGATAACCGCCTGATGTTCCGTCGTGATACGCTCGTAGTATATCAGAAATCTTTGACTTTGGTACAACTGTCTGAAGATGACTGTCTTGCCCAGATGCACTCTCCCATTTTCGACATAAAAGCCCATTGTGTAAGAGCAGACTATTCCATTGCGCCCAATAGCTCTTAGTTGTTGCACTCATTCCAGCAACTTCACTCAGATAAGTCTTTCATCCAACTGAGTATTGGTTTCAAGTCTTCATCTTCTTCTTGTAATTTACGTAAGGCATCATTGCTCCATTCTTCATCAATTGTATCAGTTCTGATAACTCGGACCGTAGCTTTTTCTTTATCTTCTTGTTTCGAACAGTGCTTGCAGTCATCAAAACATGGGCGTCTTGACAAAGCATCGGCATTCCCATGAGACTTCCCACTGCGATGTTCAACCTCAAAGTCGTACTCCTGTAATTGTTCTATCCATCTTGCGACTTGTCCTTCAGGATTCTTGAACTGCAATAGCCACTTCAACGCTGCATGATCTGTTCTGACTAGAAATTTCCGGCCCAACAAGTACTTTTTAAAATGCTGAAGCGTTTTGACCACTGCCAGGAGCTCTCTTCGGGTGACACAATAATTACGTCCTGGTTTCGACAATGATTTACTATAATAGGCTATCACAACTTCTTGATCCTCTTTCTTTTGTGAGAGTGTTCCTCCAATCCCTGTGTTACTTGCATCTGTGTCTACTATAAATTCATTGCTCTGATCCGGATATCCGAGAACGGGCGTTTAACATAACCGACTCTTGAGATCTTCGAAAGCTGTCTTGCATTGTTGATCCCAAATGAAGGGTCGTTTTTCTTCTGTAAGTCGATGTAAAGGCTTCGCTATATCCGAAAAATTCCTGACAAAACGACGATAATAAGAGCAAAGTCCCATAAACGCTCGGACTTGTGTTTTGTCGGTGGGCACAGGCCAATCTTTAACAGCTGAAATCTTTGTTGGATCTGTTTCGACGCCTTTTTCCGAAATTACATGTCCCAAATAATTCACCTGTCGTTTGAAGAATGAACATTTCTTATGACTTAGTTTAAGATTTGCACTTCTCAACTTGTTAAATACGGATTCCAGCTTCTTTAAATGGTCATCAAAGTCTCGCCCCACTATTATAATGTCATCAAGATATACCAAGCAAGTTTCTCCCAGTAGCCCAGTCAGAACACGTTCCATTAATCTCTCAAAAGTAGCCGGGGCATTCCAAAGTCCAAACGGCATCACCTTGAACTGCCAAAGACCTTTTCCTGTGGAAAACGCGGTCTTCTCCTTATCTTTAGGGTCCAGCTCTTCTTGCCAATAGCCAGTTTTCAGGTCAAGCGTAGAAAACCATTTCATGCCATTGAGAGTATTCAAAGTGTCATCTATCCTTGGTAATGGATTACTGTCCTTTTTGGTCACGTGGTTCAGTCGGCGATAATCAATGCAAAATCTCGTTGAGCCATCCTTCTTCTTTACCAGGACCACTGGTGAACACCACGGACTAGACGATGGTTCAATTACTTCATTATTCTTCATGTCTTGAATCATGTCGTCCACCTCTTTTTCTCTGGCAAAAGGAATTCGACGAGGTCGTTGACGAATAGGTTGTTCATTACCAGTATTAATTTTGTGTTGTACCATACTTGTCCTGCCGATATCACCATTCTTTGAAAAGATATCGGAGAACCGACGTAGCAAATTCTTCGCCTTCAATAATTCAATAGTTGTCAAATCTTCCTTACATCCCTCTAGTATACTGTTAACGTCGATTGTACTTCTGTCCGTCTTTTTGACTTCTTGACAATTTCGCAGCCAGACGATTTCTTCGCTCTGTCCTATTAGCGTACCTTTCCTCAATACCTGTTCTTCATTACTTAAATTTAATACAGGTACCACTGTTTCTGTAGATATGTTGACAACTGTACGTGCTGGCAACCACGAAGTTTCGTTATTCACTTTTTCCAATAATGTCCACCGTCGTTGTTGCAACTTACTTTGTTTGTTGAAATTTACTGTAACTAGCGTTTGTGATCTCGGCAGTAATTTTGTGTTCTTAATGCAATACACCTTGCCCTTACCACTGCCTCTTATTGGTATTTCATCATCTCCACACTTCAGGATACCGCAGTTAATGTCAAGTTTGCACCGATGGTCCTTCAAGAAGTCAAGGCCAATAATACAATCATCCACAATGTCAGCAATGATTGCTTGTTGCCAGTAAAGTTTATCACCAATCTTAATGGCCACTTTCTGGTTGCCTGTTACTGGTATTCGCTGGCCGGTAGCCGTTGTCAGCTGGTAAGCTCCCTTCCGAACGTTTATCTTCCCGTTTCTTCTTATCAGCTGTGTCCCAATTACCGTACGTGACGCACCAGTACCCAAAATCAATGGGCATGGAATTCCATTTACTGATCCATTAACGGTTAAGCTGTTTCCATCCGTGCTCTGATGAATCTTAATTTTCGGGGCTTCATGTCTACCGGCCAGTGCCCACCCCTCAGCCCTGGCCTTAATTAGTTTTCCTGGTTCTCGGACGCTTGTATACAAGCATCGGTCCCTCGTTTCTCTGCAATCCGATTCGGGCAGCCGTTTCTTAGATGTCCCCGCTCCCCGCAGTTGTAGCATCTAGGGACGAAAGCTCTACGTTGGTTTCGCCGCTCCAGTTCCGTTGAATTAATCTCCCTCAGGCGTCCACTCCTCGGGTCTCGTCGGACAGCTTCTACCTCAAGCGCATGCGCGACGGCTTCCTTGATCTGACCGTGATGACCCAGGCGCACGGCAGCCCTCACTTCCGCGTCGAAAATACCATCGACAAACGACTGCAAAAGTATGCTGTCAATGACTGATGGTGGTGACGATTGGTACGCCTTCCGGACCAACTTTTCCACTTCTAGAGCCCACTGTTGTAAGGATTCATTGGCTCGTTGGCATCGATCACGGAGTTGAGCGCGAAAGACATGCTCCAGATGCGAATCCCCATAGCGCGATTCCAAGGCTTCTAGCAACTGCTCATAGGTAGCTTCACTTCCTAAAGCCTCCAGTACAGTCAGCGCTTTGTCTCGTAGTCCCAAAGTAAGAGCGGTTTTGGCTTGGCTGTTGGTCCACCTATTTAAGTCTCTCACAGCTTCAAATTGTAATTTATAGGCCGCCCAGGAAGAGGTCCCATCAAAGGGTGGCACTTTAAAATTTCCGCCTGAAGAGGATGCACTTACTATGGTCGCTGAAGCCGGAACTCCATTTATTTTTATCCTCTTGACGTCTTCCTCAATCTTCTTGACGTCTTCTTCGATGAAGGAGAGGCGGTCTTCATGTTTTTGCACGGTTGTCTCTATAGCCTCAACCCTCCGCGTGCTTTCGGTGATAGCCGTCAGAAGATTTTACTGCATAGCGCACAGCAGTTCCTCCTGTCGGCGGGCTTGGTCCTCGTGCATGGCTGTTTGCTCATCTTGTCGGCGGGCTTGCTCTTCCTGCATAGCGCGCAGCTGTTCGAGTAAGGCGCCGAGATCCGGCACCTGGGATTTCGACGATGACGCTACGTCGGAAGTTGCCACCCCGGAGTTTTCTTGACGTCCAGGAATCTCTTCCTCAGAAGCTTCGGCTCCAGAGCCACGTGGTTGCTGTGCGGCTGTTTTAGCGCGAGTACTCACGCCTTCCCTCGGCGTAATAGGCATTTTACCTTCCAATCCCACTTCTGACACCAAATGTTACGGAAGTGGGTACAGGGATTGGAAGGAAACTAATGTCACTGCCGAGAGTAACGATTTATTTGCGTTTCACAATATTCCGAACGCGTGACACTCACAGCACAGAACGAGTTGTACTGCACGAACCGCGTAGCACTGTTCCACACTGTTCCCGCGGACTACACTTAACTCAGTCCAACGGTAGCACTGCACTACTCACTATTCACTTTCACTGTTCACTTCACTTCACTGTACTGTACTACTTTTTCACTTCTTCTTCTTATTCTTCACTTGAGAGCACTTTCCACTGAACTGCCCTGTAGGCGCGTCTGGAGCTCTTTATATACCCCTAATTTCGATCGTAATTTGTTGAATTTCCTCAATCTCATTACTGATGAACGTGGATGGTGCATTCGGTACGCAGTTAGCAGTGTTCGGACTCTTCTATCCAGGGCGTCCAATTCCGTCTGAGACCATCCTAAGTATGCCAAAGGAGTAGGTTAAGAATGATATGACCCAACCGTTATAGGCACGCACCTTATTACCGCCCGACAAAAAAAAATGTCAGTACTTTTTTCAGACGGCCAAAGAAACGCTCCTTTAGCGATTGCTTCATACCCAGCGCCTGTGACATACCTAGATACTTGTACGTTTCATTTGCAGAAAGACGTCTAAGGTGTATGGAATCTGAAAGTTCAATTCCTTCAGATTCCACACTCCTGCCTTTGCTTACATGCATGACTGCACATTTAAAACCGATCCCCCTACCCCCCTAATGATAGCGCTGTTAACGAAAAGGATACCCCAGGGGGGTACCAGCGCTAGCGTTGGAGAATCCCCCCCTGGACGTCCACCCTCAGTACGGATTATGCCTGAGCGTGGACGCCCAGGCTGCCCCTCGTACTCTGGGGGGGGCTCAACTGCGCTCTCAAAATCTGCTCGGGGCAAGAGAAGGCACACCATGGCACCCCCTGTCACGTTTACCGTGGATTTTTGTAACATCAGGGGCTTACATTCGAACCTCGACACTGTCCACCACCACCTTGAGACAGCAAAGCCGGCCTTGCTCTTTTTAACCGAGACGCAGATATCATCTCCAGCGGACACATCCTACCTCTGCTACCCTGGGTACGGACTGGAACACTCCTTTGTTCCTAAGGCTGGTGTATGCGTGTACGTTAGAGATGATATCACTTCTCGCCGCCTCGGCAATCTTGAAGGTAGGGACCTCTCCATCTTATGGCTACGTGTAGACTGCGACGACCATCCCCGCATCTACCTATGCCTCTACAGGTCCCATAGCGGTGATGCCGAAACGGACCGACTCATCGACCACGTCCAAATGGCTACAGATTCAGTGCTCCAGCAGGTCCCATCCGCAGAGATCGTGATTCTTGGCGACTTTAACGCCCATCACGCCGAATGGCTTGGTTCGCGCAAAACCGATCATACGGGAAGATCTGTTCACGATTTCGCCTTGGCATATGGCTTGACGCAGCTGGTAGCAACGCCTACGCGAATCCCAGATGCAGAAAGCCACGTGCCTTCACTGTTGGATCTTCTGCTGACCTCACATCCTGACGGCTACAAAGCATCCGTTGAGGCCCCTCTTGGCTCTTGGGACCATTGCCTGATTAGGAGTATAGTGCCACTCGTTCACTCGCTGCGGCCGCGAGTTACAGGCAGTCGCCGCGTATGGCACTATAGGTCAGCAGACTGGGATGGAATGCGAACATTCTTTGCATCCTACCCATGGAGGCAGGTTTGCTTCTCGCCGGATGATCCCAATGTCGTTGCTGACTCTGTCGCGGATGTTGTGCTTCAGGGTATGGAACTTTTCATTCCATTCTCCCTGATTCCCACAGGTGGCAAGTCCCAGCCTTGGTTTGGTCGAACCTGCAAAGCGGCGTCCCGCCGAAAGCAGGAATGTTACCAAGCATGGGCTAATGCAGCGACAGCACGGGATGTAAAGACCAGCACATTAAAGAAGACATTTAACTTTGCCTCCAGGTCCCTCAAAAGAGTAATTGCTGGGGCGAAGTTGGCTCACATCGGGAGAATTGGCGAGAGACTAGTTAGTCTCCCCTCCGGAACTCGTGCATTCTGGTCTCTTGCCAAAGCTGTCCAGGGGAACTTTTGTAAGCCATCCCTTCCACCTCTGCGCATAGGAGATAATTCGTTGGCCTACGACGCTAAAGAAAAAGCCGATCTTCTGGGCAAACTCTTTGCGTCCAACTCGACCCTGGACGACGGGGGAAACGCACCGCCGACCATACCGCAGTGCGAGACCCGCATGCCGGAAGTCCGGTTTACACAAAGGGCAGTGTGTAAAGCGCTTCTTTCCCTCGACGTTCATAAGTCGAGTGGGCCCGATAGAATCTCTCCTATCGTGCTGAAGTCGTGTGCTCCAGAGTTAGCACCGGTTTTAACTCGCCTTTATCGGCTTTCCTACTCTCTTGGCGTAGTCCCGAACTCATGGAAGACAGCTCTAGTGCACCCAATCCCTAAAAAAGGAGATCGCTCGGATCCGTCCAACTACAGACCCATAGCCATCACCTCCTTGTTCTCCAAGATAATGGAATCCATTGTTAACTGCCAGCTCCTCCGGTACTTAGAAGACCACCAGCTCCTCAATGATCGACAATACGGCTTCTGTCAGGGTCGTTCAGCTGGTGATCTTCTCGTATACTTGACTCACCGGTGGGCACAGGCGATCGAGACCAAGGGGGAAGCGTTGGCCGTTAGTTTGGACGTGGCGAAGGCCTTCGATCGGTTCTGGCACAAAGCGCTCCTTGCGAAGCTTCCTTCCTATGGGCTTCCCGAGAAACTGTGCAATTGGCTCACCAGTTTTCTTACAGACAGAATCATCAAGGTCGTTGTTGACGGTGCATGCTCCGACTCCAAGTCTGTTAATTCTGGTGTCCCACAAGGCTGTGTGCTATCACCCACGCTGCTTCTTCTGCATATCAATGACATGCTGCAGATTAGCAGCATCCATTGCTATGCAGACGATAGCACGAGTGATGCCCTTTACACCGGCCGCGCTAACATTTCTCGGGTAAACGTCATCGAAAGCTGATCCAAACTTGTGTCTGAAATCGAAACTTATTTATCAAAAGTTTCAGATTGGGGTCGACTTAACCTAGTCCAGTTTAACCCCACGAAGACACAGGTTTGCGCGTTCACCGCTAAAAAGATGCCATTGGTCGTATCACCTCAATTTGAGAGCACTTCCCTAACTGCATCAGCCAGTATCGGAATCCTTGGCGTCGATATATCAAGCGAAGTCCAGTTTCGCGGTCACTTAGAGAGTAAGGCCATATTAGCCTCGAAGAAGCTTGGTGTGCTAAACAGATCGAGACAGTATTTTACTCCGGCCTACCGCCTGCAACTTTATAAGGCGCAGGTTCGGCCGCACATGGAATACTGTTCTCATCTCTATGCAGGTGCACCCCAGTAACAACTTCTCCCTCTTGACCGCATTCAACGGAGAGCGACTCGCATCATTGACTGCCAAGATATTTCTGATCGACTTGACACCATTGCGTTGCGTAGAGATGTAGCTTCACTCTGCATCCTCTATCGCTTGTATCATGGGGAGTGTTCAGAGGAATTGTTCGGACTTATACCGGCTGCTGGTTTCCGCCATCGTTCTACGCGACAAAATATCCATCCCCATCACCTGGACGATTAGCACTCCAGCACTGTGCGCTTCTCCAGAAGCAATTTGCCTGGCACAACCAGCTTATGGAACAAATTGTCGCCTGCCGTATTTCCGAACCGATACGACCTTCAAACCTTCAAGAAATGAGCGAACTTGTTTGGGATGAACTAGATAGAAGGGTGAAAAATCAATCTCCTACGAGCTCAGAACATTTGTGGCAACTATTACAGAGCGAATGGAAGAAGTTAGATGAACAGTATTTTATGAAATTAATTAGTAGGATGCCTAGAATATGCGAGAAGGTAATTAAAGAGAGGGGTGGACACTTCGATGAAGCTAAAATTTAATTTAATTTTTATATTACTTATTTAATTTCATTGTTGTAGAAGTGTGTTTTGTCTATTTTTTTAATTCTGTATCAATAAAAAAAAATTAAGATGGCTTACTTTTATTTTATTTGATTTTATCTTGTTGCTTCCAAACTTTTGGACGGTAGTGTATATATATGGCCTATTGGTCTAGCCAAACCCGAGGTCGTGGGTTCGATTCCCACCTAGGACAAATATTTGTGTGATGAGCATGATCATTTGTTCTGTGTCTGGGTGTAATTTATCTATAATATTTATGTATTTATAAGGTATATAAGTCTGGTTACCATAGTACAAGCTCTGCTTAGTTTGGGATCAGACAGCCGTGTGTAAGATGTGTCAAGTTATTATTATTAATTATCATTATTCTCTTTATTAATATTAATAAACATACAAATTACATTTTTAAATATAAAATAAAAACAAAATATATTTAAAAATATAAAAAATAGTGTCCCACCGGTATCGGGTACAGGGACCAAGCTACCGGTAGTTAGGACTCCAGAGACAGGAACCTCCTCACAATACGTGCCGTATCAAGAAGGACTGCCTTCTGCGTTAGGCCCTTAATCCAGCTGTGTAACGTGAACCTCTACAGATGATGGTCGAGGCTCTTGGCAATCAACCCATGAGCTGATATGACTATCGGCACAATGATTGCACAACTAACATCCCACATGTCGACCACCTCATGGTCTAGATACAAATATTTTATTTGTTTATCTTTTTCAGCCTTTATGAGATTGTCTTCATGTGGAATGGTAATGTCTACAATCATCGCTCGGCGCTCTAGTCGGTCTATCACCACTATATTCGGTTTATTGGCAACAATAGTCCTGTCAGTGATGATAGATCGATCCCAATATAATGTTGCACGACTATTTTCAAGAACTGGGTCGGGCACATACCTATAATACGGTAACTCGACATCCACAAGGTTATATCTAAGAGCAAGTTGCTGATGGACTATCCTGGCCACTTGGTTATGTCTGTGCAAGTACTCACCGTTTGCAAGACGAGAGCAACCGGAAATTATATGCCTGAGGGTTTCACCAGGGCGATGACATGCCCGACAAATGTCAATTGTGCCATCCTTCAGGATATGTCTCCGATAATTGTTCTTCATAACAACTTCATCTGTAATTGCACAGATAAAACCTTCAGTTTCTCCAAAGAGGTCACTGAAAAGTAGCCAAGACACAGATGATAATAAATCTACATCGGGCCCGTTTAAGGCCCGATAAAAACGTCTATGGGTCTCTCTTCCATATCTCCTGACGGTCTGTAACATTAAATATTGCAAGCTTGCGCCAGTTCTCTTTTCCAAGACTAAGCGGAGTAAGTCCGTTATCAACTGCCACTACATTCCGGTGTACCTCCACATTAACAGAAAGAAAGTAATCTCTAAGATTGCATATTTTTACGGAAGTGGGTACAGGGATTGGAAGTAAACTAATGTCACTGCCGAGAGTAACGATTTATTTGCGTTTCACAATATTCCGAACGCGTAACACTCACAGCACAGAACGAGTTGTACTGCACGAACCGCGTAGCACTGTTCCACACTGTTCCCGCGGACTACACTTAACTCAGTCCAACGGTAGCACTGCACTACTCACTATTCACTTTCACTGTTCACTTCACTTCACTGTACTGTACTACTTTTTCACTTCTTCTTCTTATTCTTCACTTGAGAGCACTTTCCACTGAACTGCCCTGTAGGCGCGTCTGGAGCTCTTTATATACCCCTAATTTCGATCGTAATTTGTTGAATTTCGACTGTCATTTCGTTATTCTTTTCGATTGTCTTCTACAACCTAATCTAGTACTTTCGATTATATTCGAATTTTGTAAAGAATCATCTCCATTTACTAGAATTTTCTATAAAACACCGAAATCATGAACAAAAACCCATAGAGTCCTCCGGGGCTTGAACTCACGGCATTCGGCTCGCAGCCGTAGCCACTACCGCTCAGCTACCGTAACTTGTCAATCTTCCTTCGAAAAACTTCTATGCATTGTTTGTCTGTGCGGTGACGTAGGCATGGCGTCACATTATCCCCTCCTTAGACGTGCTCGTCCCGAGCATCGTTAGAGCCGTGGTACCGTGCCAACCTATCCACATGAACTACTTTCGCTGTACTTCTTGGCGTTTTCCAAATTCTGTAAGTGACATCATTGATCTTCGTAATTACTTCATAAGGGCCTTCCCAACTTGGTTGTAGTTTTGGAGATTTCCCTTTTCGTCGAACAGGATTGTGAAGCCAAACCGCAGAACCTTCTTCAAAGGACTTGGAGTTAATGCTTCTGTCGTATCGTCATGCCGTGTACCGTCATCATTTTTGTCTGCTCGTTTGCCCCCTATCGCATAAAAAAAAAAAAAAAACCTCTAGTAATCTTATCAACTGGACATTGCTATAGGCAAACAGTTTCAAATCATCCATGAAAAGGAGGTGGGATATAACTTGACCATTTCTCCGCAAATGATAGCCCAGCCCCAAACTGAAATATATGCCGCTTGATATATATTTTTTTTTTTATGCGATAGGGGGCAAACGAGCAGACGGGTCACCTGATCAACCGCCTGATCAACCCCGCAACTCAAGAGTCACAAGTGCGTTGCCGGCCTTTTAGGTAGAGGTACGCTCTCTTCTTGAAGGTTTGAAGGTCGTATCGGTTCGGAAATACGGCAGGCGACAATTTGTTACATAAGCTGGTTGTGCCAGGCAAAAAGCTTCTGGAGAAGCGCACAGTGGTGGAGTGCCAATCGTCCAGGTGATGGGGATGGATATTTTGTCGCGTAGGACGATGGCGGAAACCAGCAGCCGGTATAAGTCCGAACAATTCCTCTGAACACTCCCCATGATACAAGCGATAGAGGATGCAGAGTGAAGCTACATCTCTACGCAACGCCAAGGTGTCAAGTCGATCAGAAATATCTTGGCAGTCGATGATGCGAGTCGCTCTCCGTTGAATGCGGTCAAGAGGCAGAAGTTGGTACTGGGGTGCACCTGCATAGAGATGAGAACAGTATTCCATGTGCGGCCGAACCTGCGCCTTATAAAGTTGCAGGCGGTGGGCCGGAGTAAAATCCTGTCTCGATCTGTTTAGCACACCAAGCTTCTTAGAGGCTAATATGGCCTTACTCTCTAAGTGACCGCGAAACTGGACTTCGCTTGATATATCGACGCCAAGGATTCCGATACTGGCTGATGCAGTTAGGGAAGTGCTGATATTTATAAATTCGCCATCACCCTGAGATTGTCGACATCCTGGATAGCAAAGAACTGTTCTCCATTGCTGCATACATGCCTCCAAGAAAGTGCATAAAGTTGTATCAATCTTATACAACTCCATCACCCTTAGGAGCCACGTATGCAGCACGGAGTCGTAAGCTTTTTTATAATCTATCCAAAATGTCGCTAAATCCTTTCGGTTCCGTCGAACTTGTTAGTTAATAGCCGTGTCAATAATAAGGAACTCTTTAGTGCCACGTGCCCCACTTCTACATCCATTCTGAGAGAAAATCAATATATTGTTCTTAGAGACATGTGTTGTTATCTTCACTCTCAAAATGGCCATAAATAATTTATAAATTGTTGGCAGATAAGTAATGGGTCTGTAGTTTTTGGGATTCATGGCACTACCAGACTTGTAGAGTAGGTGAGTTACAGCAGTTGTCATAAAAGCGGGCAGTGAACCTGCTTCCAAGCATGATTGAAATTGAGATGCCAAACACACATGTGAGCTATGGAGCCACTTTAACCAAAAGTTATGCAGTCCGTCCGGTCCGGCTGATTTACAGTTCGGCAACGAACGGACTGCACAAGCTATATCTGTACTTGATATTTCTACTGGCTCCATAGTATTAATTGACTCACATGAACGTTTAACATCTCGCATCCATTCACCCTCAGTATGAGCGACAGGCATCTGGGAGGTGTGTGTCACTCATACTGTGGCCGGCCTCTCCCCTGCCGACGTACAGGTGTTGGCGACGTCGGCGGTGAGAAAAACTCGTCGCTTGATGTCGAGCTCGACGCCTCAACAACAGCCGGAATGCTTGATGCGGTTTCAGGGGCCAGCGAGGCGGAGCTTAGCGACGAGTCCGGAGATGGTTTGGGTGCTTTTCGTGCCCTGGATCTTGTTATCATTGAACAGCAGCTTAGTTATTGATTTTTTCATTTTGGTAAAAGATGACATGACGTTTGAAGCGTCCTGCTCCACATTTTAGATTTAAGTATTTACATATGGTTTTACTTGTGGTTTTGCTTCTTGTTATATGTTTCCTTTATATACATATTGCTTCCGATATATGTATATATGATTGTAATTTGAAATATAAAAGCTTGAAAATTTTATTTATTTACGGACTGAAAAAATTACAGCTGCCATAGAGTGTTGCCAGTAATTATATATATATATTATTAATATATATTAATATATTAATAATATATATATAATTACTACTTAATATATAATTACTGGCAACTCTCTATATAATATTATTGGCGATATCCAAAGACACTACTTTTATTATTATTATTATTAATTATTACATTGACTTGAATCATCAAATTACATAGATAAATGGAGACGTTCACCTGTGTTCTGGAGAAAATGTATCGTACAGTAGGAAAGGATTTATTGCGCAGTCCAATACATTGGCTTAGATAGATTGATAAATTTTACGGGCTTTTAAGATTCGCAACGTTATATCTATACTTACGTGTTTCTTTACTATTTTGTTATTCAAACATTTTGAGGACATCATCGAGTCGACTTCACCTGCACTAGGTACATCAGGTAATTAGAAAAAAAATATTAGTAAATTTGTCTTTACTATTAACTTAATTACTAATATCAATGTACAGGCTAATTTAAAATTAAATTAAACTTACATGGTGTAAAATTCATGAACTAAACTTTTTTCACAAGATAAAAATAATATTCTACACCTAATTATTAAAAAAAAAAAACTGTGGAATGTTTGATTTGAGGGATCGATACATCGATGAATACAATGTATTGCATTGAAGAGTTGAGAGATTTTTGTAACACAAATATATGAGTCTGTCTATTCGAAATCGATACTCTACATGTATAATACGTCGAAAATAACATTATAGGTTTTGTTTATCACTTTATCAATTTGCGAAATGTTCAGTTTGCAATGAAGCACATGAGTAAAAAAGGATGTCTTTCTATTAAATATTTAACTAAATCCACAGGAATTACATTGTATAATTAATACTATAATGTTCCCTTTTAGACATTTTGAATTATCAATAGAAAGATTTGTCATATGCTTTGCCCCAAACTTTCACACAATTACCAGACACTTAGAGAATATCTTATTATTTACGCGAATACCTCTTCAATTTTGATGGATGTTTATTCCACCTAAACTTTTAATACTGTGGTCATTTGCGATATCCTTTTTTTTACGAACCTACTAAAACCACACGGTGTTCAGCCACAAATAGGTCTATTGCAAGACCCCCGGGATTTCCCTAAGAAGGAAGCCTCCGGGAACGTCAGAAACAATAAAGTCATGGTGTATGCGGGACCTAGGCTCCCATTGTGAGATTTATTTAATTATATGAGAGGTAAACATTAAAATGCACACCTCTGTAATTCAAAGTTACCTGATATTCTCAAATTAGCTATGAATTTAGTTTCCGAGAAGGGCTTTCAACTATCGTTGCTATACTGCACTTGAGGACCGTGACCGAAGAGGCAGTGAGCTGCGGCGGTGTGCTGTTGGTAGTGTCTTTGGATATCGCCAAAATTCTTAATTGTCTGCCATTTGGCTCTTTTGCGGGGAACAGGCGCTGGGAGCAGTCCGGAGGTCTTACCAAAGCTGTATCCGAATTCCTCCTTAGTATGGCACGCCTTGTGGTTTTTGTAGGTCCGACTACTACACACCGTTCCACTTAAAACCCCAATGGGATGACAGCCCGAGGGTGTTAAAAAAAGCCTGATATTGACAAAACACGAATGACATTAGGATTCCCCAATGCCGTAAACTGCTTATTATTACAAATAAACATTGATAACTCAAGTTTGGGTAGACCGATATCTTCTGTCTGATCTTTAATTTGTTAGATTGGCCTCAAACAAAATACGAAATGAAAATATTCCTAAAACCCCAGATTACTTTCTATCTTGCCTCAAATTTGACTTTTTAAATTCCTTTTTGAACTAAATATATAAAATAATATAGATAATATACCTTGTAACCAATACCGATTAAAAGAAAATGAAGGGACGTCTTAGAACATGCGTTTAATGGTGAGTGTAGTATTTATCACAAAAGAAATACGTCGCATTTCCAGTATGTATTTCTAAGTTCAGTTTTGGTGACTAGGTAAACTATTCGTTAAGTCTATTTTATGCTTATACTTATACTGATGTGTACGTTGCTGCAATTTGTTTCACTACTTTATTGTCACTTAAAAAAAAACAACCACCCAACTAATAATATAATAATTCACACAAAATAATATTTCCTTTTAATTAAATATATAGTGAATAGTATAATTGTAATTTTAAATATATTTTAACACAGTACTTAAATATCAAGAAACAAGAAGATATTAACAGGCACACTGGTGTGTAAATCAAACACGATATTGTACAAAAGTTTGATAGAAACAAGTGAAACAGAATGTGGACATGTTTTTTGGCAAACCTACACCTCTATTAAGATTATCAATATAATGAGCAAGAGAGTTACAGAGGACAAAATAAGCTGCTAAAAACTGCTAGCTAATGTAACTACTAGACATATTCTCTAGATCTCGTTTTGCCATTCACTTACATATGTAGGGGGACAAGACTATAACAGCAATTCGGGCACTTCATTATGGTATTTATACTGTCTGACTGTTTCACTTGTTACGTCATACATAGTAAGAGATGGGGTGGCAAGATTCTACTTCACCAAGAACCACACGACTTTATAGTATATATATAGATACGGTTAACAATATGAAGTTAAAAATATACACATTATAAATTCATGATGGAAATCTCTCATTTAGTAAAGTAAATTCTCAATTAAGTTCACTTTATTCACAAAATCCTTTCACTCTATCAATATTTCATTTAAAGGACAATGGAGACTTTAACGACTAAAACTTATAAGGAGATGAATAGAAGAATATTCTTTGTCAATTGTTGTGAACTTGGTGGATCTGGAAAATAAACAGTCGTCGACATACAAAGACCTGAGAACGAGCAAACACTACTCATTTACATGATCTGGCAATCAAACGACTCGGAGCGGTAATATCCCTCTGTTTTTAATCAAGAGACGCTATTGTCACCTCAATTGTGGGAAACTATAAGGAGCAAAGTACTTTATGACGAGAATAGTGTAAAAACTTTTGAGTTCAATAATGGACTATTAGGAATAAGTACACTAAAATTACGTATAAATTATAAAAGAGAGAGAGTGGAATAACAATACAAAAACAGACTAGATTGTACATATGTTCGAAGCCTTCAACAAAAACGTGGTAAGCAGTATGTTTACATTCAATACCTTTAAGATGTGCAAATTGGGACAATAATGCTATAACTAATTCAAAAAAACAAACACCATAACACTATGGAACACACAATGAGGAAGTAATTAATCGAAACCCTAATAAATCGATAACACTATGGAACACACAATGAGGAAGTAATTTGACTCACACATGATTTCGATTTATTAAAAAACTTAGTAAAACTAAATTCCTGGCCACTCACAAAATCAACAGTCTCTTCAACCCTAATAAATCAGATGACCGTCTCGATGCTATCTCAGATAACTTACGTTTCAATAAAACTAAATCAAGGAATAAAGTATTCCTTGATCTAGTTTCACATCATCACACCTGACAACTGCTAACTAAGGCTCAGATTTCTTTAATCGTATATGTCTCTTTACTCTGTCCCTAGTACGTGTTAACTAGAACAAGGAGCTACGAGTATTTAGCTGCAGAGATAGGTTATGAATACTCTGACTGCTTCCACTATGTTGTGTTGATTTATATAACTGTGGTTTATCTGAAGTAAGTTCAAGTAGAAACTTATTTTTTTTTATTTGCAATGTATGTTTGGTCATCTCAAATCTTGCACGTTAAATTTGCTCCACTTCTTAGTACATCCAGGGTCCTCTAAAGCTAAAACTTTACTTAAACTCTGTCCCGATTGCAATGCGTCTTCATGTAAAGCATAATCTTATTCTAAATGTAAAACAACTGTTAGAAAACAACATTTAAACTTTATCCTTTTTAAGTTCTGGTATCGTAATAATAACTAGTAAGAGACTTATTAATCTTACTGCGGCTTTTAAAAACACATAATCATTTATCATTTGTTATAATATAAATTGTTATAAATAATATAATAAATAAAGTCAGCTTAATGTTTCCTACTACTGTTAATTTAATTGAAAAAAAAAACGAAACAACTTCTTAGTGACTCGATTAAACTTCTAGAACTCTAAAATATAATACGAAATTTTAAAGTTAACACATATAGCTTACTCTTGAAATGACGTTCCATAAACTTGTTTTCCACTTAGTGATACGAGAAAGCAAAGCCCAAGTTTCCTAAATCTAAAGCAACACACATTTGTAAAAATAAGTAAAAAAAAAATTAGTTAAACGGTTTTATTGGAAATAAAGAATAAAATGATGTAGATAGTCAATGTATCTACTAAAAGCTTTTCAGTGGTAGAGCCATGCTTAGGCACGAATGGGCCGGCTCGACCGGTGCGATACCACGGCCTCACAGAAAACCGGTTGTGAAGTAACGCTTGCGTTGCATTTCCCCGAATGGAGTGAGGTTTCCGGAGGCCCAACTCCCCCTCTCCCCTCATCTCCTTTCTCCTCTTTCCCATCTCCTCATCCCTCCTCTCTTCTTTCCGCTCCCTGCATCCCCCATCCCTCATCACCCTCAAAGGCGGGCAGCGCACTTGCGACTCTTGAGTTGCGAGTGTCCATGGACGGCGGTGTCACTTACCATCAGGGGACCCGTCTGTTCGTCTGTCCCCCTATAGTATAAAAAAATAAATAAAAAAAAATAAAAAAAAAAAGCTTTAAAATAATTCGGTGGGTCCTGGGTACCAGTCATCACACCACTCTCCTCCTCCAAAAAAATCGTTGGACATGTGAAATTTCTCATCTCATCACGTGCGCCAAACGAGTTTATTTTCGACAGCACGGATGGCGTAGCGGTTCAAGTGGTCACCTCGCCACTACGCTGCCGCGTCGAGTGTTGTGGGTTCGATCCCCGCAAGGGACAACACTTTGTGTAATCCTGAAGTTGTTGTTCTGAGTCACGGCGTTCTTTGTGTCTATTGCTTGAGTTTTTGTAAAGTTCCCCGTGACACAAGAATTAATCTTAATACAGGAGTTATCTTTCTATTTAAAAAATAACAATAAAATAAATAAATATAGAAATATTTTTAAGTATATATTTATATAGAACTCTGGTTCTTATGCTACTATTAATAAAGAATCATTTAATACAATTACAATTCCTCAAAATACTGAAAGAATAGTTGAACTGAAAGAAACAATGGCTCTTATAAGTGATTGAGTGATCGTACTAACTCGGCCTTCGAGATAATCTAATAACATTGAATGCTCTAAAACCTTTTCGGAATTCAGTCGATTTAATTTGGTGTCTTTTTGTAAAACTAATAAAAACAAAAAAGTGTAATAACTTTCACTTTTGAAATGCGGTTTTTATCTTTTATAATTCATAATGCAATTAATTATGTTATGACATGATTGCCTAGTACGTTATATAGCCCTTAATATTATAACTAATATATATTTAAATTTAAATGTTACTTGTTTGTTGTACTACTATGCCTTAACAGGTTCACAGAAAATATTTTAGGGTACAATTCATTCTCACCCTAGCAGATGCCGGCCCGAGACGGCGGCACGACGTGTTCCGCGGCGCGCCTGCCAAATTATAAGGGGGGGAGGGCGGAATCACCACACACCATATTGGGTCGCCTTGCTCAAAAGGCAACCAGGTCTGCCGGGGTACACAGGGACTTCCTTTCTAGGGTACATCTGAGGCCCCGGCCGTAAGACCCGATAAAGATAGCACTGTGTAGTTTTAGTCGGTTTGAGTCCGACATACCACTTTACCCATTAGCCCCGTAAGGTTCCCGCACGTAACCCGCGGGGATTTCCCCACCAAAAGAAAAAAAAAAGTAAGTTAACTTCAAGATTGATAGAATAACAAATTTGAACTCCCCAACAGAAATCAATAGATTCTTAATTCAAGTTTAATCGTAAGAATTAATTTTAATGCAATGTGGGGGTGATTGACAAGCCCATTATTGGATTTCCTTTCCAATTTAGTTTTGTTTGAACGACGAGTGTAGTAATTAATAAAAGCCTATAGATTTTGTTAACCGCCAGCTGTGTGTGTGTCATGTGTCATCATTTTAGTACTTAACAGAAAAATGTAATAACATACTTGAGGTAACAAGGGCTTAACACATGGGAAATTTTCTTTTATTGTAGATAAGTGAGTGTTGAAATGGCAAGATATTAATTTATATTTTATTTATTTATATTTAATTAGTAAAACAGAAAAGTATTACATATCTTAAGTGATAAAACTGTATTTGCTAGGTAGTTCACTAGGGCTGAGCTGCCCGTTACCCCAGCAGAAGCAGGCCTGAGACGGTGGCGTGACGTACGCGTTCCAAGCGGGCCTATTTGATGTGGGGGGAGTTAGGCCTCCATATTCCAAAATGTGGTCGCCTGCTAGTCAGGTGGCCAAGGTCTGCTGGGGTTCCCGGATGTTTCCTTTTGAGAATATCCCAGGTCCCTAGCAATAGAAGCTCTCATGACGGAACACACAAAAAAAAGGTAGTTCAGTCGTCGGTTATGATGTAAGTTTCTAATTAAGCTTGTTAAGAAAAATAAAACCAGACAAAAACACGTATTTAATCGATTTTGTCTTTCTCTCGATATATGTATATATTGTTCCGCCTGCTTTTGTTTCATAAATTAAAACCTTTATGTGTATATCTTAACTGTATAATTCTATATCTTCATTCCATATTTCTATAAGCTTATCTTCGAAAAGTGGGAGAGCCATGCTTCGGCACGCATGGGCCGGCTCAACCGGAGTATCACCATGGCCTCCCAGAAAATGAGTGAGTGAGGTTACCGGAGCTGAACCACTTGATATTTTTATAAACATAAATACATGTACATAAAGTATGTAGTGTGTTTGAACAGTGAGCATTTTATATTATAAATATATCAATATCATAAAGTTTATTACATTTCTAAGAGTAAAATATAACGTAAGCATTTATAGCAGAATGTGTGTGTGTGAATGTGTGTGTGTGTAGCAATCACTCAATTGATTTTCCCTGGTGGGGATCTAACTATTGTACTAAGAGGCTACTGAACTATACCATAAAATCAAAATTATTTCAACTGAATTATTTTATACATCTGGTCAATCCAAAGTCAAATATATACATATAATACTCTGTACTGCAGCATCGCAGACCCTATAAAACTAATATGAACCAACTGTTACAAATTTAAGAATAGACAAAGTGAAGTTTAAACTTCACTTAACTGCCATTAGCATAAACCACATAACTCACATTGTAATCTTGCAGCGGCGTTTGTTGAAACATTCACTGCGATAACTCTGCGCGGTGGACGTCATCAGTCAAACTTATCACTTTCTTTACCGAATGTGTAGCCATATTACTAGCACGGCTTTATATTATTATCTTAGATGTAAATGTACTTTAATACGCCTGATAGATGGCGTTGTCCGTTTTATTGGAATGTAGTAGAAGCTGAAAGTAGAAGTAGAGTAGTAAGTAGAGAATAGAATAAGTCTATAAATGGAGTCATTGCGTGTTTTTAGACAATTTTAAGGATAATGACCGATTCTTTTGTTTTTTGCTTTTTGGTGTACAATAAAGAGTATTTATTACTAGAGGACACCCTAAACTACTACGTTAAAAAAAATATGTGCCTAATACATTGTTTCATAGATATAAAACCATCTTCGCATTTATTACTTTTCTAATGAAACCGGTTTTTGACACATCAGTTGGACGGTTTCAAATTCTATAACTGACATCGACAGAAACATTATTCGTGCTTTAAATATAATAAGGTGCACAAAATACCCCAAATTACGACGATGTTTATACAAAAACAAACTACGACTTAAGAGTTGTGAGTGCTCACCTTCGAGAGTGGTGATGTGGGCTCAGATCAGGAAGAAGAGGGTTGGGCCTCTGGGACCATCACTCACTCGGTAAATGCAACCTGTTTTCTGTGATGTCATGGTGTTACTCCGATTGAGCCGGACTATTCGTGCCTACGCATGGCTCTATCAAAGTAAATTAAAAAAAAAATAAAGCTAGTGTCATTCGAGAGGCCGTAAGGATTCTAACCCTATACAAATCTGTTAGATCATTCCGAGATCATGGTGGAATAAAGAAACCTACCTACGTGAACTTATTTTTTTTTCTTTTCTTTTTTTTTCAAAGAATACTAGCGATATAGATGAAAAATTACTATTATTCTTGTTAACTCCCCCAGCTAAGCTAAATGCTTGTGTTTGGGGTGGGTTTACGACGGTTGTGTACTGGATGGGGTGGTTTGAACCCGCAACCACTTGATCGCAAGTCCGACTCCTCAGCCATCACGCTACCGCCGCCTCCATCACGCTACCGCCGCCTGCACTTTAAAAACATAACACTCCTTTTGTGTGTAGTAGTTTAAAAACATTGCAAAGCATAAAGTCCTAAGTTTTCGAAATAATTAACAGTCTATAATCACCGCAGAGTATTTCAAATACTGTAATGTAAATTGGATTACATTGATACCATCCTTCCCTTAAACATTCCCATTTAAGTCCTGTGCAGTTTTTTTTTTAAACCCTCATACATTAGTATGCGGATCGGGGGACCAAGCTATTGTGGTTTGTTTATCGACAAAATATCTACCAGAAAATATACTCGTACACGAACAAGATGAAGCAAACTGATTTGTGTTTGCTTTACCCTCCTCTCTTTGTGCCTTCGCTATTGTAAAGCCCGATCAGCCGTACCTTTCATTTATTCGCAGGATTATCTCTGATTCTAATATCGAGAAAAATGAAACATACATTATTCATTTTATCCGCTGAGTACTAGTAGTAGCTGAGTACTAGTAGAGGGAAATATTCTAGTTTGAAAATGGTCTTACTCTCACTAATACTGTAGTGTTAACTCTTTATAACGAATCTCAATCATACTAGGCTAGCACCGTCACTTTTACTTCTGTCTCTTTGTAATCTCACATATTAAACGTTTTTTGTCAACACTAAACGCTTTTTGTTGGTCCATTTTCATGGGATAACAAAACTAACTACAGAAGTGGATAAAATACTCTGTATTGAGAAATAGATATGCAAAAAATACCATTTATTAGCCAGTTACAAAAAGAGTAAATAAAAAGAAAAGTAAGTAGTTACTACGAAAGTGAATCAACCCTTTAGTTAACGACATTTTGTTTAAATTATCTATAAAGGTACATATATGCAATTCAAGAGTACATGTATTCAAGGCAATTAAAAATAAGAAAGGTAGCTGTTTACGATCTCAGAAGATTCACAACCACAAAGATTTTGTCACCACCATTTGTAAATTGATCGCTCACTGTAAAGATTTTGTAAATGTACATGTTTACAGTGAACCAACCAGATTGTGCGCATTTCTACGTTATAAGAAATCCTATTCCGTGTGATTTATTATTGTGAACCAATTTTTTTATAGTGGATCAAACAGAAGAAGCTTATTAATTAAATAGAAATCTATATTTATAAATATTGAATTAATAACACATATGTAAATACACAAACTTATATTAACTGAAGTCCTAACTAGAATTGACCTCTTTTTTTAACACAAATTAATATTAGTAAATATACTGTACATGCCGAATATGGACCTACATACATCACTGCTATATAGTACTGCCAGTAGTTTATTCTAAGAACGAATATTCCAGTATTAACAAAGTTGTACGTTATGCGTGTTAGACTTTAATTAAGTTTGGCTTAAGGGCTTTTCTGAAGGCTGGTAATACTGAGCACGGATCTTTGTTAAGTGACTATCTCACTACTTCAGAAGGATCATTAGATTGTACAAGTGAAATAACATTTATATATTATATATACCATTAGTTTTTTTTTACTTTCAAGTTTCTAAAGTAATCTTTTCTTATTTTGATAACATTTTTATCCAAAAATCGCTATGCCTATGATGTCAGTCGCCCTGCTTAAGTTAAGCATTGTTGTAAATGTTTAACTTAAGTAGGGCGAATAGCGCATTATCTACTAATACGTTGATCTATTAATAGTATACATGACTATGTATATAATTTGCTAATTACCTACCTCTATATTATAAAACTTCCTAAAGTCAACTGTCATGAAGAACTAACCTGCTACATAGTATTTTTTTCCTTTGTATTGTGTTTTTGTGTGTCTGATGGACGATGGCCATTCCAGGATTCCGATTCTGTATAAAGCAAGACTTGTGCGTGAAATTTGTAGCATGGGATGGCATTTTCGATATTAAGTTCTCCGAATACCAAAGAAGCCTCGGATATGTGCGATGCAAGAATTGAAATGGTTCAAATAACGATTTGAACCAAAGGGGAGTGTTAGGTTTAAAAAGTGTACTAACTAACAATGAAAGGATGTTAATATTCTGGGGAACGCGAATTGGCCATGGCATCTGAAATGTTAGCTTCGTTATCCACAGATTCTTGTTTGGAATTTTAAGGTAAATTATACTTTGAACTCAGTCCTTCATAATTAACATAGTAAGAATGTCAATGTCTACAATCTCTGCTTGCGTAATGGTCACTTTAATACTACTTTGTATGGGTAATACCATACAGTAATTTAATAGCTCGTCATGATTTTTATTACAACTGGATCTTATATTTTTAGGTTCAATAGTTTTAGCAATTTGATTTGCAAGTTGTATATTTTTTCTATGTAACTTTTATAGGTGTGGCCACAACTATACAAGCCATAGCTTATAAAAGAATAAGAAATAAACAAAAATTACTAGTACTATATATATAGTAAACGCAGACATTTTATATTGTAATGCATTTATCATTATGACTACACATATGATAGTTGTGCAAACATTCATGTTCATGCACTATTATAAGTAATAGTTTTGGATTTGACTGCTTCCAACCACAAATCTCGCTGCTCCTCTGCATCCTTTTTTTGTGACATTCTCTAACTCACTATCATCTATGGTAGTTTCTAGTTTATTACAAACTTTGTTTGTTATTTCCATCAGACTTTCATTTTCCTGTTTAATTACTTAACATATTTCCAAACGATTGTTCATATTTTTATATTTTACTCTACTTAGTTTTTGGTCTAAAAATCCATTTAGCTTTTCAAGTGGGAATATTTGTAATTAATATCATTGTATTGTCTATCCCTGGTTTAAATTGGTTGAATTCTTCGTAGACAATAATTATTTCTTGAAAGTCGTCAAATTTATCAGGAAACAACTTTCTGCTTCTTTTTATTACTTCTTTTCTGGTTTCCCTTATCTGTCCCTGCATTTTCTGCTAAATTGCAAGGACAGCCATTTTGGAGTCAGTATTTTCTTTCTCTTCATCTGGTAGGATGAGGTGAGATATGTCTTAGTTTTAAATGGCTGGAGCAGGGCTTACATTTACATTTCAAAGATTAGACAGCAATAAGGGTTCCTAACTACTTGGTGGTAAATAACGCACAGCTTTCATGCCACCATTTATTACACTTAGCGCACTTGGCTATTGTTAAGAAATGAGAAAACTACGTAACTATGCTATCTCCAACGTCTAAGGAGTTCCCAAGACCTCATAACCATTTCTGTTTCGTACCATTTCATACCGATTTATATAACTCAGTTATAAATATTTACAACGAACACTTTCATCTACTATTTTATATTTAGCCTCTATTCTGCTGCACTTCTATTTGACTGCACGGATGGCGTTGCGGTTTAAGTGGTCACCTCGAGACTATACTGCCGCGCCGAGTGTTGTGGGTTCGATCCCCGCACGGGACAACAGTTTGTGTAATCCTCAAATTGTTGTTCTGAGTCTGGGTGTTCTTTGTGTCCGTTGTTTGAATGTTTGTAAAGTCCCCCGCGACACAGGAATTAACCCTAGTGCGGGAGTTGTCTCTTAAAAACAAAAAAAACAAACAATTCTAGCTGTTTCAATTTGGATACCTTTCGATAAGGATAATTAAGATCCAAATTTTAATAAAAATAATTAAATATCTTTTCATCGAGTTTTATTGCGATTAAAACTTTACAATTTACTTAGAACAATATTACAAAACAAAATTTAGTACATTGACCATTGACTAAAATTTGGTATAAAAGAAACCAAAAGGTAACAATAGAACTACAAAGAAGACATACAATGTTAACGTAAAGATACGATAATTTCTCTAATACAACTTACAGGTTCTGTACTCGTAGCTGTGCGTGTACTCTAAAATTAAGCGTTTGATTATAAGCTTCAAAATTGTAGTACACTAGTCGACAGGTTTCAAGCTTAGAGGTACTTACCTTAACGACTAGGAACTCCTTGCAGCAAATTGAAATTTACTTGGTAAACTTAATTAACTAAGATTATTATGAAAAGTAATTTTCTCTGCTCTTTAACAGAAATTATGAACTTTTACTAGCTCTCTAACGTAGGTAGCTAAATTAGTAATGAGAACTATTACAAAGTTAGTGGTAGGCATCGACTATGTTGAAAAAAGATATTAAAGTAAATTTTCATGATCATGTAACTCCTACAACAAAATTAATGGTTTGGGAGTTTTTTAAAGACAACTCTTGCATTTAAAATTATACCTATTTCGCGGAAGACTTGACAAGCATACAAACAATGGACATCTCCTGATCATCTCTCATTTACCATCGTTTGACACCCAGACTCAGGAGAACTATTTGATGATTTCGCAATATTTTTTCCCGTATGGGAATTGAACCCAAGACATCTGGTCAGCAATCATCCTCACCTCAGGATCATTAACACCTTGTACGAAAGGCAAGTCAATTGATACTGACTTTTGTTACTAAATTATTTATTTTGGTTTTGTTATGTTTCCATCTTGTACTAAAACGAGTTAAAGGTTAAAGAGAAAGATGGATAGAAAAATGAAAAACGAACATTACCTGGTTCAAAAATCTCTTTGTATAAATGAAATGGTAGTGAAAATACTTGGTCAGTGACGCTCAAATTTTTAATGTACCTTCTTAATGATTTCGAAAGTATTACGCCAAAATATTAATTATATTATTTAATCGGTTACTATGCATACGCTACAAAATGTATGTTTTTATTATTATTAATTTGAAATTATTTTATTTAAATTGTAAATTGTAATCTCATAAAAAACTAAATCATCTTCGGTTATAAGATTATAGAGGCAGCCAAGTCTGTCAGGGTTCACAGGGATTTCCTTTCTAGGGTACACCTAACGCTCCTGCCAAAAGACAGTATCTCGGAACACTGTGTAATTTTAGTCAGTTTGATTCCGACATACCATCTCACCGTAAGACCCCGATGAGGTGATGAGCAGTGGGGCTTTCCACACAAAAAAAAAATGTTTCCGGTGAAATCTTTAATTTGGATTATCGTAAATGTGCTGTGTGTATTGAAACAAACAGATTGATTTACGGTTTATGGTTCTCTGCTCGATTTGGTATGCGTTGATACAGTCGGTAGATACAATGTGAAAAATTGAAATCGAGCCGACTTATTTGAAACAATTCCAGTTTCCATTTAAGCTGCCAACGTGTATATAACTTTACTGAAAAATGTCCAGTAAATATATTTTCTTTCATATTTCACTCTGTGTCTGTACTTCATTTAATGCAGACAATAAAGTGAATGACTATCAATTAAAGTGAAGCCATCTGGGGAAAATGTCTTTCCATCCTAACCTATGGTTACATAGCATAATTTAATAAGTATAACGAGAAATTTATACTACTTACTATTTACTATGTCTTATATTTTTATTCACCACAAGGTGTTCCTGTTCTAGTAGCTTTTTTTTTTTTTTTTTTCTATCGCGGCCGCTGGACTTCCACATCGTCGTCAGCGGGGTGCGGATGGCTGTCAAGGACACTATCAAATACTTGGGTTTGGTCCTTGACAGTCAATGGGACTTCCGCCCACATTTCAACCAGCTGTCGACGAAGCTAATGAGTATTGCAGCCGCACTGTCTTCGCTGCTTCCCAATCTTAGGGAGCCGAGTGTATCATGTCGGCACTTATACGTTGGGGTCGTGCGATCTATGGAACTTTACAGGGCCCCAGTATGGGCCGACCATCTGACGGCAGCCACCGTCGCCATACTGCGCAGGCCGCAGCGGGCGATGGCCGTCAGAGTCGTGAGAGGATACCGCACGATCTCCTATGAAGCGGCGTGCTTACTGGCCGGATCACTACCCTGGGACCTGGAGGCGAAGGCTTTCGCGTCGCTACATCAGTGGCGTGAAGAGGCGCGAGAGAGAGGACACCAACCGACGCCTAGAGAGTACGAGAGGCGTCGGTACGAAGTGAGGGGGGTCCTAGTGGCGGAATGGCGGGTGCGACTACTGCGTCCGTCATATGGCCTCAACACCATCGAGGCCATCCGGCCAGTATTCAGCGACTGGGTCGAACGGAAGCATATAGGGTGACGCAGGTGCTTACCGGTCACGGATGTTTTGGGAAGTAGGGATTTAGGGGTTCGCAGGGAGCCGGACGCCCGGTGCCACCACTGCGTCAACTGCGAGGTAGACACGGCGCGGCATACGGTAAAAGAGTGTACTGCTTGGGTTGAGCCGTGCCGTGCCTTAGTAACAGAGATAGGAACTGACCTCTCGCTCACAGCGCTTGTGCGCGCCATGGTCGGGAGCGAGAGGTCATGGGATGCAGTGGTCACCTTCTGTGAAACTGTTATGACACAGAAGGAGGCTGCGGAAAGGGAGAGGGAAAACACGACTACCCTCCCCTTCGGACGTCGGAGGAGGGCCGACAATGCCCAATTCCGGCCTCCGTAAATGAACCCGAGGGTGGTGTACGTGGGGTACAGTCCACCGCCCAAATCGTTAAGCAGGTCCGAGGTTGCAGGCGTGTAGTGTTCCGCGCGCCTCCCTCAGGGAGTGATGGTGGGGGGAGTGGCACTTTTTCTCCTTCAAAACGAGATGGGGTCCGCTCCAGACGGTCACCTGCTGGCCGCGGAAGAATGTCGTGTTCCCGCGGCCTTCGGCAGCAGGTGCGAGGAAGGAACACCGTGGTGGTTTTAGCCGGTCAAGTCCGGCACACCCCTCCGCTGATGCCCCCGGCGGAGGATAGTCCATGAGGATTTCCCCACGTAAAAAAAAAAAAAAGTGGCTTTTTCTATAACGGGAAGTTAAGGAGATTCGGCCTGCGTGATACTACAGTCTCAGTGCCATTTCCTCGCCCGAGACTTGCGGTGTCACTTACCTCAATTTACTTTCCGTATAAATTTTCCTTTTACAAAACTTATTTACTTCCTTCTTTCCTGTCGTAAACAACAATTAAAAGGAGGGTTTGCGTCAGGCAGGCAGCCGGCCATGAAAGAAAACTATATCCAAAACTCTCTTGAAATGCGCATTGCACCGACTCCAAATTAATTTGGTACAAGTGTCATCTTCTATAATATAATTTATGCAAGTAATTAAACTCTATTACGTTATATTCAACACACTGGATCAACCACACTTAGCTGTGGCCAACACCCAATGAATGGCAGGAATTTCTATAAGTTGTCGTACTAAACCGTCCCCATGATGTATGCCCACTCCATGAGCAAATTAAAATAGCTAATACGTTACTTATGACGTAATAATGGTGATATTGAAATTTCAAACGACCAAATATGGAACGAAACGATCCAATCACGAAATGTTGAATAACATCAATATGATAACTTGGACAAGTAATGAAATCCATCAAGTTTTTATTTGTTGATGGCTAATATTAAAGTTATTTATATTATTTTCAATTTTTTTTCCCTTTTAATATAGACTGTTGTTCATAGGATCTAATTTTTATTAAAGCCACACATCAATACAGTAACACGTTTTTTTTTCATTACAAATGCGTGTACACATTAATTGCTTTTCCTAATTTAAAAATTTGATAGATGATATATCAATTTACTAATCCTGGTTACAAGACTTCCAATGTGAGATTATAAAGTTAATTTTTAGTCTATATATAAGCCAAGATATTTAATGGTGTTAGATCTTTGTAAGGCCTGACACAATGTTTACAGTACGAGTACCGGACTGGGTGAAGTTGTGATCAATGATCTTATGGGATGTTGGCGGCAGAAGATTTTTTTTCTACGTTCCAAAAACATTGCATATATATTATATCTCTACATATTTAGTGTTAAAACATTTTGTTATAGCTATTTTACGAATATTTTCATTTGTTTTTCAAGGACAAAGAAACAACGTCCTATAAGGAAGACAATTCAAACTAAGAAATGAAATAAGCAATAGCCTGTCCATTGTTTAACTTACGCGGTTTATTATTTACTAAGGTAATTAATTATTGGAGAGGGTTATTGCGAGGGAAGCTTCCAACCCCTTTTATTACCATAAAGTATGCTGAAGAGAAGTACTAAATAAATAAAGGGTTTATGGTTGTCATCTGACGGCTTAAATGGTTATATCTCATACGTCACCGACTCTCTTCAAAGCCTTCATTTGTTAAGGTCTACACATAATTGACCTGTCTACACAGTCAACATAATATAGCATCTTTTTGAAGTTTTTATATGTGTGTGTGTATAATATTGTACGTGTGTGTTTAATGTTTATCGTATTTACTTCTATTTTCAATACAAGCAATTTGCTGGCTTTGGGAATTAGATGGGAACATAGGGAATGGAAATTTATTTTATCAAAATCTAATATTCAAACAAATAACTTGATTGAAAAAGGCATTCGATTATAGCAAGTTTATATATATATCTATATATATATATATATATATACTACTCTAAATGATTAGGAAGAGATGTAATAATTAGTCACATTTTCTGAATTAGAGTTTGCTCGCGGTAATGTAATAGCGGGTAAGACTCTCTATTACCAGATATTTGATTAATAAATACCCAGTTTGTAATAACAACATTTGTAAAGTTTGGATTAAAATAATTTTCTATACAATGAAATTTAAAAAATCACAGGTTTTTCTTGTCTTTTTTTCATTGTCCAGTTGCTTCCAACATAATTTTTAATCTCGTCTACCCAGCGTTCCTTAGAACGGCCTCCCATTATTTAAGAGAGCTAGACTCTCTTGCCGCTTAGGCCTTCCCAATTTTTAGCTAAATACGTCCATCATATATTTGTCAATAGTAACCAGGCCACTTTCATCTGAGTTTTTTATTTATTATGCTGTTTTCTTTGTTTTCTGATTTTCTGTTATCCTTTAGCCTAATATTCAAGATGCTCATATCCATAGCGCTCTAAGTTTTTTGTATTTAATTGATCTAGGTTTGTGATTCGGATCTCAAGCAGGGTAGTAAACACCCATCCATGACTCTCTTTTTCAAAAAAGGACTTTAAGACTTCAATTTTTCTTTAGGCTCCAGAACATACATTTGCAGAATTTATACCTTCATTGCTGTCTTACTCTTCTTAACAAGCTGCTTTTGGTTTGGTAAAGTGTTTGAAGTGTTTATCATTGTTGTTTTGGGAGACTCGGGTCGGATTTTTATTTGGGTAGGTTCTGTGTACAGTTTTCTTTCTTTCCATTCTTCCATTCTTCCTTTCTTTCTTTCTTTTTTTTTCTATTAGCTTATTTCATATTTTATAAAAGCTATTTTGCCTTCTTCTCTTTCCTCTTCCAACTGAGACTGTATACGATTTAAAGATTCGTTGTATTAAATAGTGTACTAACATAAGTCAGTAGAAACCCTTGAAAAAATATTACAAATTATACTTTTAAAAATGCGTAAACGCTCATAAGCCATACACTTAGTAATGAAACTACATACAACTACTATATTACTCGTGCGCTTGTTTCCTCAACATACACCCACCCTTTGCATTCACTGCGAACTCGCGAGGCAAAAGCATCATTAGTTTCATTAAAATAAAAAAGGAAGGAAGGAAACTCAACTTCAAACAAACAAATGTTACACATAAATTGTGCATTATACAAACCCTGACACTGTCGGAGTGAGCTAACGGACCTCGCAATTATTTTTATATTCAATAATCAGCAGCATGATTTATATAGCATAACTAGCTATGAAACCCGGCTTTGCTCGGGAGTTGATATGAGATTACGTGGTAGTTGAAATAAAAAAAAAAGTAAAAAAAATATTGAAAACATGTACTCATTATCTACACTACTTGTGTACAAACATTTTTAATTTTATTGTCCGTGGTATATATAAATATATTTTTTTCAAATTTCTCTTGAGCAAGCTACATATAGCTGACCGTGAGAAAAGCAGGATTCTTTGAGGTTGATGCCACAATATTTTAAAGTTTGCCCTTGCGCTTTGTTAATTGTAAAACTAAAGGCTAATTTAATTGGAAACTGCAATCTTTTAAATTAAAATGTCAAATCAGAAGAGATCGGTGGTATTCTAGGTATAAATACTGTGTGTCCTTTTTTCTTTCCAGAAATAAGTTCAGCTTCAATGATATTATTCGATAGCTGTTTTACGATCATCCTCGTTCCATTACATAGTTTTGGGGAGTTGAGATTTCTGAGTAGTATGATTGGAGATCCAATTTTCAGACGAAGGCAGTGTAATGGCATTCCTGGTACTTGTAAAGAGTTTAGAAATTCAGTAGGGAAGTTGACACTTTCTTCAATGGATACCATCGTATCGATCGATTTATATATTTTCTCTTCACCAGGTATTTTCTTTAGAATATTCAAATTGATATCGTCAACAATATTATTTTTAGTGGCCATAATTGCTTTTTGAAATAACCACTCTGGTATAGTTTTGAATAATATTTGGATAAATTTTGTCGATTAGTTCGTTTTCAGTAGTGGCTATGTTACAGAAATCACTATTGAGTTCAACGGCCTCATTGTCGTTTGGTCAGTAGGATTTTAGAACCTTCGCCTATTTGTAAAAGTATTATAGCAAAATGAGCTGTTGTTTCATCTTTTGATAATTCAACTCTCATGTTTTTTGTTAATTGCAGTATTTGTACTTGTGGCCAGAGATGTGACTTTTTTAAGCATGCATTGATCTCGTCTGCTGGTGTTGACTTGGGAATATTCTCCCATTATTTCAGAGTTTTTTCGCAATTCTTGTAATGTTCTGTCCGTGGCTTCTAGGGATTTTTATGGGCCATGGTGCATTCATCCCAGAAGATAAATTAGAAGTTTACCCCGTCCAGATTTTCCTGAAATTTTACATACCGGGAATTGTTGTTCGGCTATATTCAACGGTAGTTGTAAGGCAGAATGAGCAGTTCGTCCTCCTAATCCAATCAATCCAATGCCGGATGATGCTAGTGCCAGTGCGATGTGTTTTTTAGCAGGTATTTCCGCCAGTATTAGATTTATTAGAAACGTTTTACCGGTGCCCCCTGGTGCGTCCAAGTAAATAATTCCACCAGTGTTGTTATTTATCCGGTTCATTATAACGTTGTAAACTTTTTTTTATTGTCATTGAGGAGTGGTTTATTGTGAGCAACGTATTCAAGTAGTTCATTGACGTTGTAGCTTTTTTCCTTTGTAACTTCGTAGTTTAGCACACTGAAAGCATTTATTTGTGGTGCTGGCATTCCAAGTTCTACTAAGGCCTGGTTATTTATTGCTAAACATTTATCTTCTAATGAATGAGTGTTTCATTGAAGATGTCGTCATTGAATTCTATAGTCAGTTCTGGATTAGTTTGTCGCATTTGGTACAATACATCATCACTGATACTCCTTTTGAAAGAGTCCCATAGCTGTTTTGGGTTTGATGGGTTAAATGTTGTTAGAATTATGGCGAATAACTATCGAATGTGCGTGTGTGTATGTGGCCCTCCTCTGGCATTCCTTGTTTTCGTCGTTGAAAAATTTCCTTGTTTTGTCACACGTATAATAAATAGGGACGTCGACATACAGTAATGTCTTTGCGAATAGATCCGTTTGGCAAAGTTGGAAAAAAGGTGTTAATGTTGTGTTCTGAGGTAGTTCGCTTGCAGTTTTTCTAGCCGAATCTTTTGTGAAGTAACTCTCTGTCCATTCTCCAAATGTACTGCTAGATGTTGTACAGCTGGTTCGCGTTCGTGTATGGGAAAACTAAAAATACTCCACGCTGCTTCGTTACTGTTGATGTATCTTCCCATTTGATACTTAAGGATCTCATCATTTCTGTTATTTTGTTCGCTATTTTGGACTATTTGAAATACTGCCATATCACTACCTTTGTTTACGTACTTACATATATATTTAATAGATTTTACTGAATTGCAGTATTCAACGTTTATGTGTGCTTGGAACGTTTTGAAAAGTAGTGGTAGCGATTGTATACATCCAGCATCTAACGGTTCCAAAGATGTGGTATTTTGTAATGACTTCAATAAATCTTATATGTTTTTGTCGAAAAACTCGGGCTATTATGTCGTGTCGATCCATGGAGGTTTGTCCGTATTTTAGTTGTTCTTTGATGTACGGCCATGATGAGTTGCATGTAAATGTAATGAAGAGATCAGGTCCTCCATATTTTCTTACGTAGGTCATAGCATCTTCAGTAGCGTGGAGTTGAGTTGAGTAGAGTGGCGTCTTGGACTTCCTAGGTATGATGATAGTAAGATTGCTATTGTTCCAATATCGTCAATATTGCCGTCATTATGATCGCGTGTCGAAGGTGGATGTATTCTTCTGTGCGTAGTTTCTTCTGATTATTCTTATGTTAAGCATCCATTCTGCTTCTATTTTTGCGTACATATCTATGAGAAATTGTTGGAATAAACGGCGAGTGTTGAGTATGTGATTGTATATTTCATTGTCTCTGATCATTAAGCGGTAAGCATAGAACTCCTTGTAAGTGACTTTTTTGTTTATTTCTATGCCTGTTTCAGGATGAATTGGTTTTATATTGAAATGATATCCGTCCTCTCTGTGCAGAAATATAAACGGATATTGAAGAGCATCATATGAACGGTGTGTCTCTTGTGAACGGCTTGTATTTTCATTTGCCACAATTACGATGGCGACTTCATCTATCTAAGGTGCCTTAAATCTACGTTCGTGTTCTCCATGTGGCCTTTAACGGCTCGAACTTCAATTTTATAGTCATCAGAAATCATGCGGTCTAATGTTGTTTTGAATATGTAAATCAGTTGATTGTATTTGTGTAAGATCCTCTGTACATTTTGGATTATTTTGCGTTTCAATCCATTAGAATTTATGTATCGTTGATCATCATTGGTAATCAAATTTTTCTATTCATGCAACAGAGACCTGGTGTTTCTTTGCTGAATTTTTTCGCGTGGCAAAATTGGCAAATGTTATTCGTTTTTCCGATTACAAAATATTTATGATTGTAATATGTTTTCGTCGGTTCGTAGTGGAATGCTTCCTTTATTAGATTATCTTTTAAAATTCTCGATTCTTCAATACTTTTATTTTCTTTTCCTTCTTCGCTTTTTCTGCTTCTCAGGGTGCTCATTCCGGGTTCGTTGATTTTGTAAACATGCTTCGTGCTCTTCTTCCGTTTCATTTCTTCGATATTCGTTTTGTTTCCGCCGTTTCGCTGCAGAACTGGCAAGATCTCCTCATCTTTTACGACTAGGCATTGTATTCTGTATAATATAAATTAAATAAACATTTTATAGACAAATATATTGTTATATATTATATATACGATATTTTGTTTACGGCCAAAAGTGTATAGAAGGCATCGATTCAACGTCGCGCGACTGCCTGAAGGTTAAGGAAATTACAATTAAAAGAAAAGAAAATAAAAACCATTACAATTAATTAAACACACTATTAAAAACACTCATATTTGATATTTCAAAATAAAGGCTCACAGATAACTCCTTTCCTTTTCGTTTCGAAATCACTTGTTTCGCTATTCAAATCGAACTAACTCTGGCGGGCGACACCGGGCTCTTATATAATCAGAGAGCTAGGCTCTAGGATCTTCAAGAAAGTTTGAGAATATTTTATTTCTCACACCTTCTAGAATGTTCACGACATTATCGTCCGCCATAACAATAGGTAGGAAATTTAAAAACTTAAATTTTAAAATGTTTTCAGAACTAATTTGAAAAACTAAAATTATGTCGCTTTAACTCCAAAATATAAGTTAGCTACTGCTGCATAAATACACTAAATTTAATAACTTTACTATAGTAACAAATGTAACTAAAGACTTTATTGAAATTGGAATTTTAAATTTCGCGCCATTACTACACGTGCTGCAATTGCTCGCAGCTCCTTTCGAAATGCAACCCAAATAATCGTTGTTCTGAATGAAGTTCAAATACTCGACAACAAATGGCGCCACTGCACTTAATTTCCAAGTTGTAGGGTTGGAAAAGCCCTTATATCTTTAAAACACGCCCTTTAGGTTATAACGGGAACTTTCTTGTTCGAGGGGGGATAAAGGGCTATCACATAAGTCCCTTTATCGTGCCGGGACTCCTTTTAAAGTTTTATCGGCACGCACATTTTATGAACTTAGTTTTATAACTTAGAGTTATATATAATGATTATAAAAATATACAGTAAATACTCTTTTAGGTACAAAAAACAATATTTTTAATTAATAATTTTCAGCTTAATTATATTAGTACACATAGGACAGATTACTTGTCGGCTTATTCTTTGTTAAATATTTTGATCTTTTATTGCTGGGTAAGTATATATTGTTGATACCGGCTTTGCTTGATACCGTCATATTTTGAGAATGCCCTAGTGTTCGTGTGCATTGGAGCAGACCTGTGTCTATTTATTTCGTTATTTCGTTAGTTAGACACATTGTAGTAAAAACTAACATTACAATAGTGGTAAATGGTTCATCGATCGTTTATTGTAACTGCGCTAGATTTATTTGGACCTGATTACCCTATTGGTAATTTATGGGATAATATTCTAACTGACAAAATGTATTGAAATTGTTTAATGTATTAAACATCCACATTTTAGAGGTGTACCTCTGACAACCCCTTGGGTATATGAGCGTATGTATGTGTGTATGATGACGAGATAAATCCCAGGTAGTTTATGTTTCAAATATTAGTTATCAGGATGACTTAAATATTAAAATATCAGTTTATTTTGAAGTTTTTAGGAGTAAATTGTTTTTAAAATGACTCAGAGACCAGTAACAGGTTTAAAAAGCTATTACACGTGAAACAACCAAATACAGAACACATAAAAAAAACATTTCACTTTCTCGAGTCGAGCCCTAAGGACAAGTTTCAGACCCTGAACACGGAGTGACATGGGGAGACTTTATTATAATTTATTAATGAAAAGTTGTAGTTATTTTTATTTCGCACTTCTTATTATAACTGAACAATATTCGTCTATATATGCATAAAAGCAGTTTTAATTATCTGCACACACGTTGTTAAATAAACACGCAACGAATACCGTAAGTTTCATATTTGAGCCGCTTTCCCGTCTCATAAAATATTCACCTTTTGGAACGACAAGTCTGGAGCAAGGCTGGTGAATAAACGAAATTCAATCTAAATTGAATATCATATAACTGAAATACTTTTCGTGTAAGTACCGGGGGCCTCCCACACGACCCCGATGTCTACTGTGGCTTGAATTTTATTTATTCTCTCAATGATTACTATCAAGTATATCGTATCGTAATTAGTATATATATACATACGCTTGAACAATATATTTTTATATTTGGTAGTATTTTCTAAGTATGCACAATACTTTAATGTAATTGATATAATAAAGGTACTGTTTGACATATAATTCATTCTTAGCTATATTTCATATTACACAAGTTTACACAGAGCAAATACTTTTCACCTTTTCTCTCTACCAAGAATTCTATTTAAACCACTAAACACAAAGAAAATTCCACTTCATTTTCTCGATTATACTGTTTCCGTATCAGTTTAAATGCTAGACTAAATTAATTGAATATAGTGACGTATTATGGCATGTTCAATGTTTATTTTATAAATACGTAAAAAACATCGGATAACTGTTCTGTATACGTGATTTAGACACATTTATAAAAGCAAATTCAATAATACCACTCAGTTCCTGACGTCATGCCATAAAAGCATTTCTTAAGTGCGATTTCCAAATAGACTGTCTAAAGCTGTGAGCGCTTATAGTTCGAGTTAAATAGCGAGCTTTGTAAAAGTGAACTGGGAGTGTTACAACTAACACAAATATTGCACTGACTTTTAGTGCCCAACTACTACAGGTTATGTACGCATACTATACAAAAATAACAACATGTAACTAAACTTTATTGCTAGTCGGGACTGATCCTGACTGCTATGCCGGAGTTCGTTTCGCACACTTCTATACTCGGTATAGTACTATCTATGCAATATAATAAAGTTGACCTGACCAAGATCAGCACATTGACAAAATTTTACATAATCCAACTGTATAAAGCATTAGTTAGATCGCAATTGGAATATGCTGTATTGATATGGAATCCCCTCTACTCAAAATACAGATTATTTAGAGGAGGTGCAATGCAGTATCGTTTCGCTTTTTTTATTTTTTTTAAAGCAGTTTCTCTAATAATAAAATCAATAAAAATAGACAAATAGACTTTAAAATGTATACTTGGTTGGGTGCTTAACTAAATGTAAACAATTAAAGTGGGGCAGCAGCCATTCAGGGATTTTCAATATTAAATTATAATTATATTTTCATGAATATGGATAACACACTATAAACACATCTTGCGAAACCATTTATGATTTACAATCACAATCAACACTTAACGAAAACGTATGTATATAGGTACCTACGTTTTTTTTAAATTACAGGATATTACATTGAGACTATGATTCCCATAAATGGTAACTATTGATGAGACATATGAATGAGACACTTTATCTTTTTTGTAAGGATAACAATCTTTAGGCTATGTTTCTTCGACAACTTTAAATGTCTGTATCAGATTTTGTTTCTCCGAGGACAGAGGCCCCCTTAATAATAATAATAATAAAATATAAAATTTATTTGCAGAAATGTGGTTACAGTAGGTGGTTTACAGTATTAAAAGCACAAGACACATTTCGCTATATTTAGGTAGCATGCAAATATTTAAGATTATACAGATAAAATTAGGAAAACATACTAAGATAAAAAACATTGAATTGATGACTTGATTTGCACTATGTAATAAATATATGACAGTTGAAGAATTAAAAATCTTATTTTATACATTGACTACACTAATGCATTTCTGAAGTGATACGACTGAGAGGAGTTCTTTATTAAAAAATCGTTGACGGAGTAAAAGCATTCTGCAATTAGCCAATTCTTTAATGTAGCACAAAATTTATGATAAGGAAGATTTCTAATAGTCTCTGGTAACGCGTTAAAAATAAATGGTGCCATATAAACACAACTTACCCTAAAAATCTCTAGGCGAGGTTAGGTAGTTCAAAATACGAGTGAGTATTTTTACGTCTGTTGGTATTGTCTTTAAGTTCAAAAAGCTCCTTATTGCATCACACAAATTTTGCTACTTCGTAGATGAATATACTAGGGACAGTTAACAGATTTTGAGACGCAAAAATGGGCCTGCATGAATCTGACCATATCAGGCCAAATATTGCACGAAGACATTTCTTTTGCGCTATGAATACTCGCGTAATTTCCGATGAATAACCCCAAACTACGACGCCGTATCGAATCATGGAGCAAACATATGGTATATCATTAAGGCCCCTCCCTTGACGCATCATCTTTAACTTTTTTTAATGCAAATACAAACTTATGGATTTTTTGCAAACATTATCTATGTGATACTTCCACGTTATGTGTTCGTCGTCTGTAACACCTAGAAATTTTGTGCTCTGTATTTGTTCTATTTGTTGACCATCGTAATTAACAGAAATATTAAATTGTTTTATTTTTGCTGTTCTAAAATGAATAAGTTTTGTTTTTTCTATATTTATCTTTAAAGTGTTCATACCAAGCCATTTAATTATTTTCTGAAGCGTCTTATTTACTTCATGTTCATATGATTTTAAGTTATTATTTTCTATTATTATTGTGGTATAATCTGCAAATAACACACACTGATGATTTTTTATGGCTTTAGGGAGATCATTAATATAAACGAGGAATAACAATGGCCCCAAGATACTCCCTTGCGGCACTCCGTAATAATTGAACCTAGGTTGCGAATCAAAAGTTTGTAAAGTATTAGCACTACTACTGAATTTAGTTATTCTTGTAATTTGTCTTCGGCTGCTTAAATATGAATTTATCCATTGTAAGGCTATGCCTCTTATGCCAGTTTTATTCAGTTTTTTAATGAGTATGTCGTGAAATCAAACTCACAAAATCAAACGCTTTACTTAAATCCAAAAATAGTACGCCAGATGGTATTTTTTTATTTATATTATTAATTACAGAGTTTATGAAGGAAAATATAGCATGCTGAGTGGATTTACCCTTTCGAAATCCAAATTGTTCTTTAGCTAATACGTCATATTTATTATAGAAACTAATTATTCTTTTATTCATTACATTTTCAAAAAAAATTTAAAAAATAGACGTTAAGGCTATTGGTCTATAGTTATTTTTATCAGTTCTGGGACTTTTTTTGTGTAAGGATTTTACTATGGACAACTTCAAGTTCTCTGGAAACAACCTTGTTCTAGAGACAAATTTATTATATACGCTAATGGTTCTGATATAAATTGAGATATTAGTTTAATTAGTTCAGTGTTGAAATCGTCGTGGCCTGAGGATTTAGTGTTTTTCAGTCACTTGATTATATTGTAGGTTTCTATTGCTTTTGTGGGTTCTAAAAATATACTATGATTAATATTATTATAATGTAAATTATTATCGTTGAAATAAGTGGAAGTGTTAATGTCATTTCTTTTTATATTCTTTTCTACAATATCAATAAAATAATCATTCAATACATTAGCTGTGATGTGAGATCCAGAATCTATTATAGTATTATTGTTAATAATCTTATCTATATATATCTGGGATGATTGATTACCGATGTTTCGTTTAACAACATCCCAAGTAGCTCTACACTTGTTATTAGAGTAAGCAATATACTTTTGATGATTAGTATAGGTTAGTGTAGATGATTAATGCATTTTCTTAGTATGTTTGAATACGTTTTAAATTTATTTTTATTCTCGATAGTTCTGTTGTTGTAGTAAGCAAATCTTAATTTTCTCTTATTTTTGCTGCAATTTTTAAGTCCTTTAGTTTATTTTATTCTAGTAGTTTTGTGTATTTGTTTTACTTTAATGATAGGGAAACATAGTTTATAAAAGAGTATTAACATGTTATGAAACCTATCAAACGCAGCATTGACTCGAGAGACTTCATATATTTCTGAAAAGGACAATTTGCTTATGCACTCCAGAATTTTTTTTTTTACTGAGATCGTTTTTATTTACAAAATAATATCATGTGAAATTACTGTTTTGACACTTTAATTCCAACACATGAGCAATATTGTGGTCAGACAGGCAAAGGTTATGAGTTTTTCTAGTCGATGTTGGAATATTGCTGACAATGTTGTCAATGCATTTATTTGCTCGTGTCGGCTCGTTTATATGACATTGCATACCATAACTAAAGATGAGTTCATTAAATTTAATGCTGTTACAATCATTATGTAAAAAAAAATATATTAAAATTACCAGCAAACCTTTTCGAACGTCTTTTATTTGGCAGTGAAAATGAATGCGGCGACCTAGGCTGGTACATGGCAAAAGTAAATTTAACTAATTAACAGAATATGCAACAAAGAAACACAAATCTACACGAAAATAAAAATAGCGAGGTGCGAACACAAATTGTCTCGGATGACGTCTGGCTATCCGTACCCGACTAAGTGTAATTCGGTTAAAAATTGTTGCCGCTCTACCTCGCAGTATTACTTTTCGTTTTTTTTAGACTTATCTGTTATATATGTATTTGAATACAAGTCTTGTTAGTTTCTATATAGTAGTACCACATATCAATACTTTATATCGTCAGTATAATTTACTAATTATTAGTTGCCTATAATATCAAAGAAAATTGATTCGATTCAATATTATTATGGTTCTTTTTTGGAATATGGGGGACAGACGAACAGCCGGGTTGCCTGTTATAAGTGACAACCGCCTTCTATGGGCAACTGCAACTCAAGAGTCGTAAGTGCTCTGCTCGCCTTTGGGGATGATGAGGGGAGGGAGGATACGGGGAGGGGAAATAACAGAAGGGAGGAGAGGGGGAGTTAGGTCTTCGAAATCTTCACTGAATCCGGCGACATACACAATCGGTTTTCAGTGGGGCCGTGGTTTCGCACCTGTCGTCAGAATTTGTACCTTGGAATGACTCTCCCACAACAGAAATTATTTATGAAAGGGGTCTTTAGAAGAACCTTTTGTTTATTTCTTTACATTTTGTTAAACCTAACCAACCACCTAACCAAATGCAGAATAAGCCTTTAATCTTAACACTATTCGAGTAGTAGAAGTGCAACCCTGACTTTTATAAGCCAATATTATACTCTCCAATACATCCATATAAGCAATAATCCGTTCCTTCTCTTTATATCCACCCTATCCTAAGTTTCAAACTTGGCCAAGATTATCATATGTGAACGGCTTCACATATGATAATCTTGGCCAAGTTTGAAATAAAATAAATAATCATTCACTCATGTTTTGGCTTATATTACTATAATTTAATGTATTATTAACGTTAACAACCCCAATATGCTCGTATATAAATGTTCTACTTTTTATTAAATACTCAAATCATTTTTAAACATGGTTTGATTAAAATGACAATGGCGATGCCTAAATTTGATATGACATTGCGGTTGTCTCGATGTATTCAGGGTTGATACAAAAAAGTATTTAGGTATAATTATGAAAAAAAATTTTTACAAAATAAGTGCTCACGTAGATAAAGGATGCATGAAAGAAAGAAAAGAAAATAAAATATTATAATTTATTTGCACACAAAAACACAGCTTGATATATTTTCCAGTCACACTAATGCTGTGCACCTTTTCCGCATAGTTAATAAATATGAAATACATTTTTCTGATTTAGATGTATTTTTTTTTTATTATCGTACAGTAAGTTATGTTCAGATATTTGGTGATAGAAAAACTAGTTTTGATATAAAATAAAAAGAAGTTACGTTTTACAAATTTCAAATTGAGCACACAATAGCGTGGGATGGTTTTGTGTTTTTTTATTAGTTATGTTTCCCTTTCATATATGATTAAATAATATGTGAGAAAGGTCACCTTCTAGGGCCGGGCCGGGCTTTTACTGATCACGGTGCGACGTAGCGGTCGGTGGGAACGGTCGCGCTCATGACAGCCGTAATTCATACAACTCTAGCTAAATGTATACATATAAAAATGATTTGTAAATTGACAAATAAATAACTTATAAATATTGACAAAATTTTGGTCAATGTCAACATTATTAGAATATATGTATATTTTTCTTTTATTAATTATTACTTTACGCACTTTACTTTATTGAACACAAGTGCAGGAAAATGTAATACAAATAGGTTACGTTACACAGGTATGACAATTGGTGGTCTTATATGTATATGAAAACTGTACATACAGTTTTCATATACATATAAGACCACCACATTTTTTATATGAAAACTGTATGTAAGCGGAGTATACCTAACGCCGCCCTTCCATAGTAGAGGCTTTACAACATTAATACTTTGGAGATGTTTACCAAAAACGTTCAAAGGTATTAACTAAAAATGTACTAATTTTCAGTTTAGGAGATTTTAATATTGCTAATATGAAATGGCTTACCCACAATAACTCTGGGTGCGTCGACCTTAAGTGGTCTGAGATCAGTACTTGCACTTTACACTACAGTCATAAGCTATAGATATACAATATTAAATTTCATATTGTGTAACACCTCGACTACAGATAGATAGATACTCTTTATTGTACAGGTAAGGTATTATAAAAGTAACATAATAATAAAACATCGCCCGATGTTCCTATAGTTTATCAAAGGAAGACCCTTTACAACTCCCGCACCTACTTTTCTATGAGCAGATTTTGAAATTGGTCTACATCATTTGTCAGCAGTAGAGTGGGATAATGAGTTTAGAAACATGCATCTGTTAACGATATGGTGAATGTTTTTTATCAATTATTAACACCAACCATAAGTGAATTAATAATAAATATCCATCATGGTACTCTCGCGAAATGATACAACGTAACAATAGATTCAGGCAGTTTTAGGCATTGGTATGAGTCAAGTACAAAACGTCTTACATAAACATTTAGGCATCGGAAAGCTTTGCTCTAGATGGACACCTCATAAAAAAAGGTCAATCCGATTATAACAGGTAATGAAAGCTGGATATATAGTTAAGAACCCGAAACCAAGAGATAATCTGCGCAATGGATGAGTTCATCATTCTTAGGACAGACGGGTCATTTCGCAACAATCATTCTAGAAGACATAAAGACTGTTTGTTGCTACAGACTGTTATGTCACTCATTGCGTACTAGTTGTCTAGGAAAATGTTAGACAGCAGCGCGTAGGGAGCAGGCCTCCTATAATAATTTAATGATAGTCACACACATATACATATGTGCACACATACATAGATAAACATAATAATGTACATACAATAACATATTCTTTAATTCAATGCTTATTGGAAAAATGTTGGTGTTTTATACACCTCTGCCTACGCCTTAGGGCAAGGGTGCTCAAACTTGAACTGCTGGCGATCTACCTCAATATTTTTAGACTACTTACGATCGACTTGAGAGGCTGCAAGTATGTGTGATGCAGGGTTGTCGTACATACACGATACACCCTACCTACCTAGGTAGGGTGTACCGTAGCATATATAGATATTAGCTTTCCGCACAATTTACATTATCTTAGTCAAGGTTTGGGTTAGGTTTACTTAAGTTCTTCTCTACAATATCAATGAAAAAACTCCTAGTTATTCAAAATTGCGAGTTTATTCGTTGTTACAAAACAAAAGAGTTACATATGGTGTTAAACTCAACTAAGGAGTGACTTTGGATCTTGAAGCGTGGCACTGCATGTCCTCAGCATACTTTTCATAAGATGGTGCGTAACCACTGAGTGCCAATCGCAAGCATGATGACATATGATCGTCAGTTAGTCGATTGCGATATTTTGACTTAATTATCTTCATTTCAGAAAATGCAGACTCGCACAAGTAAGTTGACCCAAACATTGCCGTCAGTTGAAGGGCGATTTGCCTTAGATTCGGATATTTATCTTCAGATATAAAACACCAGAAATTTGTATCAGATGCTGTAGCTTTGAGATGTATATCTGATATAATCTGCACCAACTCATTTTCAACAGAACATGAGTTCATATTAAACTGACTTGCTACTTCAGTGGTTAATTCCTCAATGTTTTTACATGAAAAAGGATAACTCATAAATGATGCTATATTTGCCAATTTACTGCAATCATAAAAACGCATTTCGAATTGTCCCAAAATATTTGATAATTCAGCCTCATACGTATCATAATTCAACTGAGGAATCCTTGCTTTCAAAGACGGAAAATGTTTCAGATCCTTTCTTTTCAGTTGATCTATCATAAGTTGCAATTTACTTTTGAATGCGTTTACTGCGCTAATCATCTCAATAATAGTTATTCCTTTACCTTGAAGCTCCAAGTTAATGGTGTTTAAGTGCATTGTGATGTCAGTCAAAAATGCCAAATCAGTCAGCCATTTTTCGTTTTTCAACATCTCAGTGTCATCACCTCTTTCGTCTAGAAAAGCTGTTATTTCGGGCAATAATTCTTGAAACCTTTCTAGGAATTTTCCGCGACTCAACCACCTGACGTCCGTGTGAAGAACTAAATCAGTGTGTTCAGCTGACTCCCTATCTTCCAACTGCAACTTAAAGAGCCGCCGTTGCAAGCTACGTGCACGGATGGAATTCACAATTTTTGTTGCAATGCCCATAATTTCCTCCGTGTTTAAAACTTTTGAACACAAAACTTGTTGATGTATAATGCAATGGAATAAAAAAAAATGAAGGGAATTCTTCATTAGCTCGACACAATGCCACAAAACCGTTCTTGTTTCCAGTCATTGCTAGTGCTCCATCGGTTGTAATGCACACTAATTTATATATTGGTAGCTTGTAGTTTTTTACAAAATTGATGAAAACGTCATATATATCTTCGCCACGGGTCTTCCCCTTCAGAGGAATGATTGTCAAAAATTCTTCCTTAGCCAACATGTCATTGAATACCATCCGAATAAAAATACACAGCTGGGCAGTGTCTGTCATATCGGTGGATTCGTCGAACTGTAAAGAAAAGTATGTACATTCCATGATATCATGTTTTAGTTTATCTGCGATGTCCTGACTCATGACTTCGATACGCCTTGTGACAGTCGGACGAGATAACTGAAGTTCTCTAATAGCAGACATGATTTCTGTTTTATTTTTAAAATCTCCAAATAAAGTCTCACCCGCTTCAATAAATGCTTCCTTCACAACCGATCCATCTTCGAATGGTTTCTTGTGTTTCGCCAATATATGAGATATTTTAAATGACGCGATCGTAGCAGCTTTTGATTGTTTGGCTGGTCTTGTGAACATGGTTTGTTCTTTTTTCAAACAAGATATCAAATTACTTACTTTTCGTTTTCTTAATTCACTCTGTGGCGGAAAATCCTTTTCATAGTTTTTATGAACCGTTTTATGATGCCTCTCTAAGTTACCACGCTTAGGTATTGCAACTGACGCACGACAAATAACACAAATGCACTTATCCTTCACCATACAAAAGAAAAATTCTTCCTCCCAATCGTTATTAAAATAATACGTTTTAGATTTCTTCACTGCACTCATTTCGCACTATTTAATAATAAACTTTGTATCGACGTAGTATCGCCTTCAAGTTACAATTCAGAATGACTCCAATTCCTGCAGGCGCAACATTTATATCGGCGTGAACGAAAGTCACGAATGTTCCCGTCAAACGCGCCTCCCGAAATGGTCTAGTACAGTCTAGTCTAGAAACAACGCGGCTTTTCTTTGACAAGTACCGCGCGCTCCTTTGATAAAGCCGCCTTTTGCCGCAAGCAGTGTTATTACGTAATAAATTTTTGTAGTTTAGTTACCTACTTATTAAAAAAATTTTTCTTCTCAAGATCTACTCAAAAAGCACTCGCGATCGACTGGTCGATCGCGATCGACCGTTTGAGCACCCCTGCCTTAGGGGATACAATGTTTGTATGTACATACATAAAGGTAGAGTGAATCTGAATTCACAATTTTAAGCTTTTTTATTTTTTCCAAAACTATGATTTAATTAATATTTGGCTTATTATTTGAAAGGAAACAGATCATTTTTGAATGTACATATCTGCCAGTGCTTGGCACGGACAATGTATTTATAAAAAGTTCAACATTTCCAGATGAAACATTTATTTGTTAGTTCCATGGTAATAAGGACAAGAGCCAAATCACATCGTAAAAATGCCAACAGCCTGCGAACATGCGATCTACTTGCAATATGTACTTATATATATGTTAAGTAACTCACAGGAAAATATTTACTTACTTATTCTTAAAAAAAGCTATAAAATTATAACACATTTAAACAAAGTGACAAAGACACGGTAAAACTGACGCTGATACATTTACGAAACTGTTAAAAGCAATATATCCTCTACTGCGCTCAACCCATTTTCTAAGTATATGCGTTACGTGTCGCGTACCCCCCGCCTAACGAATTTTATTGGCATAGCAACTTACAATAAAATACAATTGCAAGACAACGCATTGTGCAAGTGACATAAACCATTTATCGATTTGAAGCTTGTTTCATAAGCTTCTCTAATATTCATTTTTTTATAAAGAATATAACATACCAATTGGAGAATCCATCTAATATATTTCATTATTATTATTTTTCACGTAACACCACTCGCATATCCACTTATATAATCGAAACAAATATCATGTTCACTCTTATAACACCATAACTTCTTAGATTACATGTTAACAAACACAACACAGCCATAGTTTAACTTTCAAACTCATTGTTTAGACAAAAAAACAAAACACAATCACGACATTCAAAATAGTCCGCCATTACTGCTTAGGCGACGCGCACTTCTGACCTTGATTCGATTTCGCTAATATCGCGGAAACTGACCAATCATAGCCGTGCGTAGTGACAATAGAAGTACTGAATTTTGTGACGTCACACATAATGGCCTCGCGCTGTTGGTGCATCGGCCGCCGGGAGCGCGGCGAACTTTACAGAACATGATATTGGAATTAAAAACAATATTACGATTTATTAAATCGTGCATACATTAAACTAACTATCAAAATATGTTTATAGACGTATTATCAAGAAAGTTATGTATATTTTAGGTACTCTTAATCATATTTACCACTATTAATTAATACAGTTATTTCTGATTTTAACAAAAAAAAATTGTTTTCAAAAGTATGTCCCTTTTTTCTAATTTTAAATTATAATTATACACAATTATGTCACTATGCAAATATTCATCATATATTTGTCAGTAATTACATATAAGAATCAAGTAGAATAACTGACCTTCTCCTACTTAAAAACACTTTTTACGTAACACAAAAATTCAAATGACGATGCGAATATGGCCGACGGTTGATAAAATCAACAAATATCTTTTTTTTTTTTTTTCAGAGTACCCCACAAAAAATATTGTTAAAATGCGTGGCTAGGTGTAAGATCATTACGGTTAAAATATTTCAGGTAGAAATAGCTTCACAAATCATCACAAAGATGCTTTGCACAAACGTATGCACATACGTATGTGCTCGGGACGTTCCACGGGATATATATATAGTTATGTATAATCTTATTCCTGTGTATTAAATATAGGATGTAAATGTACGTGATGATTTATTTAAGCTCTGAATTTAATATAATTCGTATAAAGCACAAATATTGCACAAAATTGAGTTCAGTTTAATCGCTACTAGTCGTTAACATGGTTGCTTTGAATATAGAATATAAAAGTAACTACGAGAGTTTGGTCTGTCTGCGTTTATTTTCAAATTTGTGAATGCAATGTGTTACACTGCGGTTGAGCGGCAGTATGTCCGTAGGGGTACATAATCGTTCCATATCGTACTTTCTCGACGATTAGGCAAACAAATGAAGCGAACGTAATGTACTGTGTGAAGAGACAAAACGGATGCGGAGTAAACTGAATAAGTGATTTTGGTGATTTGGCGGTCATTTGTTGGATTTATGCATGTTTGATGTTTGGTGAAGTATTATTACAGGAGGCATATGGAAGGTAAGACTTCACATTCTTTTGTTAAATTCAAATTTCACGACTTTGGACTGAGGTTTTGTTGCGGCCCTAGAGAAGTTATAAGTCAGGCAATTCATTTGAGAAGAGATTTTACTTGTGACTGGGCAAGTGCACCATTGTTTTTACATACAGTTTTATTTAAAAATATAACAGTTACATATAAATACTATATAATACTATATATATAGTTATTATAGTTATATAGTAAATATTGTGCTTTTCAAATAATAATCTTACAATTATTATAAATGCGAAAGTTTGGATGGATGTTTGTCGTGATCACGCCAGAACAGACTAACGTATTTAGATGAAGTTTGGCTCAAATATTCCATAGGTATATTTTATAGATAGAAAAGTATAGTCTGAAAAGGTTGATAGGCTATTTTATTTTGAGAAAAATGAACGATCAAAATATAGAAGTTGAATGCAGTTGCGGGTGGTCCAAACATAAATCGAAACGGCCGCTAGCAGTTACCACTCACACTTCCCAAGAGTTGGCAGGTTAGTAATATGCTGCTAGATAAGGGCTTGGACCTGGGTATAGGTATAATGTCTTATGACCTGTTATGGTTGATTTAATGTTAGACAAGTTTTATTGTATCTTCAAAATTGTCCTACAGTCAGCGAAAATGTCTTTCGTAGCGGCACTATTATATATATATATATATATATATAAATACTATTTCTAAACGCGATCCTGTGATCACGTATGTGTAACACATCATTGTAGCACACATTTAACTTCAATTATATTTTGACTTACAGCGCTTTTGTTCCTTTTCCAGATATGCAGTACTCGATTCACAACTTGTTATGTTTTGTGAACGAAAATTGATAGACTATTCATGTCAAAATTGATCTAGTAACTATTTGTGTGGTCCAAATGAAACTTTCAATTCATCTATTGGAATTCTATGCACTTGAGTAGATGGTTTATCAATTCGGTGTATAGCTCTGAATAGAATGTATTTTTCGAGAGTGAAACTGTTTTTTTTTTTACTGACAGTTTATGAAAATCATCACTTTGATTGTTCCTTTCACCAGGTATACAATAAAATGTTTAGTTTTTAGCCAATTTCAGTATACTTCTTTATGTATGATCCCATTGTAACTAAGTCAGGAGTTGATTATAGGATCCCAGGTAAATTGAGAGAACCATCAATTAATTAGGTACTTTCATATACTTTTTAAAGCTATTACAATATTTGTGTCTTATGTCGTTGAACTGATGGTGGAAGGTACAACTCTTCAACGGTTAGGAGACGGATGATGATTCTTTAAATTACGTTACGTTACAAATTAAACGATACGAAATTGCACGTTTTTACGATTGAAATTGATAGCGCAAAGCAATTGGAAAAAAACGTTACAGGTACTTACTGACTTTGGTTCTAAAGTCAATTTTATTTGTTATAATCGTAAATTTAGATATACCTGTAATTTATTGAATTAGGCGTTACGTTGCAGAAATTCCTTAATCAAAAAGTTAATCAGTACTTGAGGTATTTAGAAATAAGTTTAACATTGCGTCCAATTTTTTGTGTACAAAGAATACATCTATCTCTCTATCGATCTAAGGATGGAGAACCCACCACTCACCCTTGGTGTGTACACCACAATGATGACCATAGCTGAGGTAAAACCTCTACGTATTGCCAAAAATTGGGAATGTAAACAGAACGGCCACCACAGTGAGATACACTTACGTACCAGGCGTGGTAGGTTCCTCACTGACACTAACTTCTTCTTATAATAATAAAACAAAAAGGTAAGGTAGCAAATGAGGGACTTTTGTGTGCACTGTCTGCTCTTATAATGTTTGTCTAAATTAATATCTCAGTGCTTACAAAATAGGAGCATGTTTGCTTCTAAACCATGTTCAACTTGCGATACATAGAACATGTATTATGTAACATAATGTAATATTATAACTCTTTGGATATGTTCCAGTAAACAATATCTCTAACATAACAGTAACATAAGAGGTAAGCACGCCCTTCACATACTTAGGTAAGTTCACCGCATAAAATATACATAAGTATTGAATAAAAATATTAGGAGATCCAACAAGCAGTCTTTATGTACAAATAGAAAGTGGATTGTTTTTAAAACAACTACCTTTTTGTTAGATATTGAATTAACCTTTTGACCGTCACGTCAAAAGAACAAAAGCGTGCTCTCGGCTATAATTTTATCCTTTAATACGTACCAAACAGAATTGATGCCGGAATTACATCGCACACGGGTAACTGTTTATATTTGTATAAATCTAATAATACACAACACTGACTGCACCGATGGCGTAGCGGTTTAGGTGGTCACCTCGCTACTACTACGCTGCCGCGCCAAATGTTGTGGGTTCGATCCCCGCACGGGACAACACTTTGTGTAATCCTCATATTGTTGTTCTGATACTGGGTGTTCTTCGTGACCATTGTTTGAATGTTTGTAAAGTCCCCCGCGATACATGAGTAAATCCTTTTAGAATCCAGAATTTTATTTTCTCCCCGTCTGACCATTGAAATATAATTCAAACCACTCATTACCTTATTTACGGAGCTTTTAATTGAAAACTACAAATTAAAACAGCAATCGATAAAATCAAGCCAGTCCTGTCAGAGCACTATCTTCCACAATTACATCATAATCTTTTGTCACCATATGACATAATAAGAAATAAGGAACTGCTTACACAAAATTAATTGAGTCAGACTCAAGTGAGATTTTCTTAATTACCGAAATCCGAGATTCAAAATCAAATCAAATCCGTTGCGAGATAAATTTTAAACTCATCTTGAGGAACATTGAAGGGGTTTGAGTTGGATGTAACTAAATTATATAATTATAAAGCTAACTCTTTCGTGAGTATGTGTTCCATCTTTCAATCAAATATTAAAAGGTTTTCTAGCATCAATACTTTATCTCCAGATAAGTGTCATTGTGTGCAAACGTTATATTTCAAGATTACATTTTTTATCTGGGGAGTAATAAATGAACAAAAGTAATTAATTATATAATTTATTACTACTGCCTGTACCCATGAATAAGGACTGCTTTGACTTTGCAAATGTCAGTATGCTTTAGAAGCTCTACTGGTTTCAAAATCTAAGTACGTGATTCACTACTCCAAACGTTAAACTGATAAAAGGCATGATAACTATTAGAGCATTATGATTATGAATTAGAAATATTGAATTAGAGTAGTGGATACCAGAACATTTTAGGCATTACTCTTGATTCGAGGCTTCAATGGGGCCCACATATGAAGTTAGATTAATTCGTGAAATGACCGATATTTTATAGCCCGGTTTGTCTTCTTTTCTTATTTTCATAATATAATGTCGTATGGTAGATATTTTACCGTGGGGCTACTGTAATGCCTCTGATATTTAGTCTATCTTTGTGCTACAGAAGGCTATCCGAACAATTAAATAAAAACATAATCGTTATTCGCTGATGCAGAAATTCAAAGAAATAAACGTAATGGCGGTGGCATGTCAGTACATATATAAAAACTGAATATATATTACAAATAACTCTTATAATGTGTTATAAGAGTTATTTGCTCAACAATAACATAAATTTGTTGTACTCGGCTCCAGGCTCTAAGAAACTAACAAGTTGTTACTAGGTCAATGCGTACGATTTATAACAATCATTTACAACAATCCCTGACAATAATATAATAAATTTAAGTCAACAGTAAAACTGAAGTTTTGCTTAAAAGGTTTTTATTTATTACCTTATCACTCAGTAGTGGATTACGTGAGGGATAAAAGCGCTTGTAATCGAACTGTTACATATTCACAGGCTATTTCAAATAATCAATACAATGTAACGTGAGTTACTCACTAACTTATGTACTACTATCTACTTATCAGTTACCTTATTTTATTAGCTTAAATGTAATTTATTTTAAACAACATAATATCACACGACAAAGTACTATTGTACACTTTGTGTTCTACTCGAAATATTGTAATATCTATCTAGTGATATAAAAGAGTGGCAGTGGTGAGATTGTTTGTTTTATTTGTTTTTATTTACCCGATTTGTTTTCATAAGGCTCAACTATCTGGAAAAGGGCGGTTATAGGTACATAGATCACCACAGGCAGGTATTTAACTATCTTTCTAATATTAATATCACACTTGACAAAACAAACTATAGCTGCGGTGACGCTATATCAAAAAATATTTAAAATTAGAGGTCAATACACATATTGACCTCTAATTTTAAATATTTTTGGAAACAGGACGAGTTCACGTAATTATTGAGAAGTTTTATGAAATAGAGAATTTTAATTTTATTTTTGATCAAATTATTATTTTATAACACAAGTCACATATTATACATCGCTACGCCTTCACTGATGGTGATTTATAAATTAAATCGGAAACGTTTTGAAATTCCCTTGACTTGCTGTGAAGTCAACGTCATTATCCTTAAAGAAAAAATGGTAAGGCTCGGTTACCCTCGCTGGTGTTAAGAAAACGTGGTTGATGTGTATTAATCGACTTAATAGGTCGAGATCAGAATACATATTGACTACACACTACTACATTATTGACTATTGGCTGCGTTATATGTTATATAATAATAATAATAATAATAATTTCTGTTAATGTGGAGGTACACCGGGATGTAGTGGCAGTTGATAACGGACTTACTCCGCTTGGTCTAGGAAAAGAGAACTGGCGCAAGCCTGCAATACTTAATGTTAAAGACCGTCAGGAGATATGGAAGAGCAAAGAGCTGCATGGACGTTTTTATCGGGCCTTAAACGGGCCCGATGTAGATTCATTATCATCTGTGTCTTGGCTACGTTTCAGTGACCTCTTTGGAGAAACTGAAGGTTTTATCTGTGCAATTACAGATGAAGTTGTTATGACGAACAATTATAGGAAACATATCCTGAAGGATGGCACAATTGACATTTGTCGGGCATGTCATCGCCCTGGTGAAACCCTCAGGCATATAATTTCCGGTTGCTCTCGTCTTGCAAACGGTGAGTACTTGCACAGACATAACCAAGTGGCCAGGATAGTCCATCAGCAACTTGCTCTTAGATATAACCTTGTGGATGTCGAGTTACCGTATTATAGGTATGTGCCCGACCCAGTTCTTGAAAATAGTCGTGCAACATTATATTGGGATCGATCTATCATCACTGACAGGACTATTGTTGCCAATAAACCTGATATAGTGGTGATAGACCGACTAGAGCGCCGAGCAATGATTGTTGACATTACCATTCCACATGACGACAACCTCATAAAGGCAGAAAAAGATAAACAAATAAAATATTTGGATTTAGCCCATGAGGTGGTCGACATGTGGGATGTGAGTTCTGCAATCATTGTGCCGATAGTCATATCAGCTCATGGGTTGATTGCCAAGAGCCTCGACCAACATCTGCAGAGGCTCACGTTACACAGCTGGGTTAAGGGCCTAATGCAAAAGGCAGTCCTTCTTGATGCGGCACGTATTGTGAGGAGGTTCCTGTCTCTGGAGCCCTAACCACCGGTAGCTTGGTCCCTGTACCCGATACCGGTGGGGCACTGTTTTTTATATTTTTAAATATATTTTGTTTTTATTTTATATTTAAAAATGTAATTTGTATGTTGAATAATGTGAATAAAGAGAATAATAATAATAATAATTCTTTATTGCAACAAGAAGTGATCACTAACTGTACAGCCCTGATTCCCAAACTAGCGTGAGCTGTATGTTGGGAGTCAGTTCCTTCCCAAAAACAAGTGGAATCGAATAGTCACAATCTGATTATTAGATATATATTCTATTTTGTTAGATACAGTCAATAGCATATGTGCATGTGTGTGCGTTTGTGTGTGTGTGTGTGTGTGTGTGTGTGTGTGTGTGTGTGTGTGTGTGTGTGTGTGTATGTATATGTGTATGTGTCTGTGTGTCCAAAGCATCCTGTTATCAGATTACAATTTGTAGTAGGTTTTCCACCTCATCGTATTCTAAGTCTTTAATCCATAATTTAATAATATTTTTAATGTTATAATTGGATAGGTTTTTCGTTTTATAAATTAAATTAAGTTTGTTATAAAGTCTTGGTACAATATTAGTAAAGTGCTGTTGGGCAAATTTACTTCTAACTCTTAGCACTGGACATCTATCTATTCTTTTACCTGAAGGTTTCAACAAGGGTACAAAAGTTTTATGATATTTTCGTATACTTTGGTAAACAAATAGTTTACGCACAGTTAGAACATCAGCTCTTTCATAAACTAAATGAGTAGGGTATCAAAACGGTAGGTGAAGAAGAACTTTGAGTACAGCCCGCTGTGCCCTTTCGAGTTCAAGCAAGTGACTATTGGCGGCTGGACCCCATGAACATATACAATAGGTGATTATACATTCTGCCAGAGCTCTGTATGTTTGTATCATAAGTTTGGTGTCTGGTATCAATCTCAAGTCTCTAAAAATATATATAAGTTTTCTTAATCTATTTCTAACCATAGTTATGTGTTTCTTAAAATTTAATTTGTCATCTATGTTTACCCCTAAATATTTGATTTCTGTTGTTTTTGATAAAGACTATAGAAGATATATGCATATAATATTCTTTTTATCTATGTATTTTGCCATTGTCAGCATGCGCTTAAAGGCTGGTCTGTTAGTCTAGGTAAGTGACCCCGACCGCTAGGTCCGAGATCGTGGTTTTGAAACCCACTCAGGACATAATTGTGTGATGAACATAATATTTTTTGATGTTATGTTTGGATGTAATTTATATATAATATGTATGTCTTTAGAAGTATATAAGTATGTTTATCAGCTGTCTGGTTATCATAGTACAAGCTCTGCTTAGTTAGGAATTAGACGGGCGTTGTGTAAGATGTGTGTAAAAAAGGCTTTGTGATTTGATTTGTGATTAAGACAGATGAAGGCCTTTGTTGCTCACGTCAATAGAAAGGTTATAAACATACAAATTAAATCGACTACTACGAATTAGTCATCCTTTGCCGCCTTATACTGATACACAGCTTATTGGCAACATCGGTCATCCAGTCCAGGTGGTTCTCTATGAGAAATAGTTCCAAATATTATTTTCGAGAAACACAGCAATCTACTTGGTTCCTAGCGATGGTTTTGTTTTAATGGGAAACCGTTTTATAACTCTAACTACGTCCTTCACGTTATGTTTCACCAATCTATTAACAAAAAAAACGTATCAAAAAACAAACCGTTTGCCTACAAATATAACTTTAACGTGTGTTCCCTGCCCATGTCCAACTTTAACTAAATGATATGTATGAGCAGCGACGGGGCGGGGCTTGTTGCCAACTCACACATTACATAGTCTGCTTGCTTGAAACTCATGAATATATCATAAATATATTATCAAAAATACATGCGCTAGTAGAAATATTTAATTTCTTTAATACTTAACAGTCACAATAGTGAGTTTAAGATTTCTAGAAACTTAACTCTTGTCTTTATCGAATTGCTACCTACCTAACAAACAAAAAAAAAATGTCATTGTAGCGATAAGACTTTGAAATTTGATCGATTCTTTTTACACAATTATAAGACTGATGATATTATTATTACCTACTTCAAATCTATATCTTACATTAACTTGAAATAAAATAAATTAAAAAACGTAGATTCCTTTATTAGCGCAGATACTATTTCTTAAAAGCTGCTCACGTACGCGTACAAGCTCATATATTTAGCTCGTATATAGAACAGAAGTGTTGAAATTATTGGATCTACAAATTACAATTCATTAGTTAGCTTTACAGCTATTGGCCGTCTAGGCTACTTTGCCTTTAAACGACTCTCATGAATTTGGGAATTTAAATGACAAAATTGACATTGAAGCATGAAGACTGTAAAATTTTATGTTTAAGTCATTAAGTGATTACTTAAGTCATTTACTTCTAATAATAATAATAATAATAAAATAAGACTGGCAACACTCTATGGCAGCTGTAATTTTTTTAAGTCCGTAAATAAATAAAATTAAAATCACATATTTATATTTTAAATTAAAATCACATATGTATATATATCGGAAGCAATATGCATATAAAGGCAACAAATAACAAGAAGAAAAACCACAAGAAAAACAATATGTAAAAACTTAAATATAAAATGTGAGGCATGACATTTCAAATGTCATGTCATCTTTTACAAAAATGAAAAAATTCAAGCTGTTCAATGATAACAAGATCCAGGGCACGAAATGCACCAAAACCATCTCCGGACTCGTCGCTAAGCTCCGCCTCGCTGCCCCCGGAAACCGCATCAAGCATTCCGGCTGTTGTTGAGGCGTCGAGCTCGACATCAAGCGACGAGTTTTTCTCACCGCCGACGTCACCAACACCAGTACGCCGGCAGGGGAGAGGCCGGCCACCGACTTGCTTGGGACCCCGAGGCCAGCCGGCTTCGAATAGGGCCCCCGCTACCGGTGGTAATGTGCATCGCATGAGATGGACGACATCCATAAACGAGAACGTCATGCGAGCATATTTTGTGGCTACAGAGGGAGGAACCAACCTCACTGCGTATCGTAATCGTATGCTGCCTTTGTTTCAGGAACTTGAACCAGCTGTTAATGTTTCGGCACAAAGACTATCGGATCAAGTACGGGCCATTCAGCGATGTCATCTGTTGGATAATTCCGTGCTTGAGAGGCTACGCTTGGACTTACAAAATAGCCTTGTTGCCCCCCCTCCATCACAAATGGAGACTCTTATTGACGCTGGACTACTACCACCTAGTCCTATTGAGGGAGGGGAGGATAATACTGCTTTAACTGTAAGTACCCAATATAATGATAAAGTAAGGAACGCTTTGGAAGGTGCTATTCGAGAATATCGGCACGTGAGTTTTGATGATAGACCACGTATACCGCGTTTGCCGATGCATAAACGAAATAAAGCGCTAGTGTGTGCCCTTGACTCTTTATTATCTACTTATTTAGAAAATAGTGAAAACCTCAGGGATACACATTCAATTCTTTATTGTGCGGCGGTTACAGCTTGTCGAGTAGCTGGTGTTAAACTCCCACGTGTTAACTACTCCTCGACAAAAGATTTATGTTCCGGCGTGGCAGTACAGGATTGAGCGACGTATCGTTGAGGCGAGGGCATTCATTGGCAAGCTTACCTGTTTCAGATCGGGTAATACACGCCCGAGAGTAATGCGTTTTGTGAATCGTGCTTTTTCAGGAACTGATATCAGTTCTTGTGATTATGCAGCACGTGTCACAGAGCGCATTGACTTTCTGAAGCAGAAAGTTTATGCATGGGCAAACCGCATACGTAGATTTAAAATCCGAGTAGACCGATATACTCAGAATCGTACTTTTCAAAGGGACGAGAGGTGGGTTTACAGAAGATGGGAGCAGCCTGACTTACTGAGTGACACACATCTCCCAGATGTTGAACTAACTAATACATTTTGGCGTAACATCTGGTCGATGCCTGTCGCTCATACTGAGGGTGAATGGATGCGAGATGTTAAACGTTCATGTGAGTCCATTAATACTATGGAGCCAGTAGAAATATCAAGTACAGATATAGCTCGTGCGGTCCGTTCGTTGCCGAACTGGAAATCAGCCGGACCGGACGGACTGCATAACTTTTGGTTAAAGTGGCTCCATAGCTCAAATGTGTGTTTGGCATCTCAATTCCAATCATGCTTGGAAGCAGGTTCACTGCCCGCTTTTATGACAACTGGCGTAACTCACCTACTCTATAAGTCTGGTAGTGCCATGGACCCCAAAAACTACAGACCCATTACCTGTCTGCCAACACTTTATAAATTATTTACGTCCATTCTGAGAGTGAAGATAACAACACATGTCTCTAAGAACAATATAATGACTTTCTCTCAGAATGGATGTAGAAGTGGGGCACGTGGCACTAAAGAGTTCCTTATTATTGACACGGCTATTAACCAACAAGTTCGACGGAACCGAAAGGATTTAGCGACATGTTGGATAGATTATAAAAAAGCTTACGACTCCGTGCCGCATACGTGGCTCCTAAGGGTGATGGAGTTGTATAAGATTGATACAACTTTATGCACTTTCTTGGAGGCATGTATGCAGCAATGGAGAACAGTTCTTTGCTATCCAGGATGTCGACAATCTCAGGGTGACGGCGAATTTATAAATATCAAGCGGGGTATATTTCAGGGTGATAGTTTGAGCCCCTTGTGGTTCTGCTTGGCTTTGAATCCTCTTAGCACTGTGTTAGAGGGTTCGGGGCTGGGCTATCGTTTGCGGAGAAATGGTCAAGTTATATCCCACCTCCTTTTCATGGATGATTTGAAACTGTTTGCCTGCAGTCATGTCCAGTTGATAAGATTACTAGAGGTAACTGAAACCTTTAGTAAATGTATCAAGATGGAATTTGGTGTAGATAAATGTGCAGTCATGCATGTAAGCAAAGGCAGGATTGCGGAATCTGAAGGAATTGAACTTTCAGATTCCACACACCTTAGACGTCTTTCTGCAAATGAAACGTACAAGTATCTCGGTATGTCACAGGCGCTGGGTATAAATGAACTGACTATGAAGCAATCGCTAAAGGAGCGTTTCTTTGGCCGTCTGAAAAAAGTACTGAAAAATCTTTTGTCGGGCGGTAATAAGGTGCGTGCCTATAACGGTTGGGTCATACCAGTCTTAACCTACTCCTTTGGCATACTTAGATGGACTCAGACGGAATTGGACGCCCTAGATAGAAGAGTCCGTACACTGCTAACTGCGTACCGAATGCACCATCCACGTTCATCAGTAATGAGATTGTATATTCCGCGGAAATGTGGGGGTCGTGGTTTCTTAAATGCCAAGACCCTTCATAATCGCGAAATATGCAATCTTAGAGATTACTTTCTTTCTGTTAATGTGGAGGTACACCGGGATGTAGTGGCAGTTGATAACGGACTTACTCCGCTTGGTCTAGGAAAAGAGAACTGGCGCAAGCCTGCAATACTTAATGTTAAAGACCGTCAGGAGATATGGAAGAGCAAAGAGCTGCATGGACGTTTTTATCGGGCCTTAAACGGGCCCGATGTAGATTCATTATCATCTGTGTCTTGGCTACGTTTCAGTGACCTCTTTGGAGAAACTGAAGGTTTTATCTGTGCAACTACAGATGAAGTTGTTATGACGAACAATTATAGGAAACATATCCTGAAGGATGGCACAATTGACATTTGTCGGGCATGTCATCGCCCTGGTGAAACCCTCAGGCATATAATTTCCGGTTGCTCTCGTCTTGCAAACGGTGAGTACTTGCACAGACATAACCAAGTGGCCAGGATAGTCCATCAGCAACTTGCTCTTAGATATAACCTTGTGGATGTCGAGTTACCGTATTATAGGTATGTGCCCGACCCAGTTCTTGAAAATAGTCGTGCAACATTATATTGGGATCGATCTATCATCACTGACAGGACTATTGTTGCCAATAAACCTGATATAGTGGTGATAGACCGACTAGAGCGCCGAGCAATGATTGTTGACATTACCATTCCACATGACGACAACCTCATAAAGGCAGAAAAAGATAAACAAATAAAATATTTGGATTTAGCCCATGTGGTGGTCGACATGTGGGATGTGAGTTCTGCAATCATTGTGCCGATAGTCATATCAGCTCATGGGTTGATTGCCAAGAGCCTCGACCAACATCTGCAGAGGCTCACGTTACACAGCTGGGTTAAGGGCCTAATGCAAAAGGCAGTCCTTCTTGATGCGGCACGTATTGTGAGGAGGTTCCTGTCTCTGGAGCCCTAACCACCGGTAGCTTGGTCCCTGTACCCGATACCGGTGGGGCACTGTTTTTTATATTTTTAAATATATTTTGTTTTTATTTTATATTTAAAAATGTAATTTGTATGTTGAATAATGTGAATAAAGAGAATAATAATAATAATAATTAGCCCCCTAAACAACCACACGTCCTGATTGACCATCTGATCACGTGGGGGGCGGACACACGAATGAGAAATTACTGGTGTGGCTAACGTGGCTCTGGAAACCCATTCAATATGGAGACGCGTTCAAAAAGAAAACGTATAGGACCGCTGCCCGGGGGTGATCGCCGGGGCACACCTGGAGCTGACGCTGGGTGTCTCAGCATGCGAACCGTCAGTGGTGTAGAGTTGAACAGGCGGGCTCCCACCAACAAAGATACTACAGCCGAAGACACTTATAACACTAACACTCTGACAGATATGACTGACACTCCTTTAGAACCATATAGCCCAAGCACTACATCTTATACACCATCCAGATCATCATCACCTACAATAGTTTCATTAAACTCTAGAACATCATCAGCCTCCATTGATAACATAAGTTTGCAGACTCCAACTTTGAATGTTGCGCGGGAGGCAACTGCCTTCTTACCCGCGTCCACCAAAGCAGGGAAACCTAGAGTTCGCATGAAGTGGAACAAAGAAGTAAATATATTCATTAAGCGAACTTACTTCTACATCACCAAATTAGAGACAGATATGACCACCTACAGGAAAAAACTACATGAACTATTTACAAGACAATATCCTGAAATCACAGTTACTGAACAGAGAGTCTCCGATCAAAGACGAACTATAGTCAGGAATAAACTTCTATCACAAGAAATAATAGAACAACTAAAGAAAGAAACACAGACACAACTTCAACAAACAGAAAACAACATTGCCAGTAACGTTACTCCGTTACTGCAAAATATAAGTGAATTTACTGCAGAACAACAACTCAACAGCCAACCTTACACACAAAACCACGAATATACATCTGACACACAAGCATTTACACAAACGTCACACACTTCCACACAAACAGAAACTATTACATTAGTCCTTGAAAATGATATCCAGACGTTAACAGACACAGGTCAAAACCTGATAAATAATATGGATACCAAAGACATCTATGATAAATTTACAAGAACCTTAGCACTATTCTCTGGGATGGATCCCTTACTTAGACCAAAACTACCTAAACTGAGATATAGCCCTAATCTAAACCGTTTAGTTAATTTATTTAATGATAACATTCTAAAACCATACATATCGGATGACACACAACTTATAGACTTACATACTCTTATTTATTGCACGGCATTAGTTATATCCGAAGAACTTAACTTTAAAATCACAGATTGCACACGAAAAACCAGACCAAGACACGGTAGCAAACCCCCATGGCAACAGAGACTGGAGATCGACATTGAAATGTTAAGAGCAGACTGTGGTAGACTTACGCAATATATCAACAATAATAGGTCAAAAAAAGTAGTCAAGAGAGTTGAAGCCATATTTAAAACGAGATTAATCCACACTAGACATGAAAATAACAATAGAAAGCCTGAAGAATTTCTGGACACCTTAAAACAAAAACTAGCACTTAAAGTTAATAGACTCAGACGATATAAAAAAGCACAGCAACGTAAAAATGATAATGCTATATTTTCTACCAACGAAAGAGTATTTTATAGGAACCTAAATAAACCGCATATTGAATCAAACGCAGAGAATAACACAGACATACCTTCCCAAGAACATTTAGAAACCTTTTGGTCTAACATTTGGGAAGAACAATCACTACACAACGCCACAGCATCCTGGATAACAGAAGAAGAAACAAAATGGGGTTCAGTAAATGAAATGGAGTTTGAAGAGATAACAGAGGGTGATATCGCATACATAACAGGTAGATCACACAACTGGAAGTCACCCGGTTTAGACAAAATACACAATTTCTGGTACAAAAAATTAACTTCGTTACACAAACTTTTAGCAAAAAATTTAACAGACATAGTATTAGGCAAACAACATATACCCCAATTTATTGCAACAGGTATCACTTACATGCTACCAAAGTCAACGTACTCACGACAGCCTTCCCAATATAGACCTATAACATGCTTACCCACAATATACAAAATTTTAACATCAGCACTTACAGCAAAAATCAACTCGCATATCGTACACCACAATATAATGGCAGAAGAACAGAAGGGATGTAGACGAGGCCACATGGGATGCAAAGAACAGTTAATTATTGATTCAACTATTCATAAACATGTCACCTCCAAGAACAAAAACCTTCATTGCACATATATAGACTACCAGAAAGCTTTTGATAGTGTCCCGCATTCCTGGTTGCTACATATATTAGAAATTTATAGAATTAACCCCATAATAACAAAATTCCTGCGTGATATCATGTCATACTGGAACACTACACTCCAAATAAATTACAATGATAAAACAGTTACAACGCGCCAGATATCCATTAAGAAAGGCATCTATCAGGGTGATTCATTGAGTCCCCTGTGGTTCTGCCTTGCCCTAAATCCCCTGTCCACTCTCCTGCAGAGATCTCAAGCTGGCTTTTCTTTCAACCATACAACAGGAAAGACAACAATATCACATCTTATTTACATGGATGATATTAAACTTTACGCACAAACTAAAACAGACATGAATAAGTTAGTCCATACTACAGCAGAATTTAGTCGTGATATATGCATGCAATTTGGAATTGATAAATGCAAAACACTTCATATAGTGCGTGGCAAAATACAATCTGGTGACTATACAGTAAATGACACAGAAACAATCACAGCATTGGAGCCGACTGACGTTTATAAATATTTAGGATACACACAATTAAAAGGTCTAGATCACGTAAAAATTAAAAATACACTTACCGTAGAATACAAGAAGAGACTTAACTCCATATGCAAAACCCAACTATCTAGTCGACATCTTATAAAAGCCATAAACACCTTTGCCATTCCTATACTTACATATTCATTCGGAGTTATTAAATGGACAAAAACAAATATTGAGCAGTTAGACCGAACCACTCGCAGTACACTGACAAAACATAACAACTTACACCCCAAATCAGCAATAGAAAGACTCCCTATCAAACGACAATATGGAGGGAGAGGTCTTATAGATATTCATAATCTTTGGCAAAAACAAATAAATAGACTACAAGTATTTTTCCACGCTAAATCTGAATCTAGTAACATCCATATAGCTATAATTTCACACGATCTGAACTACACTCCACTTAACTTAAATAGGGAAACAGGCACACAACCTACTCATAACGATGACCCGCAGAAACAAAAAATTGATAACTGGAAGAAGAAAGTACTACACGGGCGGCATCCTCATGATTTAGAACAATCACATGTGAATAAAATAGCTTCAAATAAGTGGCTGAAAATAGGTAATTTGTTCCCAGAAACTGAAGGATTTATAATAGCTATACAAGATCAGATTATTAACACCAAAAACTATAAGAAATTTATAATAAAAGACACAACAATAACAAATGACAAATGTCGCAGATGCCACAGTCAGTCGGAAACCATTCAACACATAACTGGAGCATGCCAAGCACTCACACAAACAGACTACACTCACAGACATAACCAAGTAGCAAACATTATTCACCAAAAATTAGCGCTCAAATATACACTCATACAGGACAAAAAAACACCCTATTACAAATACACACCACAGTCTGTCTTGGAAAATGATACCCACAAGCTCTACTATGACCGCGCTATACTCACCGACAAAACTGTACATTACAATAGACCCGATATAACGCTACAAGATAAAATAAAGAAAATAACATACTTAATAGATATTGCAGTACCCAACACACACAACTTACAGAAGACAATCACTGAAAAATTAAGAAAATATGCAGAACTTAAAGAAGAAGTCACTAGAATCTGGAAACAACAAAAAGTATATGTAGTACCTATAGTCATCTCAACAACTGGTGTTATCCCAAATCATCTCCTCCATAGCCTGAAATTATTAGACCTTAAAGAAAATATTTACACAACCCTACAAAAAGCTGCCATCTTAAATACATGTAGAATAGTTAGAAAATTCATGCAGGTTGATGAAAATGAAACAGGCTCTTCTCACAACACAGCATAAAAACGTAACACACCACACTCCACATTTACTTGGTTCCCACCCGTAAATGTGGTTAAAACCGGCGAAAGAACTGAGAAAAAAGTAAATAAAAAGAACAATAATAATTATAAAGACAGGCAACACTAATTGTTAACGTCATATATTTTTCGTGGAATAATTTATTATATTGAATTCTCAATAAATTAACAAAAAGAACATAAAATTCACGTTATACATTTTGGACTTACTATATATATAAATACTACAATATAAGAAGAAAAATTATGGAAAAATACAAAACAAATATTTATCAAGATGACAGACGTCATAGTCACATCACCAACCACCACCAAACTGAAATAGAAATAAATATATAATGATAACAAGAGCAAAAGCCAGACACAGAGATGCACACCATCTACCTCCGGATTCGTCGCAAAGCTCCGTCTCGCAGCCTCCATCGCACACAACAGTGAGATCGGCGAGCAATGAGACGTCGAGCTCCACTTAAAGCGACGAGTATTTCTCTCCGCCGACGTCGCCAACACCTGTACGTCGGCAGGGGAGAGGCCGGCCACCGTCGTGTTTAGGACCCCGAGGACAACTGCCCTCGAACAGGGTCCCCGCTGCCGGTGGTGATGTGCGCCGCATGAAATGGACTACTGCTATGAATGAAAATGTCATGCGGGCATATTATCGGGCTACGGAGTTGGGAACTAACCTTACTGCGTACCGTGTTCGTTTGGTGTCTCTGTTTCAGGAGCTTGAGCCAGCTGTCAACGTGTTAGCACAACGATTATCGGATCAAGTGCGAGCTATACAGCGCTGTCACCTGCTTGCTGATACCGTACTTGAGAGGATACGCTCTGACGTAAGGAATAGTTTGGCTATCCCGTCTTCATCACACACTGTGCATTTGATGACAAACAATACACCACAGTTAATGTCCATACTACCTGTTGATGAAGTTGTGGAGAGTGAATCTATATCTGTAAGTACCCAATACAATGAGAGACTAAGGAGTGCTTTGGAAGATACGATTCTGGAATATAGATCTATGAATCATCAGATTAGGCCACGTTTATCCCGTTTGCCTATGAATAAAAAAAATAAAGCGCTAATGTGTGCCCTGGATTCGCTGTTGTCTAACTATTTGGATAACAGTGAAAATCTTAGTGATACGCACTCTATTCTGTATTGTGCGGCTGTTGCAGTATGTCGAGTAGCTGGAGTAAAACTTTCCTCAGTAAGTACCGCTACTACTAAATGTAAACCTTCTATGCCAGCCTGGCAGTATAGAATTGAACAACGTATCGCTGAGACTAGGACACTCATTGGTAAGCTAATCAGCTTTCGATCAGGCAATTTGCGACCGAGAGTGATGCGCTTTGTGAAACAGGCATTCTTGGGTACTGACATTAGTCCTCAACAATATATGTCATGTGTCACAGAGCGCATAGACTTTCTAAAGCAAAAAGTTTATGCATGGGCAAATAGGATTAAACGTTACAAAAAGCGAGTAGATCGATTTAATCAGAATCGTATGTTTCAAAGGAATGAGAGGTGGGTTTACCGAAAATGGGAAGAACCTGATCCACGTGTGAGTGATGGGTGTTTGCCAGATTTTGATGCTACAAGTACAATTCGGCGTAACATCTGGTCCATACCCATACAGAAGCTGACTGGATGCAAGATGTCGGACGATCGTGTGAGACAATACAACAAATGGAACCTATAACCATAACCACTGAGGACGTGGGTTGTGCAGTTCGTTCATTATCAAATTGGAAATCACCTGGTGCAGACGGACTGCACAACTTTTGGCTTAAGTGGTTCCGTAGCTCACATGCTCGTTTGGCATCTCAGTTCCAAGCAGCTCTAGATTTAGGTTCATTACCCCAATTTATGACCACTGGCGTAACCCACTTACTCTACAAATCTGGTGGTGCCATGGATCCTAAGAATTATAGACCAATAACATGTTTACCAACTGTCTATAAGCTTCTTACATCTATTCTGAGAGTAAAAATTACATATCATTTAAATAAAAATTCGATCATTTCTGTTTTTCAGAATGGATGTAGGAGTGGGACTCGTGGCACCAAAGAGCTCCTTATCATGGATATGGCCATTAGCCAACAAGTACGTCGTAATCGCAAGAATCTGAAGACTGGTTGGATAGATTACAAGAAGGCCTATGACTCGGTTCCACATACATGGCTTTTGAGGGTGCTGGACTTGTATAAAATTGATACAACTCTATGCACTTTCTTGAAGTCATGTATGGGCCAATGGAGAACGGTTCTTCGTTATCCAGGATGTCAGCAGATTATAGTTAACGATGTACCATTAGAGATCGAGCGAGGCATATTTCAAGGGGATAGTCTGAGTCCCTTGTGGTTCTGTCTAGCTTTGAATCCTCTCAGCACTCTGTTAGAGGGTTCAGGCCTAGGTTTTAAGTTGTGGAAAGATGATCAAGTTATATCTAACTTTCTATATATGGATGATTTGAAACTATTTGCCCCAGTAAATTACAACTGACAGCGTTACTAAAGGTGACTGAAAACTTTAGTAACTCTATCAAGATGGAATTTGGTGTAGACAAGTGTGCAGTCATGCACGTAAAGAAAGGCGTAGTAGTAGAATCTGAAGGAGTTGAACTTTCAGATTCAACTAAACTTAGATCTCTTTCTGCTGCTGAAACCTACAAGTATCTGGGTATATCACAGTCATTGGGAATACCTGAGTCTAGTGTGAAACAGGCATTGCGGGACCGATTTTTTGGCCGCCTGAAAAAAGTACTTAAAAGTCTTTTGTCGGGTGCTAACAAGATACGCGCCTGCAATAGTTGGGTTATACCAGTTCTCACGTATTCCTTTGGTATGCTCAGATGGACTCAGACTGAACTAGATGCTATTGATAGGCGAGTTCGTACACTGATGACTTCATTTCGAATGCACCATCCGCGGTCATCGGTAATGAGATTGTATATCCCGCGAAAGTTTGGAGGTCGTGGTCTTTTAAACATTAAGACCCTACAAAATCGCGAGATATACAACCTCAGAGAATATTTTCTTCATACCGATGTAGAAGTGCATCGTAATGTTGTAGCAGTGGACAAAGGACTTACTCCGCTCGGTCTGGCTAAAGAGAACTGGCGCAAACCTGTAGTACTCAGTACTAATGATCGCACGGAGGTATGGAAGGGCAAAGAGCTCCATGGTCGGTTCTATCGGGCCCTAAATGGGCCTGATGTAGACGTAAAAGCTTCTACATTCTGGCTACGGTGTGGTGATCTTTTTGGAGAAACTGAAGGTTTTGTCTTTGCAATTATGGATGAAGTTGTTATGACGAATAACTATCGGAAATTTATTCTGAAAGACGGTACGGTCGACATATGTCGGGCATGCCACCGTCCCGGTGAATCTATCAGGCATATTATTTCTGGTTGTTCTCGTCTTGCAAAAGGTGAGTATTTGCATAGACATAACCAAGTGGCCAGAATAGTACATCAACAACTTGCCCTTAAATACAATCTTGTGAGTTTAGAGGTGCCATATTACAGGTATGTGCCCGACCCAGTTCTCGAAAATGGTCGTGCTACGTTGTATTGGGATCGATCTATCATCACTGACAGGACTATAATTGCCAATAAGACTGATATTGTCGTGATAGACCGATTAGAGCGCCGCGCAATGATTGTCGATATTGCTGTTCCTCATGACGATAATCTCGTGAAAGTTGAAAAAGATAAACAAATAAAATATTTGGATTTGTCTCACGAGATTGTCGATATGTGGAATATCGATTCGGCGATCATTGTTCCGATAATCATATCTGCTCACGGATTAATAGCTAAGAGCCTCGACCAACACCTTAAGAGGCTCTCGTTAGATGGTTGGATCAAGGGACTGATGCAGAAGGCAGTTCTCCTTGACACGGCCCGCATTGTCAGGAGGTTCCTATCTTTGGAGCCCTAACCACCGGTGTCTTGGTCCCTGTACCCGGTGTCGGTGGTCCACTATTTTTATATTTTTAAATGTATTTTATATTTATATTGTATATTTAAAAATGTAATTTATATGTATATTAACTAGAATAAAGAGATAATAATAATCTTTATTTCCAAGAACACGGTCAAAATACATAAGTTGATGTTTATACAAATAGGCTAGCACAGCATGTTCTGCCACTTGTGGCGCGCAAATATATTACGTTATGCAATACTATTACATCACTAAAAATCAGCTACAGGCAGCTCAGCAGACGCTAGCAGCACCAAATAACATATAAACCATTCACTGCCGAAAACAAGATAACTACCACTACTATACAATATGTTATTTTATCAATATTCAAATCTTCGTGTGCATATTTAGGGCTAAAAATTCAATTATTAGGATAACCTGTCTTCCAAGTATTCATTAATTGTATAATATATATTTTTTTTGAAGTACTTTATATAACTCTCTTCGAAATTGTGTTAAAGGTAACATTTTCATAGATACCAGATGGTAGATGGTTATACAATTTTATGACCATACAATATGAGTTCCTTCTGAATAGCTCTAGGTTAATTTTAGGCATTATAAGTCTGTTTTTGTGTCTAGTTCGACTATTTTCCATATCTCCGTATTTTTTAAATAATTCGGGATATCTTTTAACAAATATACAACATTCAAATATGTATAAGTGTGACGCCATGCCTACGTCACCGCACAGACAAACAATGCATAGAAGTTTTTCAAATGAAGATTGACAAGTCACGGTAGCTGAGCGGTTGTGGCGACGGCTGCGAGTCGAATGCCGTGAGTTCAAGCCCCGGCGGACTCTATGGGTTTTTGTTTGTGATTTCGGTGTTTTATAGAAAATTCTAGTAAATGGAGATGATTCTTTACAAAATTCGAATATAATGGAAAGTACTAGATCAAGCAAAATGAATATATAAATTAAGTTGTAGAAGACAATCGAAAAGAATAACGAAATGACGGTCGAAATTCAACAAATTACGATCGAAATTAGGGGTATATAAAGAGCTCCAGACGCGCCTACAGGGCAGTTCAGTGGAAAGTTCTCTCAAGTGAAGAATAAGAAGAAGAAGTGAAAAAGTAGTACAGTGAAGTACAGTGAAGTGAAGTGAAAGTGATTAGTGAGTGGTGCAGTGCTACCGTTGGACTGAGTTAAGTGTAGTCCGCGGGGACAGTGTGGAACAGTGCTACGCGGTTCGTGCAGTACAACTCGTTCTGTGCTGTGAGTGTTACGCGTTCGGAATATTGTGAAACGCAAATAAATCGTTACTCTCGGCAGTGATATATTAGTTTCCTTCCAATCCCTGTACCCACTTCCGTAACATTTGGTGTCAGAAGTGGGATTGGAAGGTAAAATGCCTATTACGCCGAGGGAAGGCATGAGTACTCGCGCTAAAACAGCCGCACAGCAACCACGTGGCTCTGGAGCCGAAGCTTCTGAGGAAGAGATTCCTGGACGTCAAGACAACTCCGGGGTGGCAACTTCCGACGTAGCGTCGTCGTCGAAATCCCAGGTGCCGGATCTCGGCACCTTACTCGAACAGCTGCGCGCTATGCAGGAAGAGCAAGCCCGCCGACAGGAGGAGCAAGCTCGCCGACAAGAAGAGCAAACCCGCCGACAAGATGAGCAAACAGCCATGCACGAGGACCAAGCCCGCCGACAGGAGGAACTGCTGTGCGCTATGCAGAAAAATCTTCTGACGGCTATCACCGAAAGCACGCGGAGGGTTGAGGCTATAGAGACAACCGTGCAAAAACATGAAGACCGCCTCTCCTTCATCGAGGAAGAGGTCAAGAGGATAAAAATAAATGGAGTTCCGGCTTCAGCGACCATAGTAAGTGCATCCTCTTCAGGCGGAAATTTTAAAGTGCCACCTTTTGATGGGACCTCTTCCTGGGCGGCCTATAAATTACAATTTGAAGCTGTGAGAGACTTAAATAGGTGGACCAACAGCCAAGCCAAAACCGCTCTTACTTTGGGACTACGAGACAAAGCTCTGACTGTACTGGAGGCTTTAGGAAGTGAAGCTACCTATGAGCAGTTGCTAGAAGCCTTGGAATCGCGCTATGGGGACTCGCATCTGGAGCATGTCTTCCGCGCTCAACTCCGTGATCGATGCCAACGAGCCAATGAATCCTTACAACAGTGGGCTCTAGAAGTGGAAAAGTTGGTCCGGAAGGCGTACCAATCATCTCCACCATCAGTCATTGACAGCATACTTTTGCAGTCGTTTGTCGATGGTATTTTCGACGCGGAAGTGAGGGCTGCCGTGCGCCTGGATCATCACGGTCAGATCAAGGAAGCCGTTGCGCATGCGCTTGACGTAGAAGCTGTCCGACGAGACCCGAGGAGTGGACGCCTGAGGGAGATTAATTCAACGGAACTGGAGTGGCGAAACCAACGTAGAGCTTTCGTCCCTAGATGCTACAACTGCGGGGAGCGGGGACATCTAAGAAGCGGCTGCCCGAATCGGATTGCAGAGAAACGAGGGACCGATGCTTGTGTACAAGCGTCCGAGAACCAGGAAAACTACTTAAGGCCAGGGCCGAAGGGTTGGCACTGGCCGGTAGACATGAAGCCCCGAAAATTAAGATTCATCAGAGCACGGATGGAAACAGCTTAACCGTTAATGGATCAGTAAATGGAATTCCATGCCCATTGACTTTGGATACTGGTGCGTCACGTACGGTAATTGGGACACAGCTGATAAGAAGAAACGGGAAGATAAACGTTCGGAAGGGAGCTTACCAGCTGACAACGGCTACCGGCCAGCGAATACCAGTAACAGGCAACCAGAAAGTGGCCATTAAGATTGGTGATAAACTTTACTGGCAACAAGCAATCATTGCTGACATTGTGGGTGATTGTATTATTGGCCTTGACTTCTTGAAGGACCATCGGTGCAAACTTGAAGTGTGGAGATGATGAAATACCAATAAGAGGCAGTGGTAAGGGCAAGGTGTATTGCATTAAGAACACAAAATTACTGCCGAGATCACAAACGCTAGTTACAGTAAATTTCAACAAACAAAGTAAGTTGCAACAACGACGGTGGACATTATTGGAAAAAGTGAATAACGAAACTTCGTGGTTGCCAGCACGTACAGTTGTCAACACATCTACAGAAACAGTGGTACCTGTATTAAATTTAAGTAATGAAGAACAGGTATTGAGGAAAGGTACGCTAATAGGACGGAGCGAAGAAATCGTCTGGTTGCGAAATTGTCAAGAAGTCAAAAAGACGGACAGAAGTACAATCGACGTTAACAGTATACTAGAGGGATGTAAGGAAGATTTGACAACTACTGAATTATTGAAGGCGAAGAATTTGCTACGTCGGTTCTCCGATATCTTTTCAAAGAATGGTGATATCGGCAGGACAAGTATGGTACAACACAAAATTAATCCTGGTAATGAACAACCTATTCGTCAACGACCTCGTCGAATTCCTTTTGCCAGAGAAAAAGAGGTGGACGACATGATTCAAGACATGAAGAATAATGAAGTAATTGAACCATCGTCTAGTCCGTGGTGTTCACCAGTGGTCCTGGTAAAGAAGAAGGATGGCTCAACGAGATTTTGCATTGATTATCGCCGACTGAACGACGTGACCAAAAAGGACAGTTATCCATTACCAAGGATAGATGACACTTTGAATACTCTCAATGGCATGAAATGGTTTTCTACGCTTGACCTGAAAACTGGCTATTGGCAAGTAGAGCTGGACCCTAAAGATAAGGAGAAGACCGCGTTTTCCACAGGAAAAGGTCTTTGGCAGTTCAAGGTGATGCCGTTTGGACTTTGCAATGCCCCAGCTACTTTTGAGAGATTAATGGAACGTGTTCTGACTGGGCTACTGGGAGAAACTTGCTTGGTATATCTTGATGACATTATAATAGTGGGGCGAGACTTTGATGACCATTTAAAGAAGCTGGAATCCGTATTTAACAAGTTGAGAAGTGCAAATCTTAAACTAAGTCATAAGAAATGTTCATTCTTCAAACGACAGGTGACTTATTTGGGACATGTAATTTCGGAAAAAGGCGTCGAAACAGATCCAACAAAGATTTCAGCTGTTAAAGATTGGCCTGTGCCCACCGACGAAACACAAGTCCGGTTATGGGACTTTGCTCTTATTATCGTCGTTTTGACAGGAATTTTTCGGATATAGCGAAGCCTTTACATCGACTTACAGAAGAAAAACGACCCTTCATTTGGGATCAACAATGCAAGACAGCTTTCGAAGATCTCAAGAGTCGGTTATGTGAAACGCCCGTTCTCGGATATCCGGATCAGAGCAATGAGTTTATAGTAGACACAGATGCAAGTGACACAGGGATTGGAGGAACACTCTCACAAAAGAAAGAGGATCAAGAAGTTGTGATAGCCTATTATAGTAAATCATTGTCGAAACCAGAACGTAATTATTGTGTCACCCGAAGAGAGCTCCTGGCAGTGGTCAAAACGCTTCAGCATTTTAAAAAATACTTGTTGGGCCGGAAATTTCTAGTCAGAACAGATCATGCAGCGTTGAAGTGGCTATTACAGTTCAAAAATCCTGAAGGACAAGTCGCAAGATGGATAGAACAATTACAGGAGTACGACTTCGAGGTTGAACATCGCAGTGGGAAGTTTCATGGGAATGCCAATGCTTTGTCAAGACGCCCATGTGTTGAAGACTGCAAGCACTGTTCGAAACAAGAAAATAAAGAAAAAGCTACGGTCCGTGTTATCAGAACTGATACAATTGATGAAGAATGGAGCAATGATGCCTTGCGTAAATTACAAGAAGAAGATGAAGACTTGAAACCAATACTTAGTTGGATGAAAGACTTATCTCCACGGCCAGGATGGAGTGAAGTTGCTGGAATGAGTGCAACAACTAAGAGCTATTGGGCGCAATGGAATAGTCTGCTCTTACATAATGGGCTTTTATGTCGAAAATGGGAGAGTGCATCTGGGAAAGACAGTCATCTTCAGACAGTTGTACCAAAGTCAAAGATTGCTGATATACTACGAGCGTATCACGACGGAACATCAGGCGGTCATCTTGGTGTAAAGCGGACTTTAGTGAAGATTCGTCAACGTTATTACTGGTTGCACTGTAAGGAAGATGTTGAAGACTGGTGCAGGAAATGTGCGAGCTGTTCTTCTGTCAAGGGACCACAAACTAGAAGTAGTGGAGCATTGAAGCTATACAACGTGGGTGCTCCTTGGGAACGAATAGCTTTGGATGTGGCCGGGCCGTTTCCAATGACAAATAGTGGAAATCGTTACATTCTAGTAGTAATGGACTACTTTACGAAGTGGCCAGAAGCGTTCGCACTACCAAATCAAGAAGCTATCACTGTCGCCAATAAACTTGTGAATGAAGTTTTCTGCCGATTTGGATTACCTCTTGAAATCCATAGTGACCAAGGCAGGAATTTCGAGTCTCAAGTCTTCCAGGAAACCTGCAAAATTATGGGGATACACAAAACTCGGACTACGCCGTATCGTCCGCAATCTGATGGAATGGTAGAAAAATTTAATCAAACTTTGGAACGGCATTTGGCGAAAGTTGTCGATAGCCATCAGGACAATTGGGACGAGTACATTCCTCTATTTCTTCTGTCATATAGGACGGCAGTTCACGAAAGTACCTCTACCACTCCGGCTCGAGCGAACTTTGGTAGAGAACTTCGACTTCCATCCGATCTACTCGCAGGTTGTCCTCCGGATACGCCTAGCTGTATTTCGGAATACGCAGAAGAATTAAGAAGAAAGATGGAGGAGGTTCACGGGCACATGAGAGAAGAGAATCTGCAAGCTAGTGAGCGAATGAAAACGCGATACGACAGAAGCATTAACTCCAAGTCCTTTGAAGAAGGTTCTGCGGTTTGGCTTCACAACCCTGTTTGACGAAAAGGGAAATCTCCAAAACTACAACCAAGTTGGGAAGGCCCTTATGAAGTAATTACGAAGATCAATGATGTCACTTACAGAATTCGGAAAACGCTAAGAAGTACAGCTAAAGTCGTTCATGTGGATAGGTTGGCACGGTACCACGGCTCTAACGATGCTCGAGACGAGCACGTCTAAGGAGGGGATAATGTGACGCCATGCCTACGTCACCGCACAGACAAACAATGCATAGAAGTTTTTCAAATGAAGATTGACAAGTCACGGTAGCTGAGCGGTTGTGGCGACGGCTGCGAGTCGAATGCCGTGAGTTCAAGCCCCGGCGGACTCTATGGGTTTTTGTTTGTGATTTCGGTGTTTTATAGAAAATTCTAGTAAATGGAGATGATTCTTTACAAAATTCGAATATAATGGAAAGTACTAGATCAAGCAAAATGAATATATAAATTAAGTTGTAGAAGACAATCGAAAAGAATAACGAAATGACGGTCGAAATTCAACAAATTACGATCGAAATTAGGGGTATATAAAGAGCTCCAGACGCGCCTACAGGGCAGTTCAGTGGAAAGTTCTCTCAAGTGAAGAATAAGAAGAAGAAGTGAAAAAGTAGTACAGTGAAGTACAGTGAAGTGAAGTGAAAGTGATTAGTGAGTGGTGCAGTGCTACCGTTGGACTGAGTTAAGTGTAGTCCGCGGGGACAGTGTGGAACAGTGCTACGCGGTTCGTGCAGTACAACTCGTTCTGTGCTGTGAGTGTTACGCGTTCGGAATATTGTGAAACGCTAATAAATCGTTACTCTCGGCAGTGATATATTAGTTTCCTTCCAATCCCTGTACCCACTTCCGTAACATAAGCATGGTAGTGGAAGGATTCTATGCTTCGTGAATAAAGGCTTACAACTATCAGTGTAATCGGCTCCAAGCATTGCTCGAATGCATTTCTTTTGTCCTCTGAACAAATTAGTAATTTCCACGAAGTTGCCCCGTATAACGAACGAACTAAGGAATAGATATCGAGATATCAATTAATGTTTTTAGATTTATGACACGAGTCGCATAGGAAAACATGTTGTTATGAAATACCCAATCACATATTATTTAACAAATAAGCATTTTCACAAGTTAGACTTGTTCGTATTCTAGTAATAATAAAAATCATAACCTACTTTAACACATTTATATACATTTTGTAATACTTAGTGTGGACATCATGATGATTGATTGATGATGTATGATAATTCTTCATTTACTAATTTGTGTACATATAGATCCGAAACACCTGAACCAAGAGCATACCGAGGGTAACTCTTGCCTAACACACACACACACACTAACACATCCCTAAAATTGTAATAGCTTTGGGTGCAATTTTGCTTACACAACGCGTTCGTACAGCTATGTTCACGTTTTCTTCCTTCATAAAATATAAAACTTTTAAAATAATTGATTATTTTAAATTACATTGCGTCAATCCTTAGAGCCTTGACATTTTAAATATACTTATTATCATCAGACTAAAATGAAATTACTTACGATTCTGGAGTTGTAGGTGTCCATCTTCTATCCCCTATATAATAAAATCAAATAAATATTATACTAGAAAGTTAATGTGCAAATTCGGTGCACTGCAACGAGACTCAGTTTACTATAAGTATATTCTTATACGAGTAGTTATCAGTTTATTAAATAACTTCGAATTAAAACAAAAGACAATTATTGTCATAAAAGCATTTATCGTAAATGTGTCGCCTATAACTGGTCTGCCTTAAAGTGCTTCTAACAATGTGATATCATTTCACTGAGTACCGCACGTCGCGACTAATGGTCTGTGCTGACCCGACGATTTCCACTAAGCGTTTTCTGTGCATCAGCTTGTACTTGAACATACTGGTGTGTGCGAATATTATTCAAAATAATGTACCATTATTCGGTGAATAGAACATATTTGAACCGCAGGAATGTTCAAGATAAATAGAAAACTAATAGTGGCATGGAGAGTATACACTTATACAGGTATAATATACACACATCTTTGACCGTTCTTCTACCGACCGACTAGGGAGGCTCTTTAATAGTATAGATTATATGGCTGAAATATATTTATGAAATAACCTAAATATTTATTAATTTTAATTAAATTCTACCATATGCTTATTACTTCATTATTTACTACATTAAGCTACATTTGCGTTAGTTTTCTGATTTATGTTTCAAAAAGTATGTTATCAAATAACAATTATTTGTCCAACGGTTGCGACTTATTTACTATTTAATACAAAGAAATACATTCACGCCTGTAGTAGTCAGTAGAGGCAATTCGATTTACAGGGTTTAGGTATTCACATGTAGATTACGAGACTACCCAATAAATAATATAATTGAATATAAACTAATGAACTTTTTTTAAAAGAGTCATTCAAAGTCGGCCATTGTTCTGCGAAACGAAAAACAAAAACATATAGTTTTTAAATAACGCAAAATTGACTGACCTGTTGGTTCTAGTAGTTAGTAACCCTAACTGCTATTCCAGAGGCCGGCGGTTTGATTCCCATACAGGGCAAATATTTGTTTGATAAGCATGAATATTTTTTATATCTGGGTGTAATTTATCTATAATATGTATATATTTAGAAGTATATAAGTATGTTTATCAACAGTTTGTTATCATAATACAAACTACTTTTTTTCATACTATAGGGGGGGGGGGGGCAGACGAACAGCCGGGTCAGCTGATGGTAAGTGATAACCACCGTCCATGGACACCTGCAACTCAAGCATAAGGGGAGAGAAAAAAGGAGAGGAGGGGTTGGGCCTCCGGAATTCTCACTTTGCTTCACAACCAGTTTTCTGTGGGGCCGTGGCCCATTAAACCTAAGCTCTACCACGTAAAAACGTTGCTTAGTTTGGGATCAGACGGCCATGTGTAAGATGTGTCAAGTTATTTATTTAAATAAATAAAATGAAAATTTCAAATATACTTAAGCGTGTCAAGCTATTCTTTCTTCTTTTCCACTTTGCGCGGAATCAATAGTAATCATCATTATTCTATCATTCTCGAACACTAAATGACTTTAAGAAAGACGCCTGGTAAATTGTGGAGTACAGTAGGCAAAGACATAAGTAACTATTTATACGCAATAAATGACTTAAACTGGCTAAAAGGGATCCTAAACCATTTTTTTTCTTGCTTTCATTGCTTGAGCTTGACACGTGAAAACTTTATTTTGTTTTTATGTCAAACAAGAATTTTATAAATAAAAACTGATGGCGTTCATTTGTTTGAAAAGTGTGCAATGACAAAATCTTGACCGCTCACGTTGTCATCGTATCAAATAAAAAATAGAAATTTTGAATTGAATTTATAAAGAAAACTTGACTTTTGTAGTAAGTTAGTAGTTTAGTTGCCTAATCGTGTTGTATATATATATATGTCGCCGGCTATTAATATGATTCCGTCGTTTACATAAGACGTCATCAGTTTATTGCAAAGGTGAAATGTTTATTGCCGTGTCATTATATAGTGCCACAATATTTCATTGACAATTCAATCACCTCCTACATAATGCCGCGGGAAATTGAAGTATTTAGTTCTGATTCTTACCACGCGCGTCACGTACACTTCTCATCAAAAAAATCGAAACACTTTTAAAATTTAGTTTTGTTTGAATTTTATGTATTTTTTAAACGGTTTTATTTAGCTCACCCCGTTTGTTTTATTTATTATTCTTGGGTCAAATTTAGTAATTCAAATTTCACCCTCTTCCTGTCAACCGATTAATCTGAAATTTTGTATACACTTAGGATTTTGGTGACAATACAATTATGTTTATTCATTATCATTATAAATTCAAGATGGCCGCCGCTACAAAATGGCGGATAATTTATGTTTTATTAATCCCATCAATATGGGTACCAAATGAAAGGGCTCAACAAGCAGAATACAATATACTATAAAAAATTGAAATCCAAGATGGCGGCCGCTACAAAATGGCGGATAACTTAGGTTTTATCGATCCCATCAATATGGGTATCAAATGAAAGTGCTCAACCAGTATAATACAATGTACTATATAAAATTAAAATCCAAGATGGCGGCCTCTACAAAATGGCGGATAACTTAGGTTTTATCAATCCCATCAACATGGGTATCAAATAAAAGGTTTCAACAAGTAGAATACAATTTACTATGCAAAATTGAAATCTAAGATGGCCGCCGCTACCAAATGGCTGATAACAATTTTTTATCAATCCCACCAATATGGGTATCAAATAAAAGGGCTTGACAAGAAGAATACAGTGCACTATACAACCTCAATATTTAAGATGGGCGCAGCCACCAAATGGCGTATAATAATAAGACTTAAATTTAGAAATTGAATCTGTAATTTAGGTATCTGATTAATCCAGCCTGAATCCACCACCCAAGTCAAGATTTTGTATCGTGTTGAGGACTGTGTGGCGTTAGGGTGGCTAAAAATGATACGTCGTTAGCGTTTTCCCCTTGTTTCCACATTCTAGCACTACTTATCACACGTCCATCGTTGTCGGTTGAACAACTGCCTAATTATAGTGTAATATTACAAAACAAACATTTTAATCAACGATTGTAGACAATTGACGTGCCCCACGGTTTTATTTTAGTCTAGTCTATGCATATGTTTATAATTCCCACGACTGTATCTATTTTATTATTTTTTGGTTTTTAGTACATTTATCTTAAACATTGCAATGTATGTTTAACATAAAACCGTTTAACTTAAAAAGTTTTTTTACCTAATTTTATTTAACATTTAACAAAAAATTTTAATAATGCCAGTTAACTGCGGATATTATAAAGTATAATTCATCAAATATCAATGTTTCCCTAAATGGTATGGTTCTGAACATTTCACACAGTACATTTATTACAGCCTGTTGTAGTTTTACTACAGATTTAGGCACCATCGTCGTACCTTTAAGTATTGTTAGAGATGTTTTCAAATAACAGTCTTAAAAAATGTACATATAAATTTGGTAGGAGGATTATTTAAAGGGACACTATTGTAGCGACAGTTTAGAAGGTACGTTAATAAACAGATGGTTGTGGTGTATGAATGAAGTAACATGAGGCGACGAACATATGTATATCCAACATAAAAGACAAGCTTCAGTGTACAATAACTTTTTTGGATTTAATTAATATAGGTGTAGATTATACCTGTGGATATACCACAACAAAAGTAAATTTGCTTTGCTTTAGTTGAATAAATAGTTCTTTTCGATTACAAAGTACAGCTTCCTTCTAAAGCGTAAGAACTACTTCAGACTGAAATCTGTATGCGAAAGAAAGTGCAACTCCCATTTAGTTATATAAGTATTTAAAACATTTCAGTTTACTTAGCGGAAACATTAAAACAGTGCTTTTATACAAACACCTTGGCACATTATTTATTTAAGAATAAATAAATACATTTCGGAAGCCTTATAGCTGGGTATGGGTGTACTTTGTTGAAGAGAGGTTCCTCAAACTGCAAGAAAGTACGTACAATGATAATACTTTTCATGATGTTAAATCCGTGTTTCGGTGCTCGTCATTAGCAGTAACTGGTAATGGGCTGTTACGGATGCATTATTTTTAAAATTTTTAGCTTTTTTCCGCAATTAGCTTAAGCATCCTATGAAATTGTCACATTATCATGTTTGTAACAGAAGAATAGTCTAAAAATGTTTAAGCAAATAAATATATACATATATTGAATTTTAATTTGACACCTAGCTTTATTGTGTTATACAAATCATATTAGACATGAAAACCTAAGTGCCTGCTTTTCTCTTACCCTACACTACACATACTTTTTATTGTTCTCTTTAACTTTAATTAATACGAAAGTGAGGGTTGATACATTTAACTGCCAGACGTTTGGCCTCCTCACAATGTACCTTATAGCGGTAAATGTAATATCAATTGTTGATTCCAAGTCTCCAAGTCCTTTAGAAGTTTTCTCATATATTCAATTTTTACAATATTTTATACATTCGATATTTCTGTCAGACGCAATATGGCAATACACCCAGTACTATTAATGTAGGCATTCTGTAAACAAAAATTGTAAAATGTCCTTCCATTTTTCCCAGAATAAATTGTAACATGTATTTTGTACTCCCAATTAAAAGCATTTCAGTAGTTAACATATGAATAAATATATTTTCCCAAACACGAGGATTCACCATCAAGCGTTGAGTACTAAGAGAAAGTGATATTAAAGGTTATGCACAAGTCAGGTACTCCTGGGAAATTATTTACGTTTGACGGACGATAGCCATTTAATTTAATATTTTATGTAACCTTTGTTTTAAATTACTTTTTTGTTGTAGCCTTCTACTTGAAGAAGAAAAATGTAACTCACTGTGACTTTGAGATCCCAATTAAGGTAATCTTAGTAGAAATGTTTAAAAAGCCATTAAAAGCAAATGTTTGAAAAGTGTGTTGTCCAATTGCCTGAGCTGTTGCGATACCTCTTAGCTCAAGACCCTATCTATTTTTCTTGCACAAATCTCCCTTTATTGCTTATTGGCAGGCACACAGCAGCCAGTTAAAGAAACTAGCCAAAACTCTCTTACAATGCAAACATAGCAAGTTCACATTGCAACAACACTAACAAAAGTTTTTGCACAGAAAATTAATGCATATGAATGTACTGTTTATTCAATATATGTGTAATTCTCATATCCGCACCGGGCGTGAATAAATTGCTAAGTCGACTTGCGTGTATTTTTTTACATCATAATAAGCATTAAAATTGCTTAATTTATATTGTGAATAAATGAGTATGTCGATGGATTTAACTGTGCATGGAACTATTTCCTTTATTTTAAATCGTGTAGTAAGCAATGAAGGCAATCTGTAGCCATTCTCTACATAGTTTTGTTACTTAAACTGTTTGCTTAAACAGCTTGCTTTAAATAGATTTAACAGTTGTTTATAATAAACTACGGTAAAATCTGTTACTCCCCGTTTATTATTTGGATAGAAAATATTTATTTTTCAATACTACACTACTTTTACACCTCTACGTTGACAGGACATAATAGTTTATTAAAGCTATCAAGTATCGAGGTCACCAACAAACGTGTTACGGATGGGTGCAGATTTTAATTTTTTTTACAATTCTATGTAGTGAAATATGTTGTATTCCCGCAGCTCTGGCCACTTTCCAAACTACATACATATATCTCTGCTGCTACGTAACAAATATTGGTCGTAAGTCCGGGAGAGGCATATAAATTTACAATATTTAAACTATTGAAGTTAGTTCATAAAATAAACGGACCATTAATGTTTTTAAAGTTTGATGCTGGAAATTTAAATAATAAATTAATAGTAATTATTAAAACAATATAATAACAAATAAAAAAAAGAATAATACAGACATAATTAATTAATACTTAATTTTAGAAAATTTTCGCTTGCTACATACATATATTATATTTCCAACAGATACGACCATAAAGTCTTCCAAAAAGAGTAGTAATTCTCACCTAAAGGGCTGGCAACGTACTAGAAACTTTTAAATGGCGGGTGAACATATTAAGAATGTATCGTAATAAGTCCTGAAAAACGAAAGTTTTCTTTTCTGGGATAGGAGCCATTAGAGCTGTCAGGTCACTGATGGTAAGTGACAACCGCCGTCTATGGACACCTGCAACTCGAGAGTCATAAATGCGCTGCCCGCCTTTGAGGGTGATGATGGATAGGGGATGCGGGGAGGGGAAGAAGAGAGGAGGGATGAGGGGAGAGGAAAGAGTAGAGGAGGAATCGGGCCTCCGGAAACCTCACTTATGTCAGGTATTGCAACGCAAGCGTTGCTTTTTAACCGGTTTTCTGTGAGGCCGTGGTATCGCACCGGTCGAGCCGGCCCATTCGCGCCTGAGCATGGCTCTACTACTATTATACTTTGTTGAAATTCTATACTTTATAAGATGCTCTTTTTCCATCTATTATGCTCTTGCAGACAAAGCTTTATGTTTATTATGTGTTTTTTACGAAAAAAAAAATACGATAGATATACACGTAACGTTCCAAGATGAGGATAGATACGGAGTGTTCTCCCTAGACCTAAACATAAAAATAAAACTAGCACTATCGAATAATTTTTCAATGCGAATGTGTTGTACTAACCTACGCAGCCTACGCGATTATTTCAAGAGGCGTCAAAGAAGTACAATATTCGTATACTGTCATATAGTATGGCGATACTAAGAATAACATGAACTCCAGTCTCGTTTATCAGCTAAAGGGGTAATTCTTCAATGGATCAGGGCCACATCAACTCACTCGGTAACGATGCCACTGAAGAGCTAGCAGTCAAGGGATCTACAACGCCAGTGGCAGGTCCCACCACACTGCTGCCACTACCCTTTAAAATGTATCACTCCTCGGTAAGGAAAAGGAATTGTGAAACACACATTAGCCGTTGGAACACATACACAAGGCCGCAGACGATCCAACTGGTACTGACAGAAGTATTACCACGTCTATCGTGTGGCCTTCTTTAAAATGTAGGATGGATGCTGTGCTCCTTGAAGGAGCTAGGCTGGCTTAACTAGTCAGCCTCCTGAACGCATAATGAACCGACCATGAGTCTAAATGCGGAAACGGGTCCCTTTATCATTACCATAGAGAGAACAAGACTATGCCTTATTAGCGCAGAATCAAAGCTAAAATTTTGGCATCGGTGTGTTGAAACGGTAGCTGCAAACAGAAACATTTAAAATTTAAAATTATGAATATTTCGAACTAATAATGACTTCTATTTTGTTTTATCATACAATTCATTATTTGAATAATAAAGAGAAATGAACACTAACAAAATTAAAAAGATAATAATAAAAAAAAACGAATAGCAATATATTTTAATAATTCGTAAGAAAATAAATTAAAATTATATAAAATATAATCCATCAGCAATTCAAACTTTATTAACAAGATTCTAGATTTCAGCTTAGATATACAATGTTTTTAAAACTATTAATTTTTTTAAGTGATTTTAATGAGTCTTTTGTCCAACACTATGTTGTAAGCTGGAACGGATGCCGGATGCGGATGATGAGCTTGATGCGCAACAAACTGTTGCTAAAACTTGTACTGGTCATTTATGATACTAGTTTATCATTCATAGTTCTATACTTTAGTGATTTTTTTGTACAATGTGCATAAGAAAAAGGTTCGTAACACTTGCTTATAGCTTGGGTCATTTCAATAAATATAACTTAACTATAAGGACCAAATTAGTTGGCGTTTTAGAAATTTTTAAATAAAAAGCATATGAGGAGGCATCTGTTTGTATATATAAGCTAAATGAGTAGTATATTATTAAAAGAATCGTCAAGAGAGAGTTAACTATAAGATCACTGATTGCAAAACATTTACTTAAAATCATTTAATTTACTTAAAGAGAGCAAGACCAATCACCTCATTGAATTACACCGTACGCTACCTTTCTAGTTAATAGTTAAGCGACACTTTTATTCAAGAGATGTACGTGAAACGATTAAAAAATCAAGAGTTATAAAAAGATTTAAATAGTCTGCTACGCGGAATCAAATTTTAAAAATCGCAATATAAACAACACCAGTAAAATAGACATGTGGACTGTCTTACAGAATAAAGATAAGATAGTTTTATTTGTATATATATGTAACTAGTAGTAAATATATGTATCGAATATAAAATATACTGGAGAGTAAATAGTTTACTCAGCTATGTCTCTCAAAGTTTAGCAATATCGTTAGGAAATTATCAAGGGCTAAGACGATCAATCGCGTTGGTTTGTGTGTCACTGGCTACAACGTTTTACACCTCTTCATTATGTACAAAGTAATATTATCAAATGAGTATTTATACGGTAAACAAAATCTAACAATTGTCTGTATACCAGTCAAATCTCTCGGTATGACAAATTTTACAACCCTCCTTCTTAGTTCGGAATTCATTTAGACTTATAATCTTGGAACAAGATGGGCATTCTTTATTGTTTTGACTTATTTATTGTTTCATTCAACAACTTTTTTGATAACAATATATCCTATAAGTGTCATTATAAGTGAAGTTCGAGTAGGTATTACATAGGATGATAAAATAGATAACGCAATTAATATAAACAATCTTTATAAATACATACATCTAACATACATATTTCATTTTTATTAAATATTTGTTTAGGTATATGACAATAATAAATTTAATGTCATCTAATCTATTAAAAAAGTAGCTGATTATAATTTTAATTAGGAACATCCTTCTTTTTCAATTCTCAATTCCGCAAATACCAGCTGTCCTGATCTCACCGAGGACCAAATTATTAAGATTTAACGCCTTCAAAACTTTGCAAGAAGTTCATTTTGGATCTCGCAAATTTTCTGAATATCGGAATACGCTCAACTGGTTACTCATTTGTCTTCAATATTCAATATTCACATCCTTTCACTATTGTATAATATACTGTTCAATCCCAAAACTAATTTTCATTTATAAGAACACTTCAAATTCTTACACGACACGCAATTAAGATTCGAAGATTTTGACTTTGAAAATTCTGAAGCGTTGTAATGACTTTTATGGACAGTTGTTAAGGCATTCAGCCCGTTAATACGAATCTGCAGCAGAGGGCGCTGTTGGGCCTGTACCATTTTCGTCGAGTTATGACGTCACAGTGCGCGAACCAATCACAGACGATCGTCGCGTGATATGCAGCCAACCGCGCGTGTGAAGAGAATTCACTTTTTTCAAAGCACTCGACCCTCAGACGCTTAGATGTTAAAATATAATTTTTGTAATTAATTTGTTTGCTATTACACCAGTTGAAAAATCAAAAGTCTTGGCTATTTATTTCAAGCAGTCGCACCTACATAATTTTGGTCCTACGTCGCTGGATGCAAGAAAAGAATCAGCAGAAGAAGAAAGCCGAAGTCACCATCACCAGACACCCTGAACGCATTACGGAGACGAGAAGACATCCTGCCGTAATCCATACGCAGTACGCACCCGCTACGCAAACCCTATTCGTAGTTGCAGCCACGAACCTCGGGCGTGGGTGTTGTTGTCTGTTTTCGTCGTATTGGTGATTGTAACCGTAAGTACTCTTTGCTATCCTTACCTTCCAAAATGCCGAAGCATGACCTGGCTGATGATGGTACTACCCTTGGAGACCTAAATAAGCGCAGAGGTTCAATTAAGGGTAGATTGTCAATTTTCAAAAATTACATTAATTCGTTTGATTCGTTAAATATAACTCATTTAAAACGCGCAGAGTTAAAGTTACGTTTGCAAGGCACAAAAAACTTGTATAACGATTTTAACGATGTTCAGAATAAAATAGAATCGTTAATCCCGGAGTCTGAGGAACAACTATTAGCTCGTGAAACATTTGAAAATGATTATTACAGTGTTTTAGCGAAAGCTGAGTGTATGATTAGCGAAGATGAACCTCACGATAGGTCCGTGGTCACTAGTAACACGAACCCCTGCGTAAAGTTACCCACTATTTCGCTCCCTTCTTTCGACGGTAAGTCTGAGCAATGGTTAGACTTTCGCGATACGTTTCTCGCTTTAATTCATAATTCTAAAGCAATTTCAGACATTCAAAAGTTTCATTACCTAAAATCATCTTTGCAAGGTAGTGCGGCGGTGGTACTCGAAGCAGTTGAGTTTTCGGCCTGCAACTACCCTATTGCGTGGGAATTGTTGACCAATCGTTACGATAGTAGCAAACTTATTTACATAATCATGTCAAATCGCTTTTTAACATTCCCAGCGTGAATAGAGAATCGTCGGTTGAGATTCGTAAACTTATTGATACCGTACTTAAAAATATTCGCCCTTTGAAATTAATCGGTGAACCTACAGAATATTGGGATACCCTGGTTATTTATTTGGTCGTGTCTAAATTGGATCTCACCACCGAACGAGAGTGGAAACAGCACCAGAACTTGTTATCATCCTGCGATTCCAAACCAAAAAATTAAATTAAACGATTTAATGAAATTCTTAAGAGAAAAAGCCGACATGTTAGATACAGTAACACAATCAAGCTCCCCTCAATCATTTCATCACAATCGTCATGTTAATAATACACAAACACATTCAAAGGTTCGCTGTAATGTGGTTACTAATAATTCTAACAAATTAAAATCACAAAGGAATTTGAACACTAAAACCTGTACTATGTGCAACGCAAATCATCCGTTGTATTCGTGTACACAATTTTTAAACTTAAACATTAATGAAAAATTTAAATTCATACAGGACAACAAGTTATGTGAAAACTGCTTAAAGTTCGGTCATACAGTTACAGACTGCCGATATGGCACATGCCGAAAATGTAACAAAAAACATAATTCGTTAATTCATCGCGATGAGCACTACATAAACGGCGAAGAGATGCGCACTGTGTCGCTTGCGTCTTCTAATGAATCATCCGTAGCTCGCCACTCGCCTTCTCTTCACGATCAGGTAAACAACAGCACACTTATACACACGCCTCATACGCATACACTATTCACACAATCATCTAAGCAACCCGTTTTGTTGTCAACTGCAATCGTGAAGATAGCCGATAAAAATGGTATTTATAGTGAGTTTCGAGAGATACTAGACAGCGGTAGTGAACGCAGTTTTATAACACAAAAAGTATGTACAAAACTTCAATTAAAATGTTTATAGTCCACTATACAAATAAATGGTGTAGGCAACATAATTACAACAACTACACAATTATGTGATGTACATATCAAATCAACTTGTAGTTCCTTTTACCGACGTATTGCATTGGGATATTTTGGAGGAAGGAAAGATGCGTCTATCTAATGGGCCATACCTCCAAAATAAAAAAACTAGGCTGAATCGTATCGGGGTCTGTTCATCAAATACAAAATACGCGAAGACAACAAAACGTTTCGTGTAATTTTACGATTACAGATACACACAATTTAGAAAAACAAGTACGCATGTTCTGGGAGATAGAAGAATTGCACAGTCTTAAATCGGGTGACCCGCGCAGTTCAGATGAACGTCAGTGCGAAGAACACTTCCTAAAAACAACAACGCGCGTTGGTGGAAGGTTCTGTGTTCGCATTCCGTTTAAACAATCACCTGCTACATTAGGCGAATCGTATTCGCTAGCGGAAAAACGGTTTTTTGCTTTAGAAAAGCGCTTACAACGCAATCCCGGTTACCAGCAGTTATACAAAGACTTTATGCACGAATACGCAAAATTGGGTCATATGAGTCGCATTACATCATATGGAAACCCACATTATTTTATGCAACACCATGCAACACCATGGCGTGTTCCGTGAGCACAGTACCACTACCCGTTTGCGAGTGGTATTCGACGCCAGCGCAGTGACGTCAAGCGGAAAGTCACTCAACGATTTACAACTAATCGGAGAACCATTACAGGGAGATTTAGTTTCAATTTTATTAAGATTTCGCGAGAATAAATATGTCGCCTGCGCTGACGTCGAAAAAATGTACAGACAGGTGCTCATTCATCCTGATCAGCGCGATTTGCAATTAATTTTGTGGCGTGATAATCCCTTAGAAGACATAGGAATATATCAATTAAATACCGTTACGTACGGCACCGCCTCAGCGCCGTTTTTAAGCTGTAGGTGTTTAAAACAATTAGCACAGGAAAGCATGATCCCCGAGGTAGCACATATGATAAAAAATGATTTCTACGTTGACGATTTAATTAGTGGTGGGGATAATATAGATACTCTATTATTCATGTGTGCAGAAGTCACAAAAACGTTAAACACAGGGTGCTTTCCTCTCCGTAAATGGGTTTTTAATTTCGATCACGACAAATATAGTTTCAAAGATAACTCGATACAACTTACGTTGGGTGAACACACTCACAGTAAAACGCTAGGCCTAGGGTGGCAAAATAAATCTGATAACTTGCATTTTCATACACAAATTGATGAGGACAATCGATATCCCACTAAACGCACAATTTTATCTACGACATCGCAAATATTTGATCCTTTGGGATTGTTAAGTCCAACTATAATCTTAGCTAAGATTATACTACAAAGGTTGTGGCGCTTACATGTGGATTGGGACGAACAAATACCTAACGATATAGCGATGACGTGGTCTAAATTCGTAAATAATCTTTCATATCTTCATAAACTAACTATCCCACGTTATGTTTATTGTAATAACGCAATACGCAAAGAATTGCATATATTTACAGACGCATCGCAGGTGGCGTACGGTACGTGCGCCTATATACGTAGTATAGATATCGAGTCGTCTGTGGAGGTTCATTTGTTATGTTCTAAGAGCAAAGTCGCACCGCTGAGTCCCACAACTATACCTAGATTAGAGTTGTGTGGAGCTCTGCTCGGTGCCAGACTGTACTCTAAAATAAAGGAGTCGTTCAAAGGTCACTTCGACAAAGTGATTTTTTGAACTGATTCTACAATAGTATTAGGCTGGTTGCAAATGTCCCCTAATTTACTAAAAACGTATGTACAAAATAGAGTTTCTGAAGTAAATGAACTGACAAATGACTTTCCATGGCGACACGTTAGCGGCAGATAAATGATTAATGCACGCGGGTCCACAATTACTTTTATATTCACTTAGAGAAAGGTGGTGGCCTATAGGTGGACGAAACTTAGCCCGAACCGTCGTTCAGAAATGCATTGTATGCGCACGCATGCGAGCTAAAGCGGTAACGAGAATAATAAAATCATATATTTGTTTATTTATATGCTTTGCTACTCGTGCAGTTCATCTGGAACTAGTTGGTGACCTATCAACGGATGCTTACTTAATGGCACTTAAGCGGTTTGTGTCACGGCGCGGCAAACCGAGCACTATTTCCTCAGACAATGGGAAAAACTTTGTAGGATTAATGAATAATTTTTCTAAATTTTTAATTGATTGTTCTGAATACATTAAAGACTATGCGGCCTCTCAAAACATTGAATTTAAATTCATCCCACCTTATGCCAGTCATTTTGGAGGGTTATGGGAGGCAGGAGTTAAAAGTTGCAAACATCACCTGCGGCGTGTGATAGGCAACGCACACTTAACGTACGAGGAGTTCAATACGGTGCTGACACAAGTCGAAGCTGTATTGAATTCTCGCCCTCTTAGCCCTATGTCAACAGATCCTGAAGACTTGCAGCCACTCAGTCCAGCGCATTTTTTTATTGGTCGTTCACTGACAGCTCCTGTATGCGAAACCATAGATGAAAGGCCAACGACCCTATTGACCAGGTATCAACGAGTGGAACAGATACGCCAGCATTTCTGGAGCAGATTTTCGAAAGAATACATATCTGAACTGCAAACTCGATTGAAGTGGAGGGAACACGCGGACAGCTTAGCCGTGAACACTCTGGTGTTGATCAAAGACGACAACCTGCCCCCTCTGAAGTGGAGTTTAGGCCGTATCATCAGAACGTTTCCCGGCAAGGACGGCATATCCCGAGTAGCTGACATTCGCACAAAGGATGGTACAGTACGGCGTGCATTTTCAAAGATCTGCATTTTGCCAATTAGTGAGGAGTAAGTTGAAAGACGCTTCTTTCAAGGTGGGGAGGATGTTAAGGCATTCAGCCCGTTAATACGAATCTGCAGCAGAGGGCGCTGTTGGGCCTGTACCATTTTCGTCGAGCTATGACGTCACAGCGCGCGAACCAATCACAGATGATCGTCGCGTGATATGCAGCCAACCGCGCGTGTGAAGAGAATTCACTTTTTTCAAAGCACTCGACCCTCAGACGCTTAGATGTTAAAATATAATTTTTGTAATTAATTTGTTTGCTATTACACCAGTTGAAAAATCAAAAGTCTTGGCTATTTATTTCAAGCAGTCGCACCTACAACAGTCTCTCTCTCAGTCTTCGCATTGATATCTGGAATCTTGTTATTGTTTTCCTATCTCTTATTTATGCATTTTCAATGTATTCTGAGTTTTTAATTTTTTATTGATTTTTTAGTTTTTAATAGAAAATGTAATAATGTATGTATGTTTATTTATATGAGTTTGTATGTAACAATAGTATTAATTACACAATACTCTGGAAACTTCGATCTGTAAATTGCATAAAAATCTAAATCAAAATCATTTTTCCAATTAAACCAATCATAGATATTTTCGAATTGGCAAGAAAAGAAGTCAGTCGTGAAGGTAGTTTGCCTGTTCCACTACGTAGATCATATGGAAGAAGCTCATACAGGGGAAATTGAGCGTTTGTAGAATTGTTAGCTATCGTCAAAACCCCTGTCGATCAAATTTAAATTACCTCGACAAACGCTCTAGGTATATCCAGCCACTAGAAACCCGACGCATATATTTTGGTTTAGTATGTTTTTACAAAATTTTAAGTTTCAATATTAAATGTAGTGCTCGTAGAGCTATGCATACGAATGTATTCGCCATACAAATTTATAAAAACTAATACACTACAACTTTTTTTTTCTAATTATGTCACATTTCTAACTTTAGATCATGAGAATAATATCAATCCATATAAACTTTATTGTTAATGTGTTTTTAGGTCTCTTTTCGGTCTGGGGGCAGCTCTCAGAGCTAGTAACAGAAAACTCTTTTCATCTGTAAAATTTATTCATACGGCACGTAGTAGTTTTGTATTCCATTCGATCGATAAACTTTTTTTGACACCCTACCACGCATTATGAATAATTACACCCAGGCACAGAACAAATGATCATGCTCATCACACATATATTTGTCCTGGGTGGGAATCGAACCTACGACCTCTGGTTCAGCAGTCAGTGTCGCTAACCACTAGACTAACAGATCAGTTATTTACTTATTACTTATGATTACGTTCTATTTATAGACTTATAAACTCTTGTTTTTTATAGAGTAAGAACTTCAAACAAGACAATGAACGACGTTAACAAAAACTGCTTTTCTGGCAACATTGTAAGCTAGCTACAATAGCGGTGTGTAACTTAGACTAACCTTCTGTCTTCTTCTCAAACCAGCATAAAAATAACACTACAATGGTTACATTGTAGTGTTATTTTTACGACTATGCGCAGTACAAGGTCTACTGTGCTTTCACTGCGCATAGTATGTTAGCTAAGAGAAAGTTGGAATTCAGACGATATGGTCAAAATTAAGTAGGAAGTCCGGCTTCACACCCTAAAGTAAAGTCTAAATGTCACTATTACGTAATAAATGTTTTCTATAGAGCTGTAAAGCTGAATCAGCCTTTTTTTACTTTAAATGAACCCTTCCTTCAAACTCTAATCAATTACTCGAAGTCCTATAAAGAAATTGGCGTATCGAAGCTTTAATAGCGCCCGATCCTGATTCAATTAACTCGCTCTCAAAATTGGAATGGTTTATTGCTCTAAAGCTTTTTACTTGTGTAGTTTTAAAAAGTATTAAACACTTTCTAACCAGTAGAAAGTTTTTAATAATTCAAGACGGACATGATAAACTTTATATATCATGATATAAGCTTTAGTTAACAGAAACGGTTAAGCAGAAATTTCTAGTCGGATAAATAAGGTGTATAAGAATATAGTAAGTACCTTGTATAATATGAGTATCAAAATATTTAAATGAATCTATTAAAATCTGTATTTATATAAATACCAGCTTTTCCCCGCGCCTTCATCCACATGATGTTTTACTTTAATTTATAAGTTTCATTCGGTGATGAGTCCCGAACACCTTTTAAACTTTTTTCACTTACAAAAGGGATTTTTTTTTCCAACTCACGATCCCTCTCTCTGTTGATAACATAACAGGTTGTTTAGTTGATTGGGTGTATAAACAGATTGTGTTATGCGTCTTTATTTATTGGATCCGGTTTACTTGCAGCTATCGGGACACAAGTGATACGGTGCGCACCTCTTCCGTGTTTCACTCCTTCGCACTGTCATGATTAATAATTGTATTATATTATATATACAGGACAATCTTTCAGTGTATGACTGGACTGCAGGCAGTTTTCGTATAAGTGTATAGCGTGAAATAATTAAAGCTTATCGTGCAAGTTTAGGTGCAAAAAAAATATAAACACGAATATAGCGGATGGTTTTCGTCACATTTAATGCAGTTATTCATGCATGCTTTCTTTTGTAATTAGATGTGTTAGTTATTTCTTCGCTTAACAGTGTATCTTTGAGTGTGTGTTAGAATTATTACACTTGTGATCAAAAGACTGTAAGGAGCTAGGCTTTGTGTGAATAACTGATATGGTTTCTAAAATATCGGCATTTTCTCTTAGTCATTTAATTATTTGTTATAATATCATTTTGTAAGACGAATCGCTAGAAGGTAATAATATTTTATATTTTGTTTCCACTCGCGTTCTGTGATGGTATTCAATTTAGATATAACTTAATAGATGATAAGCATGTCCCAGTGCTCTGTGGGTTCACTTCCACACAAATATAATGCGATCTTTAATATTGTGTCGATAAGCTATGCAAGCAGCAAAGCCGGTGATTCTTTATTGATACTAAACAGTGACCTGACGTGGTTATATATCCGAAGTTTATTGTTGTTGTAGAGATTAGTTATTATTTCCCAGACAATAGAATAGTTACTCGCCGAAAATTCAATGGACTCGATGACTAAGTATGCACGAACCTGTGAAACATTTGTATATCTGAGATTTCTTTCGTTTTATTTACTAAAGCCAAAAACGTATCACGAAAATCTAAGCACTCTTCATATTTACCATTGAAGGTAGGGAGCGATATAGTAGGTAATTTAATAGATTTATGTTTATGCTATAAAACACTGTGTTCATAACGAAACAAATGAGAAATTGCGTATGATATTTATTGCAGCTACAACGCGGTATATATATACATATATATATATTTATAAATTTGGTAATGAAGTTAACTTTTTTTAATTATTTCATTCGCAATTTAGTTTTTAGAGAAAGCTTCGATACATTTGCAAACATAAGTTATTGTTACTTTAACGTATTGAATATTTCCAAAAAGTAATATAATAAGAATGACGATTTGATCGGCGTAAGCACACTGTAATAGTCATTTTAAAGGTTTATATCTATGATTGTCCAATTGAACCAAAATTGTCTCAGTAATACATTCTGGCCGGATTGTAAATATAAAATTAAAAAATAAAAAAGGGAAGGAGAATCCAAAGGTAATTATAAAATACTTACTTTAATTTCTTCAATTCGGCGATATGGGTACTGTGGTGCTCAAGCAAGTCAGGGTCGCAAGCCTATAACTCTAACGGATTAAATAAATAAATAATGCGTTTATTTAAAAGCCTTGCTTTCTCTTTTTCATTCTTTCATTATTTCTTATCCTCCAGCTCCTTTAACGCTAGTAGCGTTCGATAACAACTTCGTGTAATACATCCAATTTTGTTTAATAATCTCGGTGCCATGCGTAAATATGATTTAGTCCACAGTAGCCTAGTCTATGCCTCTCTGTTAGTTCACTCACAGAGGTAATGAATCGGTATTAGATACGTTTTAAACTGGATGACGCTATTTAAAAGTCTTATATTACTATAACCTATAGAGTTTCTAAGTTGAAGACTTCGTCTCATCTCTTCTAATTTTCGTGTCATGGCTTTAATATACAATTACGCGCTCTAATTGGTAATTAACTTATACTCCTACTAGTATTTCATACATGTCTGAGAATGGCTAGTTAGAAACATAGGACTATCGGGAATGCGACGCTAACGTACTCGATCTATTGTATAAACTCCCATTTATACCGTTATAAGTTTATTTAATGTTTATAAGTTCCCATTATGGCTGTTACTAAATTTGCCGCTTTTTAAATAAGTGAGACCAAATTATAATTAAAATAACGTATATATATTATCTATATATTCAATAAAAATCTATGTCAACAGTTGTTAGAGGTCTTACTATTTTAAGACGGTAAAGTAATAATTATTGGACACTTCATTACATTTAACTATTGATAACTCTTTAATACATATCTATCTTCAAAGAACAGTGCTTTTTCCCATTTTCCCAAAATTGGAAAAAGCGCTGTTACTTCACAACCGGTTTCTGGATTGTTTTGGCTTTGCTTTAGAATTTATACATAATTTTTGTAATCGTTACTTATGTGAACTGATACTTTTTTTCTATTTAGGTTCTTTATTAATAACTTATACCACTAACAAGTCACTCTAAATCTATTATTATTAATTATTTATGCAATCTCTCTCGCGTGTAGATTTTAAGCAGAGATACCGCCATTGTCAAGTATATTGAGAGAAATAAAAAAAACGGTAAACAATATACATATATTTTTGTTGCATGTCAGCATCCAAATTTTTATTGATGCCACTTTCATTTGCAAGCTGTTCCGTCTCATAGGATTCATCCTTTTCACAAACTTCATCACGCTTATTTCTTATTTTTTTAGATTTAATTGCTAATGGTTAGTGACCCTGCTTGTTCGATTTCGGGTTTTAACATTTATTCAATTTTATTTTTATTGAAATATCAAGTGTACATGGACAGTCCCATGTCCCATGTTAATAATAAAATAAAATAATAATAAAATCATAATTGTCTTATGTTGCAACGTTAAAAATCTCTTTCAATTTCGGTTTTCCATTTCTAAGATTTGCTGACATAAATAAAATCTTTGAAATCGTTCAATTTGAACGACGAATGTTTACAAAACATTATCCTAAAGAATATAATTAAAATGCCAAAACAATATCACTGCTAGTTTGAAGGTTTATTCTCCCGCTACACACTAGCTGTTGTAAAAAAACACATATAGTCTGAACTAGTTGTTAAAAATTTCAAAGAAAATTTAATTCAAATTCATTTCGAAGGTCTCTGAGTATCGCAGTTATTATTTAGCCTATAGATCAAATAAATACATTTATCATAGGTATCGCCACATGAAAACATAGTATGCTATTAAAAGTAGGGAAGGGAAGGGAAGTCTTAATAGAAACGTAAAAAAAGTGTATATTTTATAAAATTAGTAGTAAACAGACATTATTATGATAAGCTCTACCCGACAAGTGACGGCGAGTCGTGGGGTGATGAGACGTGGCGGGATTGATAAGTTTCGTACTGGTAACTTCTGTTGGATCGAGAAAGGAATAACATCATGCTTGCTGTTATTTTCAAAATTTGATAGTTTATGGCTACAGTCATGTCTGTTACTCACATACTTAAGTCGGCAGAACGTGTTAAGTTTTTTTTATTATTATGTTAAAGTGTTTTTAATGTAAACGTTTATACATCTGACAAATTTGTATTTGGAAGAGACAATAAACATCAAGTAAAGTTATGCCAACACCTGTATGGTTAGTGAACTAAGTCAATGTCAAAAACAATTGATAACTAAATGCGAACTTGTTTAACAATTTAATTTATTATAAATTGATACAAACAGTCTGTTACATTTATTTTTCGTAACGAATTAGTTATAGTTGAAATAAATATAGAATTAGCCTCTACTGAGTTCCCATCTACATATACATACATATCATCATCATCCACCATCCATTCTCTTCAGTAACTATGTAGAATACAACAATCTTGATATTAAACTGTTTTTCCCCCTTTAGACCAAGGGAAGGATATGTTTTTCATATTTACCATTACAGTGTTAAGGCTAGACAGTGATATAAGTAAAAGTGTGAGGTGTCATTTGTCTGTAATACATCTTAATATATCATCATCAACAAAAGAGACAAAATGAACTGAAATGAAATAAGTTATTAGTTAATTTATTTTATAATTTTTCTTGTTTCCCATTTTCGTATCCCAGTATAGAATATAATGATAAACTACTCTAAAAGTCGTCGTCTACTTTATAGTCTCCTTAAAAAACAATCCTGGTCAATAAATACACATTTTCTCCTTAAGGATCGCTACACTTCAGCTAAGCCCTGATACGTATCATATTCAAAGAAAATATCGCATAGTTAGGTTTGAAAACAATAGGGAAAGGTATATAAGGGAAAGAAAGTTTATGTATATAATAAAAAATGTCTCAACACAATGAGGTCTCGGCTCAGTAGAAGTGTAGCCTTAGGGCTTTGATACCAGCTTTTCAATATTTGGTCACTACTACTGTCCAGTAGTAGTGACCAAATATTGAAAATCTATAATAATATAATATCTAAAAAAAATTTGGTTTTGATCACTTATTCTACTAACTAATTACTGAACGAATCATATTATATTCTGCAGAACTAAACCTTATTAGTCACTTTTTTATCTCGAACAGCTATGTCTGTCACAGTGAGTGAACAGATGCTGCAAATTCGAAGTATTAAATTTTCGTGTGCGGATGCCAGCTTTGTCAGAACTTTAAGTGTTTTGTATTTGTTCAAAACTTGTCAATGTTTGTAAACTGAGAAATACAAATAAGAAGCTTGGTCTCTGAGACGTTTAAACGCCGTCACGTTACTACGAGTATAAATAATTTACTAAATTGCTAAGTTTTTATAGTACAGACTAAAGATCTCTTAGAATTCAGCCTTTCGTCATAATTTGAGTTGACTCTAGCCGTATCTGATCTAACATCCAATCGTTAGTTCACTCAGCAGTGACCCAAGGGTGTTCCCATTTTATAATATGTGATTTCCCTGTGAGAAGCAAACAGTTTGTCAGTGGTAGAGCCATGCTTAGGCACGAATGGGCCGGCTCGACCGGTGCGATACCACGGCCTCACAGAAAACCGGTTGTGAAGTAACGCTTGCGTTGCATTTCCCCGAATTGAGTGAGGTTTCCGGAGGCCCAATTCCTCCTCCCCCCTTTTCTCTCCCATATCTCCTTTCTCCTTTTTTCCATCTCCTCATCCCTCCTCTCTTCTTTCCGCTCCCCATCCCTCATCACCCTCAAAGGCGGGCAGCGTACTTGCGACTCTTGAGTTGCAAGTGTCCATGGACGGCGGTGTCACTTACCATCAGGTGACCCGTCTGTTCGTCTGTCCCCCTGTAGTATAAAAAAAAAAAAAAGAAAAACATTAGAAAACCGACGTTTTAAGTAAGAAATTATCTCCACCTTGTCTATTGTTATCATTATCATGTTCGTTTTTGAACTCAACTGGTTTAAGCACCTATAGATGGCTTTGAGCCTTTGCTCGCAAGTGGTCGTGCCGTCGTTAGAACATTTTCCAGTTCAAAATTAGCTATTTTTTATATTTACATTTTAGGTTTATTACAATCAAATATCAACTTAAAATCTTTGTGTCGAAGGATCGCGTAATGGCAAAAATAATATAAAACCAACAGTTTGGTCATGCGTGAAAATGTGATTTATGAAATATCATATTGATAATACATAAAAGATAAAACACAATACGTTTTATTCATTACATCCAATAACTTTAATACTTTTGTGTATTATTTTGAGTAATATAACATCAAAGCGATATTAAGTATTCTGAACCATGCGATCCCTTACACATATATTATTCATTACTATTGACAAATAAAAAGTAAAGACAATAAATAACAAAGTATCAACTTCCTTTAGATCACAGATGATGTTATTAAACATGGATATAAATATTCACAGGTATGAATATATTGCCCCGCACTTCGCGGAGTGGCCGCAACTTGCAAAAGAGGCAGCAGAGATCAGCAGAGTTTCCTAGAAGCATCTCTCCGAGGATACACCCAGATCCCTTGTAACATACGCTCTTATGACGAAACACCGTTCGGTTTTAGACGGTTCGAGTACGACATACCACTCCACCGTCAGCTCCAGTGGGGGTTTCTACATGAAAAAGAAAGGTATGAATATATTAAATATTATATCAATCGTGTCGGTCAGAACTAATTAACTCAAAGACGCTTTAGTTGCACAGCAGATAAGCATTGCTAGTCAATGTGGTAATGCTGCCAGCCTCCAGGGAACGCTACACGTAGGCGAGATGCGGAGGAATTTTACGATGCGTGTTTGTGAATAGTCCCTATTTTTGTTTTATTATGTTCTTTGTAAGTAGAATAGTAGTTGTTTGTTATTAATATTTTGCATAAATACTAATATCATCACCACCTTTATTTTATTTTATCCCTAGCAAAGTGTATGCATAATTTTACTATGGTCGGTTCACCTTGTTAACCCCACCTAAGCTAAACGCTTGTGCGGGGGGTGGGTTCACGACGGTAGTGCACTGCGTGGGGTACGAACCCGCAGATCACAATTCATTACGCTCCCGCCTATGTAAACTTTTAATGTAAGAACTCGCTCATTAAAAGTGGTGGAAGTAAATAATGTTTATTTCGCTATACAACATTGTATCGATTTTCAGCGGAGTTTGGTTGAAAACTTTGGTTTAGAAAGCCTAAAACTTTAATAGCTTGATAAAATTATAACTTATGTATATCTATATATATAAATATTAAAATTATAATTTATCAAAGATTTAGAGAGTGTAGACCACGGATAGATAAAAGGAAGGTAGGACGCATCCGAGGAAGATAAACTGACTACTGATGAGGGTGGATGAGATAGAATGGGCGCGAAACGCGGTGGTCCTTACTATATGTTACATACAAATTATCATGTTTCAAAATAATCGATGTAGACGTGCAATCGATAAATATAAAAATGTTTAAGTTGTGTGTGTGTTTACTGTGATTTTTAAATGTTAAAATTGTTTATGTATGAGGTATTTATTTATTTTACTGATTTAATGCCATTGCCATAATACTGTTATGTTTAAATGTTTAAGTTGATTTGAATATAAATGATTTTGTAATTATTTATTTTTTACTTACAACATACCCTTATTCTCCCATAGATTGTGTATCATTATCATCATTAAAAGTTTGGTGCTGACTGTACCAAATAATTTCATAGACCCGTTGGGAAAGAAACTAATAAATATTTAAAAAGTCACTTGGAGCTGTTGAGAATTTATGCATGAACTAAAAGAAATACTTTTAAAAAACTCTTGGAGTAGGTAGGAATAAATTTTTAGAGGTTTTAAAACATTAATAATTTAGATTTTTATATTTTTGTAGCTAGTGAGAATTCAAGAACAAGAGAATTTTGGAGCGAACAATTTTTGAGGTGATGTAAAAATACCTAAAAGAGCTAACCCTCCCTAACTCTTTAACTTTAGCTTTGAATTTAGATATTCTAAATTAAGTTTTGATAAAAACGAGGATTTAAAACTTGGATACTATACTATATAGATTATATTGGTAAGAATAGCCCGTTGGTCTAGTGGCTAGTGACCCTGATTGCTGAGCTAGGGGTCGTAAATTCGATTTACACACAGGACACAAATTTGTTTGATCGATAAATGGTATTTGTGTTTCTAGTGTGGGCGATGTCTCCAAAAAAAGCAAGTAAGTATTGATTGATATGGATTATGCATCAATATAGCAAAACAGAATAACCTTAAACAAACTAGTAGGTATTACGTAATATAAACATGTTATGTAACTACTTTAATAAGTAGCCGTCTGGTTTTTAATGGAGTAGACTAGGGCCATTCCATCTGTTCCCGTGGGTATCATCAAAGGTGACCATGGTATCGAGCTGTTTTCTACCAGACAGCACATAAATAGTCATTCAGTGCCTGGTCGACGGCAATAGGTGACCCCTGTTAAGTAAATGGGCCTAAATTATGGTTTGCAAAACATAGGTGTTTCCTACACCTACGCCTACCCTTCAGGGTTATAAGCGTGAGGGTATGTATGTGTAAATGTATTATTGAGTTCGAATGGAGTAATGAATTGTTTGAACAAGATATAGTTATAGTTGGTGTTGTAAGATAAACAGTTTTGACCAGTGACAGTTTGCGGTTTCGCATGTTCCTTTAAAAAAAAGGTTATATGGTAAACAGCGAGGATCCTGAGCGATTTAAGGCTTAGATATTCAAGTATTTTTTACATTGTGATATATATTTTTTTAATTATGCATAGCGGGATTGTCTTTACATAGTCCAGAATTAAATGGTATAGACATTTCGGTGTCAGTTAGTTCTAACGAATAAGTCACGTTTTACTTCTTGCTTGCTTAAGCTTTCCTTATTTTTTTATTACAGTCAAATTGTTTAAATTATAGTCATATTGACCACCACAATTTATCTTATTGAATCACTGCTTTTTATGGCAAAATACCAATTCAATTCCGAATTTTTAATAACAAAATAACTGTTACTTTGCAACTTTACTTCTCAGATCAATGCTTTATTCGAGACGTCACATAGCTCTGTTATGATTATTCAGATAGAATATGACAAAAAACGTCAATTTCTCAATAATATTCTATTTATTATTTATAGATGATAGATAGATACAGAACACTATTTGTATAACGACATATCATATAAATACATTTTGTCATTTTGATAATTTACAAAGGGCGGTATTATTACTTAATGCAATCACATCCAGGTAACCTTATTTATATAGCTGACATCCTTAACACTTCGGTAACTAAGCTGCGCTAACTAACCTCACGTTACTGACGACAATCTTTAACGTCGGATCGGTACCGATTGCAAGGTATTCTTAACTATTGCAGAAATTGCTCTCGGGTGTAAATTAAACTATTTGTAAGAAAACTTAAGAAATTCAGCGTTTCAAGACAAACTTTTTACCTTGTTCATCAGATATTTCATTTGTTTTACAGTTTTCTGCATATCGGAATATAATTAAGACAATTTATAAAAACACGGTTACCGATGATTGTTTGTATTATTATATTTATGGCTCTCATTTTTATTATTTTATTTGTTAGTAGTTTGAGAAACAACTGTTGGCAATATTACGACTAGATCTTGAAAATTTTGTACTGTTAAGAAGTCTAAACATTCAAATTATTACTGCAACATGTTTTATAACCTTTACCTTATACCGTCAATTGTAAACAATAAACATACAATTACAAATAAGTTTTGTAAATTGCTAATAAAGGTCAGTTAATAAATGAATAAATAAATATAAATATATATAATAAATAGGTCCATGCAGACATAGGTTATACCTAAAATAATACAACACTAATCGTACTGATATACTGCTCAATTATACCTTTTTTACATAATATCACTGTTTCAATTATAAATATTACGTATATATTACGTAATATTTTGCAATATATATACATATATATATGTACCTATATTATTAATAAATTCATTTTCCCAAGTGTGTCTATAGCATGATAAATAATAATAGGTACAGTGAGTGTACCTATTATTACCCGTTAGCCCGTAGGGGCAGTCAGAGACGGAGGGAGCAAGCTCTTAAACTAATTAAACATTTTGCTTTATTATATTTAGTATTGTTCAGAGAATCATTGTCTTAAACACGAGTGGATAATTCTATAGCAAGTGCTGTAGTGTCTCCTTACAGCACTCAAGTAAGTAATATTTAAACGTAAAGTGCTCAGAAGACGTCTACCCAGCATCATTAGACGCAACGAAATGTGGCACATCTATATACATACATTGGAGACAGATTTGCCGACAATAAGTGGAGTACGTAACGTTTTAGACCTTATTACAATTGCTTTTACTTTATTACATGAGTTATTGTTTATACTTAATAGCTTTATTTTGTGGTTTCCACTGCTTGTAATGAATAGTAAAATTGAAAGTAATTGAATCACATTAATGTTTACTTTCAGACTATCAAATCTGTTTCAAACTGTTCAAGATTTAATATTTATCAATTTATTTGTTAAAAAAATGTGTCATTTTAATGGTCAAGTATTTTTAACACAAGTCTAAAAGTTACATAGTCATAATTTTGTAAACGTCAACAGCATGAATAATATTTTTTAACAGTTCATGTCAACATTTAAAAAACAAAACTAATAATAAAATATAAAGATAGTATGTCCATATAATAAAAAATTACAAGTACCTTGTTAGTTACTTGCTTTTATGTGTTTTTGTGACGTAATGACATGATCAAACATTGTTGCGACATTTGATTTAAGTATAAATTCCAGGTTTGTTATGTTTTATCTCGGATACATCTCTAGGGAGCACTTTACTCTCTTTCAAAAAATCTCTTTTTATCTTTGCAATGCATGCTGATCACGCGCGTATCTGCCGAGTTAGTAAAAGTTTGCAGGTCCACATTATTAAAAACCACTTGTAAAATAAACTTAAATAATTTATGTTACCATAAAGGTATTACAGATTTATCCTTCAGATTATGATTACTGTGTTTTATCTAAATATACTACACACAGTAATAATGATAATTTGTAAGTGCACTTAATATAAATAAAAATAAATCGATATTAAAGTACCCAAGACATGAAAGTTTCACAAAACTATATGGCCTCTAGTATATAACGACGAATATGAAATCCTTCGTCTGTGAACCTTTGCAAACATTTTTCGTCACACTCTGGAGGTTCATGTCGAACTATAAACTTACTTCCAGTATAATGTTTCGGCAATTTCACAATAACATTTAATGCTGTAAACATATCGGCACATACGTCACGCGGATTTACGACCAATGGTAAAGAAATTAGACGCAGATAAATATCTTGGAAGGCGTGAAAACCACACATTCCACCATTCCACATGAAGTGTTATGTCTTAAAATGTGCGCTTAACCGTAACACGTTTGTTTCTAACTTTGTTCAGTACCAAATGTTCAATACATAATTTTTATGATTTCAGTAGATTTCAATTGGCGACTGCTGCCCAACGACTATCTGTATGTTTGCACTTCAAATGTAGAAAGCACAGCCCACTAGTTCACAGCTTTGATAAATTATAGTAGTTTGTTTTTTATTATTTAGACTGATTTATAAGTACATCGTATTTTATTGAAAAAACATAGATTAAACTTCTATAAATTATGTAAAAGTTATTAAATATAATTAAATATGTCTATTGTGAATTCTAATAAGTGGAAGTGGTTTCTACAGAAAACGAACAAGCGGTAACGAAGACGCCTTCAGTCGCAATTTTCGCAAAAAATTATTCCATCAGGCGTCACTCGATTCGACATTTGCAGAATTACGTTGACCTTGGAATGTATCCCACTTCCAATACTCAAGTTGCTGTAAACTACATTATTGTATTTCATAAAAATAAATAATCTGCTTTACTCCTTCGCAGTCAGACAATGTATTGTGGTCAATACGGCAATTATAACGTACACACTTATAAATTGAACTATATACATACATATCTATACTAATATAAATAAACTAATTATTGTATGTTTGTATGTTTGTTTGAATAGACACAGCTCGGGAACTACTAATCTGATTTGATATTTTTTTTTCTATTTAGATAGTCCGTTTATTCAGGTACTTCATCCTTATGAGCGGCGAAGTAATAAACGCAGCTGAAGCTGCGGGGAACAACTTTACAACATAAAGTTGTAATAATCTATTCTATCCACCTAATGCATGGAAAATATATTTTAGCGAGGGCACCACAAAGTGCTTAATGTTTAATTAGATAAATTTTATATGACAATAGACATCTAAATTTTACTGGAAATTAAGTAATAAAACGATATTTAATCAAAGTTAATAGGAAATTTTGCAAAGGGTGCCGGCAAAGACCACCAGCAATTAACAGATAATTCCACAAAACGCTATTTAATATTACCCTTCATCGAGTAGGGAGAACGACTTCTTATTTTCATTACCTTATTTTCATTACAGTGATCAAATTCCCATCAGTGTATATTTTACTAAACTTTCATAGCATATAACTTAAAGTAGGAACTCGTATGTGTATTTTTGATACCTTATATTATTTTCATTACCTTATTTTCATTGCAGTGATCAAATTCCCATCAGTGTATATTTTACTAAACTTTCATAGCATATAACTTAAAGTAGGTACTCGTATGTGTATTTTTGATACCTTATATTATTTTCATTACCTTATTTTCATTGCAGTGATCAAATTCCCATCAGTGTATATTTTACTAAACTTTCATAGCATATAACATAAAGTAGGTACTCGTATGTGTATTTTTGTTTTTGGTGATCTATACTTTGATGGCTTCGCTTATTAGGTAATCTTTATTGTTTAGACATGGTAGAGATCCAATACAACAATACCTACTCATATGTTACGAGAATGTATGTATTATATGTATATCATGAGTTGTACCTGTAAGTGATCGCAGCCCGCGATAAGAAAGACATTTGTTACGATGGCGTGACAATGCTGCACTGTGTCATTTTATTGTATCTCACTGACTGCTGTTGTAAAATTTAGTGTGCAATAAATTATCTATCTATCGATGCATCTCTAAATTCTTTTTAAGTTAGTTTTAAACTTTTATGAACAGCAAGCATTAAAGATGTTACAGTTAGTGTCAAGCCTTAAAAGTGGAGCATAAAATTCAAGTCCTAATATTATTTACATTACAAAATATAATTACATTCAAATGAAATAGGTAAAACAAAAGAAAAATAACACATGTTAATCTCGTAAGGATATCTAGCAGCAGATATCGTACCGTTTTTCTAATTCATATGAAATCATTCTGGACAATGAAATTTTATAATTAAATATACCTACTACCAAAGCAAGGTTTCCTGATACTTTCAATAACAATTAATTTCATTTCATTATAAATCTATGAGCAACAGAGTAAATCAACTGCATAAAGGAATACAATTCAATAACCTGTTTGACATATCGCCATCGCAGTCATTTGAATGAGCAGAAAAGTGCTTACATTGTTATCGGAGCTGGAAGTTGATCAATTAAATAAAATTAAATGTAATACACATTTGAATTTCCAAAAGCATTTTATTAAAGCGTTTAGTTAAAAAAATATATCGAAAATTAATTGTGTTACATACAATCATTGTTGGGGGAGGTAGTCGTAATACATTTGAGTGCTAGCTGTTTAATAGATTTCAATATAATTTTATTGCTCCAATTTTATACGATTCAATCAAATAAGAAGTCATTTGAGAAACACTGAAATTTGTGCTTGTTGGAATTTGACTACATCGATGCTATTTCTCTATTTTACAAAAACCTATATCTATTTAGTAACGGGATTTGAAGAAATCCAAAAATAAAAATGTCACAGTTCAACCCAAACAAATTAGCAGGGGAAGTTTTGTTTGAGCAAACCCTGGCCACTGTATTTTAGTCCACACTTAAAAAATATTAATAATAAGGGTATGTAATTAGTCCTCAAAGAACCTATTTGTATGGATTAGTTATTAAATTAAGTAAAAAGTTTTTTGACTGTAACCCGAATACTTATGGTTAAGAAGGGACGTTTTAATAAACATTAGAAAGTCATTACAAGCTAATCTTATAAATTGATTATTTTGCTATTTATTACTTATTAGATTTATTATTACACACATATGTATATATGTACATACCTGTATCTAAGGAGTATGTAAGGAGTAGGTAAAGGAGCATTAAACAACAGCCTATTGCCGTCAACCGGGCACTTTAGGAATTACAGATAAAAAAGAGCTAAATTGCTAAACCTGTATTTGATGCCTGATTTTTGTTTGATGCGATAATTTTTGTATGACGTGAAATTAAAATTAAATTGAATATTGAACTAAAACATGCATAATCTATTGAGCCCCATTATTTAACGAGCTGAATATAGCTACAAGTTTAAAAGCTTCATTAGGAAATGGAAATTAAACAAAGCTCTTCGCGGAGCTTTAACAACCAAATAGCAACTAATAAAACATACTCGAACTACTGTATAGATGGATGGAGATGGAATGCGGTAAGAGGAAATAGGATAGGGGAGATAAGAAGATGGGGGCGAGGGGAAAATGTAGAGGGGAGGTTGTGGCACAGTAAACGTCCATTTTGGGGAATTGCAACAAAAACAGTTGTGAAGCAACGAGGCTGTGATTTGGCACAGATCGAACCAGCTCATTCGTGCCTAAGTATGGCTCTATAAATACCACTATAAAATGTAATATGCTCAACTATAATTTTTATATAAAACAATATCTTCGTTCGAAAACATTGAAAAGCAGACGACGTTTAATGCACCTTGTGTATATTCACATCAAATAAAATGTTTATTTATTAGATAATATTTTAGAAGATAAATGAGAGAAAGTCTTTAGCAGCAAGCAGTTATTTTTTTACTATTAACGATATGTAGGGCTGTGCCTTCGGTAGTCTAATGATACAGCTATAGTATCGGACCCCACTGCACTTTTCTGAAAAAACTCACCCCTAACTTTTACATTTAGGTGGAGGAGATTAGCAAGAGTACTAGTAATAAGTTAAAACCAGTACCTACAAAATGGTTTTCAAAACAGCATAGAATTATTAGTGCCTAAAGTACCCAGTTGCACATAGCCCAACCTGTACCATTTAGAGGATTCATTCGCACTCTACTGTTATTGTTTTTTTTAATAACGTAATGTAACGTAAAACTATGTAAAACCTTATTATAAAAATTTAATACTTTAAAACACGACTATTATATTTTACAGTGAAAGTTTGAATTCCAAACAGCCAATGAACAAACAAATGTTTAATTCAAACATTGAGTCAGAAATAACCATTAGGTATCTGTTATTCACGCCACGGCACACAAGTCCGCAATCGCAAAGCGGCATGTGCAAATAAAAACTGCAGTATATCGGCAGTATATCGCGGCAGTATATCGGCAGTATATCGGCAGATGAAGCTGGTGTATAAAAGAAAGCTTCTGGAAACCGTGCTTATAACTCCTTTGTCCTATATTTTAATACAGTGCTTTAGGCGTGTTTATTTCTCTTTCATTTAGTCTTAACATAAGTAAAAATATAGACAGAGGAGACAATATTTATTACGCTCATCATGTTCTACCATGTTTAGATGCTAATTATAAATAATGTATACATGTGATATCGTGTTTTAATACAAGGCAACATGAACCGTAAACTCATTCTATTACAGAAGTCTGATGCAGGATTGTAATATAATTAAAAAAAAAAACATTTTGTCAATTATAATCAAATAATTGCTTATAATTGTCAAAATGAGATGAACACTGGCGGCTAAAACTACAAACAGAATAAAATATAATAAATAAAAATCTTGAAGTGAAATAAAAAATTGTTCTTTTTTAATAAAGTATATTAGCGAATCTTTCCTCTTTGCTCTATGATGTCCATTCATATAAAATATGATATGAATATATTTCATATGAATGGACATCATACACGTGACCACATTTGGTTTGATCGTGAGCCATATCTTGCCAAAGCTATGCAGGGGAACTTTTGTAAGCCATCCTTTATACCTCTGTACATAGAAGATAATTCGTTGGCCCACGACGCTAAAGAAAAAGCCGAACTTCTGGGCTCTCAAACTCTTTGCGTCCAACTTGACCCTGGACAACGGGGGAAACGCACCACCAACCATGCCGCAGTGTGAGAGCCGTATGCCGGTAGTCCGGTTTATACAAAGGCAGTGCGTAAAGCGCATCTTTCCCTCGACGTTCTTAAGTCGAATGGGCCCGATAAAATCTCTCCTATCATGCTGAATACGTGTGCTCCAGAGTTGGCACCGGTTTTATCACGCCTTTATCGGCTTTCCTACTCTCTTGGCTTAGTCCCGAACTCATGGAAGACAGCTCTAGTGCACCCAATACCTAAAAAATGAGATCGCTCGGATCCGTCCAACTACAGCCCTCACCTCCTTGTTCTCCAAGATAATGGAATCCATCGTTAACTGCCAGCTCCTCCGGTACTTAGAAGACCACCAGCTCCTCAATGATCAACAATACGGCTTCCGTCGGGGTCGTTCAGCTGGTGATATTCTTGTTTACTTGACTCACCGGTGGGCACAGGCGATCGAGACCAAGGGGGAAGCGTTGGCCGTTAGTTTGGACGTGGCGAAGGCCTTCGATCGGGTCTGGCTCAAAGCGCTCCTTGCGAAGCTTCCTTCCTATGGGCATCCCGAGAAACTGCAATTGTTTTACAAGTTTTCTTAAAGACAGAAGCATCAAGGTCGTTGTTGACGGTGCATGCTCCGACTCCTAGTCTGTTAAGTCTGGTGTCCACAAGGCTGTGTGCTATCACCCACGCTGTTTCTTCTGCTTATCAATGACATGCTGCAGATTAGCAGTATACATTGCTATGCGGACGATAGCACGAGTGATGCCCTTTACACCGGCCGTGCTAACATTTCTCTGGTAAATGGCATCGAAAGCCGATCCAAACTTGTGTCTGAAATCGAAAAATCTTTATCAAAAGTTTCAGATTAAGGTCGACTTATGCTAGTCCAGTTTAACCACACGAAGGCACAGGTTTGCGCGTTCACCGCTAAAAAGATGCCATTGGTCGTATCACCTCAATTTCAGAGGACTTAACTAACTGCATCAACCAGTATCGGAATCCTTGGCGTCGATATATCAAGCAAAGTCCAATTTCGCGGTCACTTAGAGAGTAAGGGCCATATTAGCCTCGAAGAAGCTTGGTCTGCTAAACAGATCGATACGGTATTTTACTCCGGCCCACCGCCTGCAACTTTATAAGGCACAGGTTCGGCCGTACATGGAATACCGTTGTCATATCTATGCAGGTGCACCCCAGTAACAACTTCTCCCTCTTCACCGCATTCAACGGAGAGCGACTCGCATCATCGACTACCAAGATATTTCTGATCGACTTGACACCTTGGCGTTGCGTAGAGATGTAGCTTCACTCTGCATCCTCTATCGCTTGTATCATGGGGTGTGTTCAGAAGAATTTTAGGACTTCGAACCTTCAAACCTTCAAGAAAAGAGCGTACTCCTACCTACAACGCACTTGTGACTCTTGAGTTGCGGGTGTCCATGGGCGGCGGTAGTCACTTACCATCAGGTGACCCGTCTGCTCGTTTGCATGTATAGCATAAAAAAAAAGAATTTATCCACATATCGACAATCTCGTGAGACAAATTCAAATATTTTATTTGTTTATCTTTTTCAACTTTCACAAGATTATCGTCATGAGGAACAGCAATATCGACAATCATTGCTGTCGAGTCCCATTCCTACATTCATTCTCGGAAACACTAACACCATTCCCAATTAAGTTTGACTGTCGAGTAATTTATAATTCTGTCTCACGTATTTATAACGTTTATATTTTATTATTCGCACATACCGGTCATAGTTATAACACACAATTTATATCTCTACAATATTTTGTTCATTTTTTTTTAAATTCATAATTTTAAAATAACATTGCTTATATTTAATTTTACTGTAATGCATCAACTGTATAAGGCCCTACTTAACTCTGCAACCTGTTGCGTTCGGGCCGCCAGAAAACAATGACTGGCATTGTTCAATGCCGATGACGTAGCGCGCAACTGGTTGGGAACTGGATGCACCTACATACCTATGACCACCCCCACTAAATTGTAAGGCCGGCAACGCACTTGTGACTCTTGAGTTGCGGGTGTCCATGGGCGGCAGTAGTCATTTACCATCAGGTGACCCGTCTGCTCGTTTGTTATCGCCTAAAAAAAAAAAAAATAATTAATGATTCCTTTTGTCTTTTTACTTTTTTCCTGTATACAACTATACAGGAGATATTTTAATATATATAATAGTACTAGTTGATTTTTTTATGCGGCATCTAACAGATTGTTTGAGTTTTGTACATTACTTTGTAACAATAAATAAAATAAATAAACCAAAGCATTTTTTTCAGAACTGTGACGGTATTCATCAAATCAAATTTTGAAAAACAATCAAGATGTTATTTGATTTTAAATAATATTTAGTTACTTCATAACAACCCTTTTAACCTACCTCACGTAGTTCTCTACGTAGGAGTTGCTTCTAGTATCTTACTATTCCAATAGTTGTACAATTCTGTTAAAAATAACTTTTCAAATACAAGCTTAAAAAAATCGGACACTAGGTGTTACTTTATGATCATTACTCTTTGTCATAAAGATGCTTTTTCCGTAATAGACCCTTCAAAGTTATGCCATTATAACTTTTTTATTGGAACAATGAAAACGTGCATACTAACGGCCTTCTTCAATATATTTAGTTCACGCCCACTGACGAAGGTTACCACGGACAGCTTTGTGATTGGATCAACAAGTTTAATTGATCCCTTCTTGCTTCAAGTAATAATTTTAATCAAACATGTTCCTGGAGTACGCAATTGAATTATAATTTGTTTCAAACGAATATTTGTTTTAGGAAAGTGGGGTGTGAGAATATGTTATGGTAGTATTATACAACGTTGGTTAAGCGGCTTTAGGCATTTAGTGTTAAATTTGTAATTATATGCGTAGAAAAGATAAAATAAATATACATATGTTTTTTAGGTAGTAGAGCCACGCTGACTTATTCAGCAGGAATGGGCCGGCTCGACCGGGGCAGTACTACCCTCTCACAGAAAACCAGCCTAAAGTGACAACATTCGTGGTGTCGCCTTTCGCTGGTGAGTGAGAGACCGGAGGCCCAACGATGCAGGGGTGACAGTTATCGTGGTATGTGTGTGAGCAGTGGAGTGCTGTAGAGTCATTGTGAGGGTGGCGTGAATCGAACCGTCGGCCAGGGAGACCCGTAGAAACGGTGGTGCCGCTGGCCGCCCGCGGCATAGAGAGGGGCCCAACCACGGCTAACCACCCTGGGAGGCTGCCCCGTCAGGTCGCGCATAATCCACGGAGTGGCTCGTCGTGCCGGTTGGTGACCGGATGGTGGGACCCGGCAACCACTTCCGGGAGGGTACGGGGGCCCTTCCGTCCGACGGTTCGGTCACCGTCATGCTTCACCGATACATGATGACACAGCATTTTGAGTCTCAGTTTACATTGCCACGATGACTGTCATGCCTTTTACGCCCCCTTCCTCTTCTATCCTGGCGGCACAAAAAAAGAAAAGTGGTCTTACAGCGGCATCCTCCTCTCCCACCAACCCGCTTTTTGAGGTGGAGTTCACTAACATACGTGGACTCCATGTAAACCTCAGCGCCGTACACCAATACCTCGAGACGGCTCGGCCGGCCCTGCTTTTTCTTACGGAGACACAAATACGCCGTCCTGCCGACACGGCATACCCCCACTATCCCGGCTACGTGCTCGAGGAGTGCTTCCTCGCAAGGGCTGGAGTGTGCCTTTTCGTCGGGGCGGATGTTTGTTGTCGCTGTCTGCACTGCCTAGAAGTCACATCCTTTTCCATCCGTTCGTTGTTTGTTTGTAAAGTCCTCCGCGACGCAGGAATTTATCCTCGTGCGGGAGTTACTTTTGCATAAAAAAAAAAAAAAACAAAAAGAAAACCCAAATGTGTAATATCGTCATATGTATTTATTTATATTAGATAATAAGTTGTTTTTATATTTTTACTTCTAAGTTTTTATCTGTATTCATAAGTACGATACGTTTCTACACGTAAGGCTACACTATAGAATGTAAAAATAAGGTCACGATAACATGTATTTTGGTGTATACTTTGTTGGTTGTCTTTAACTAAATGAAGACAAAAAAAAAAAACAAAAAATATATTTTTGCTCCAATCGGAGTCATGTTAACTATTCATATTCTTAAATTTCCGCCATTCTATATATAGTGGCCCTATTCTTTAGTTCAGGCCTTATATCAAATGTTTTCTTCGTTCGATATTAACAGATGTAAAAATATCGATTAGTGCAATCATCACATGTCAGTAGTCAGTCCGATATGATAATCCGGTTAAATACGCCTGTAATACGTGGCGTTGGAAAACAAATCATCATACTGCTATACTTTGATTATTGAAGATATTTTTAAATACTATTAAATTCATAATAATTTAAGCACCACGTGAATTCTGAGAAGAATAGAAAATTATAATAACAATTAATAGCTACGGCAATTTTAAATTATATCGGTTCTATTTTATACATCATCTTAAACATTCCGGTGTATATCTGTTAGTATTTAACTAGAAAGTACAAGTGTCATCAGTCCCTGCACAGGTTATACCCTCCGCCAGCAACCAGCTACTATTTGAAACTATTAACCTAATTATGAAGTTAGGTGAGTTCAGGATGCACGGAATATATTTTTAATGTGGATTCCTCGTCTCTATATACTAGCCCTTGATGGTAAATGACAACCACCGGCCATGAACACCTGCAACTCAAGGATCGCAATGCACTGCCTGCCTTTGAGGGCGTTGTCAGGGAAAGAGAACAGCGGGAATTAGACCTCCAGTACCTTCGGTCTTTGGTGAATCACAATGCAAGCACTGTGTTCCACAACCGGTTCTCTGTTAGGCCCTTGTATTAACTCCAGTCAAGCAGCATAGCATAGCACTGGGCTTTTATATCATGCGGAGTGTTCAGAGGAATTGTTCGGACTTATACCGGCCGCAGGTTTCCGCCATCGTCCTACGACAAAATATCCAACCCCATCACCTGGATGATTGGCACTCCACCACTGTGAGCTGGTGATTTGCATTTTATAAGCAAACATCATTTTTAATCCATCTAACGCCACTACTCCCTAATTACTTATGAAATGTATTTACAGCAACTGTTAAGCGTTTCTGCGCACTAATGAGAATGCTCAGCACGTGCACTGTGTATACTGTGCACTGATCTTAAGGCGACTTTATTAATAGATAGATACAGTATACTTTATTTTACATCAAATTTACGTAGTAGTACAATTGCGGTCCTATCGCAATCTGCGAACTCTTACAGACAACCGTTGAAAGACTATACTGTATAGAGATGGGTAATTCGATTCTATATTAGTGCTAGAGGGTATTAGTGCTAGATGAACTTTGAAGCTAAACACAACTATATTTCATGCAAACTTTATATGTATTACCTGTGTTGTGTACTATATATGTTAATACCGTTATAAAACTATGATACCACAAACACCACACCACCACAATATGAAAAAAAATACGAAAGAAATAAAACTAAAATATTTAAATCTAGTAGTCAATTTTCATATTAATAAGTCTATTCTGTTACCGAATAAAAACATTTTTATTTTCTTTTATTTAAAAAGGTTGGTATTGTATTCAAAATGTTCATTAATATTTTTGCTGTCTTTGGTAAAACATTTTTTTTTTTAATTATTTTATTTAATGCTCAAAAGATATAATGTTCTTATAATTGACTACACTTTTTGATGGTAACTGTTTATTTAAGGAGGTTCATGTACAAATAATCTGTCTACTTTATTTCTATATTTTATCACACTAAGAGTTAATTATTGGTTAATACATTTTAATCTTAGCAGTTATATAAATTATTAGGTATTCTATTCTACTTGTGAATAAAATAACAAAAAAGTCACAACCGCAATGCAGTTATGTGGTATTTGATAAAGATACTCGTATTTCTGATGTAAATATAGAAGTTAATATAAATATGGCATCAGTTGTAGGTAATTGCATCGCTCCATCTAGTTGTAAGGCTAATGGTAAGAAATAGAAAAATTTGCCCCTTCGTCACATTGTTTATTTAGAATACAGATTCAATTAAACAAATATAGATATTAGAAATCTATAAAAATATAAAAACAGTTCTAGAACTAGTAGTAATAAAAAGTTTTCGTATTATAAAAACACAGAATTGTATATAATATCATTGCGACATTAGAGAGAAATAAGTATATGGCCCCGCATGAGCTACTTTGTTAAGTCTGTACAAGAATACAAGCTTGTTAAGCTTGTTAGGCTTGTATTCTTGTGAGAGCATCTTGTGAGATGTGTGAAAAAGCATCTCACCAGGCCGCCTTAGTGTGGGTCACCATGTATTGACTACACTTGCAGTGAGGATGGTGACCACCACTCTTGGACTCCACATAGTGGAGTCATTACGGTATTGCTATATATAGTATATAAAAAATACGAATTTTAAGGATTGTTAAAAACCTTGTTAAGGAATTGATTTTCCTATTTTGTAACGTGTGTTTTTTGTTATATTTATTTTGTGTCGGTTTGTAACTGATCGGCGCTACTTTATTAATTCGCCTGAAAATCAAATTTACTTCTTCCTACTATCTCCCTCCGTGAGCCTATTGCCTTCCACTGGGCCTTTTACAACTAAAGACGACAAAATCGGTAGTATATTGCAAAAAGTAAAAACAAGGCAAGGCAATGTATGGCAAGAGAAATTGCTGATACGAATGGATTAGTGGGTGTAAGGAATAGCTTAAGGACGTTGAACTTTGCATTCACGTTAATTTAGTGTAATCAGTTTTTAATTATACATTTGATTAGTCAACAAGTAACTATCTTACAGATTTCACTTAATACTATATCTTTTAAAGAACATAATAATGTAGATACTTTTTTATACTTCGTATTTTTTTCAATTTTAAGTCATGCACATTGAGGTCAAATGAAATCACGCAACATAAATATGCCTCTGGCAATTCCATAGGAACAAGAAGGTTTTGAGGTTTTTAAAAAAATATATCTTAAAATCAAGTAATAAAAGACGCGCATATATTTTTGTTCTCCCCTACCTACGCACACTCGCGCCTATATCTACGGAAGGGTAAGCAGAGACTTACCAAACTTCCACACTTTGCTAAATCTGGTGTTGTCCCACTCACGTGATAGGGGCAAGCCTATTGCCTTCAACCGGGCACAGACTGTAAACATCCTAAGCGATAGATCCACTGATTGAATAGTCCAACTTTAGTCGCTTTATACGCAATGCACGGGGACCCTGTTCTCCTCCACCGAGAGCCACTTCAATTTAATACATTTAAATTCCTTTGTCCCTTCACGGTATCAAAAATTGATTATATTTTACAGATATTAATAAAATATTAACCTACAAAGCTCTCAGAACGAATAAATGATAAAATATCGTCTAATTCAAAATTTTCTTTGAAAAAAGGCCTACATTTTCTTTGTGTAAAATATAACTTACTTCGATCTGATCATAACGACTATCAATTGTTGATACTCAAATATTTTTATTTCAATGCTTTAAAATATTTCATGTGAATTATTTGACTAGCTCTCATTTATATACATCACATATATAACCGCAAGGTTATGTTGCGACATAATTTACTATAGAAGAAAGATATACAACTGATTATGGTATGCCTGCATAAGGAACGGATAATAAAAGTACATCCATATATGTATATTTACATACGCTCACGCCTGTATCTCCTAAGCAGTCGGCAGAGGTGTATTAAGCAATTAGAAATTAAAAAAAAACCCTTCGTCGCCTTCCGACGTCACCACCGAAAAGAGAAGAGAAGAGAAAAGAAGAGAAGAGAAGAGAAGAGAAGAGAAGAGAAGAGAAGAGAAGAGAAGAGAAGAGAAGAGAAGAGAATTGATGCCTTATTGAATTGTTGTTGCTACAGGATAACCTGACGGCATATCAGCGGATTTTATGTACAGTATGTATGTAATAGTTTTCATAAGACTTTAGTTTGGGAGCACTCAATATTGTAGTGTCAATCAAAAACGCACTAGTTTCTACTTAAGCCCTGTATTTTAACGAATAATTACAATGCTGTTAACGTTTCTTCTATAAACCAATGTTCGGTCTCTAGAAGGCTGCACGGATGGCGCAGTGATTTATTTATTTATTTATAAACTTTATGCACTAAGTTTGTACATCGGCGGACTTAATGCCCAGGGCATTCTCTTCCAGTCAACCTTTGGGTGGTGTAGATATCTTTAAAGGTAGGTGCACAGAGGTTACATATTAAATAGTCAGTTAAAATGTTAATAGTTCACTATATTATTATTTTTAAACATATATATATATATATAAACAAACATACATAAATAAATATAACTATATATTTCCATACACATAAATATTATATTTATACACTTATCAGTAACTTCTATGGATTCGAAAGTTCTGCCAGTTCACTGAGAAAGAGATCATGTACCTTCTTTTTGAATGTAAATCGGTTGGTGGACATCCTGACTTCGAGCGGGAGCGCATTCCAAAGTAGTACTGCTTGAACAAAGAACGAACAGTTCACGAAGTCGGAGTTGTGAGAGGGACATGAGAGAAGCAGATTATTAACTGAGCGGAGATTTCTATCGTGGTTAGAGCACAGGTATCGGAAATACGGAGCAAGGTAGGTAGGTAAGAAGGGTGAGTTGAGAAATGAAAATAGAAAGGTAAGTGCTCGCTGATTGCGCCGTTGGCGAATAGGTAGCCATTTTAACTGGGAACGAAAAGTAGACACATGGTCATACTTACGAAGATTGAAAATGAATCGAATGCAGTTATTAAGAAGACGGTCTAGTTTATTGAGGAGATCTGCATTCAGGTCGAAGTAACACACATCACCATAGTCGATAATAGGAACTATTAAGGATTGCATAAGTGTGATTTTAGTTTTAGGAGGCAGGAAGTTTAAGTGGTCACCTCGCAACCAAGCTGCCGCCCAGAATGTTGTGGGTTCGATCCCCACACAGGACAACACTTAGTTTAATTATCAAATTGTTGTGATGAGTCTGGGATTTTTTGTGTCCGTTATTTAAATGTTTGTAAAGTTCCCGCGATACAGGAGTTAATCCTAGTGCGGGAGTTGTAATCCTTGAAACACTTACCTTGAAAGCCTGATGATGCACCTCGGACGTAAACATTAAATCTTGCATATATCTACAGTCAATAAAAGCACAGTCACAATACAACACTCGTCAAAAATGATTGTAGATAATAGATAACCAAAAGCACGGCATTCGAACGAGTTTCAAAAATAACCGTCCGTTCGCCTCAACGCAGTATGTAAATCATCAAACTAACCTCCACTTCTACGGAAATAGAACAGTATAGTACTCTATGATTTATAACAGTCTTCAAAAATGAAGAGCTTCTATGTTCCACTGCACATATTTTCTTACGTATTATGTATTTAACGATTTCCGTCCAAATATTCATCAAATTATCTTCCGTTAGTCTTGAAGTTTTTTTAAAGCTTTGACGATTTATCCATGATATTTATCTGTGAAGGATTGATTGTAATTGAAAATTTGTTTCTGTTTTTAAAGTCAAATATATACCTAAGTAGTTGTTTACACAATCCCAACAGATGAAATAAAGATTCATACAAAAATCATGTTACCGTAGTAAACAACACAGTTGTTTCTTGCTTGTGCCATTTGTAGAGTTGAAAAAAAAAAAAAACTGACTCTAGTGGAACAAGATAGTCTTACAAATAAAAGTACTCTATCGTCTCGTTGGTACACACAAAGTATTTTTAAGTAACGCGGATCAGACCGTATCAGTAGTCTTAACCTAAATACTGTTTTCATTCTGATGATATTATTCCAAGCTCTAAGTAAAGTCATTATATCATTTTTAATTATTTATTGTATGTTATATACTGTATTTAACAATACAGACAAGAGTACGTGCTGTAGATATACTTTTACCCGACAGCGCATAATGCGCTTAAGATGTTTTTCCGATAATAGATTTCGAGAGTTGCGGTGTCATTTGAATCGTATTACTAGTAGGAGTGACATCGGTATCTATTCTACTCTAAATAACTTCAACAAAAAAATATAAAGAGAGTTATTATTGCCGTCGGGTTTCATAATTTAGAATATTCTTCTATTATTTAAAAAATATCATCACTGTGGTAGAAGCACATAATAACCACAATTGCGGAAGTAAGTCAAGTTCAAGTCTAGTCAAGTAGAACATAAATCAAATTACTTGAAATTATAAAGTCAAAGATATCAAGAATATTCGTTATTAGTGTAAACCTACAAACCAAATAAAACAAACAAAACAGCGAGCTATATAATATGACAAAACTTTTTAACTCGCAAGTCGATATACTCAGCAACTTCGCGCAATTTATTTTAACAACATAACATACAATGTGGAGTTTCAGAATAATATATCGCTGGCTTCACCACTGAGAGCCTCGCAAATATGAATAACAAATAGGAATAAAAACGTTTAATGTAAATTAATAATGACATGATTAGTGTCTCTTTTTGCACTAGAGGACTATTATATTCACTATTACTCGCTTGTATTTAAAGGCCTTTTTTCCTAGTCTCAATAAGCCACTGGTTTATTAAATGTAATCTTTACTTATAGTATAATTATGTTATTTTGTTTGTTTATTAGCTTTCAAGTTGTAACTGTTGAACCGATCACCATGACTTCGCATACACGTTGCAGTGTTCCAAAACATGCTAAACAACTTCGACCCAAGTGGAGCCGCGCTAAATGCTAGTTTATTTAACAACAATGTGTGGGACGCGCATAGATAGAACTATCTTTAAAGTTTTAAAGTAAGAGCTAAGTCATATTGAGTATGAGTGTACCACAGAGTCAGGCTGCATTTGCTTAGTTCACAAACTTGTGTCTGTAAAGTAACTCAGTTTCGTGAACTTTGCTTTAGCTTTAGTCTAGAAGCTTAAAATATAAAAGCGAAATAAGCGAAGTCCATAATACTTTGTGAACTAAATTTTACTATTAAAATTTGATCATTGAAGGGTTAAAAAAAACATACACTTTTAAAGGAACTTTAACATCACACTGTAATTGTTCAAATTGCATCTCGATGCTTGATAACTAATTTAATAAAAAAATATCAAAACGATAACGTAAAGAATAGCTGAAATAAACAGTTTTAGTTCAAATAAACAATTGATTGTTGTTCAAAAAGATTCTGTATTTTAAAATTACCCAACGGAATCCTTCTTTGAAAATATTTAAGACAATAAATATATTTACTGAGATTTTGTTACTGAAAATGCTGCTTAATATCAACATATCAATGAAACTGACTGCTCATTAACTATTGCTCTAATTTTATATATTGTATTATATGTTTATAATACATATAATATAATATATAAAATATGTTATTTAAATAATATATGTTATTTACCACTTGACACCTCACAAGCCAAATCCACCAAGGCGGCTAGGCTTGAAGCTGATACACCGAAACATAATTCATACTAATAGTCGAGAAATGTAATCCTCCTTCTTGCACAGTCAGGTAAACACGCAATGAAGTAAGGAAAAGCCACCAACTCTTGGTTTTAAGTACTAATAGATAACAAATGCTAAAGTTTATGTATCAATGAAATACTATAAACCAGAAATGTAAACGAGATCCGACAGAAAAGATCTGCTCACTAAAGGTAACAAGTCCAATCAAAAGCTGTAATGCGTTATAGTATACTATGTTAGTGGCTTTTTCAGTTGCATTTTGCAGTTTTCGAAAATTTACTTTAATCCCATGGATTGTTTTGTTAAGAATAGAGGTAAAAACTGTTTCCTAAGGTCAGTACATTTGAAATTGTATCAAAAGAGAAACGGACACAACAGTAGCGTTGAATGACAATCAAAAATTAAATTACACAATAAGTACATATTTTAAAAGAAGCTACACGATGGTTCTGTATAAAACCTCACAAAAGCTTTTATTGAAATTAACCTCTAGCCTGTAAGTGTTACGTATCATCGTCATCTCAACCATATAATGTTTACTGATAACCCAAAAATAGCATTAGGACCATATTCTTAGGTCTAATTAATTCACTTTGATCAGAAAGTCAATCTATTTACGGCAGACAAACAATGTTGACATTGCCACATCAGCAATAGCAGATATAATAGTGAGATCTTAGGACTAAATGGAAAATTCACCTCTTATTCAGTGCATTAATTAATGTTATATGGATAAAATTAATAAGTCGTACTTAATAAAATGAATGAAAGCAGGTATATCGTTGAATACAATAATATAGTATTCATTACTACGTAAATGCAAATTTAATTTTTATTATTATTCTGGTGTCGGAAGGAGCGTCGGGTAGGTCATAAATAAATATTTAAAACTTTTAAATTAAATAAATGGATTCTTACTAACTTACTTTGACCATTTGGAGCTGTAGACTAAATGTTATTACAACCGAGCACAAAAGAATTATACGAATGTTTTATTTATTTGATGAACGACGCATTTGTGGTAAAAAGCAATAACGGCCATTGTGTGGCATTCCATTGTTAAGTGTTTATTATTATTGGTTCATAGGCACAATGAAACTATTGAAATATATAGATAAAGGTGGATCTAAGTATTGTATACTTAGATCCACCTTCAATATCTTACGCCTCTAGTACTATTTATTTTTGTAGTATACAGACCCGTAAAGGCAAACCGTCAAGATGTATCACTGATAAATAAATGTTACTTTTGTAAATGATTTCGTTGTCATTGCAAAATAAGTAAAATTATTAAAAAAAAAATATTGTAAAATGATTTAAATATAAGTAAAATTATTTTTAATAAACTGTACTTCAGATTCATCTCGCCAAGAAAATTTGTGATTTTCAATTACTGTGAGCAAGAAATAATATTTTTTTTTGCTTAAATACTCGGAAATAAAAAAATACATATCAACAACGACGCCATTACTCAAAGTGAATGTGAAGGTATAGTCTACAGCATTAAAAGTCTAGTTTAGTGTTTTCTAGGAATGTTTGTTACAGTTATAGACTGTGTCGTCACATGTGTATATTATGTATACATTATTTGACGTTGAATATTCTTTAACTTTTATATATAAATGTAAACTAAATAGCATTCCATGTTATTCCCGTTCTACAGAATAAAATACAATAGAATAGAATACACTTTAACACACACAAACACAAACAGAAACAAAAAAAAGCACATTTTAATTATCAGTACAGTGGGCGGTCCTATCGCAATCTGCGATCTCTTACAGACAACCGTTGATGGACTATACTGTATAGTGACGGGTGCACAGTTAAATTTCAAACATTGTAACGTTATTGTTATTACAACTGTTAAATAAAAATGGATAACATAAAAATTTGGATATTGTTCGTGCATTATGTGCCCTGGTTAGATATTGCGGTATAATTTTTTGTAACATATCAATTATTATCGATATTATTTAGTTTGTACCAATAGCTATAACTATCTCTAGAAATAAAAAAAAATGTCATTAAATGATCTCATAACTGGAGATAAAATTTTGATAGAGCTCATCACTCATAAGCAGACTCAGCTTATACATAACTTGAAGTTCCTTCATTTCTTATTGAATTCAGTGCGAAAATGTAGTACAGTAACTGAGTGTCGCAATTTTCCGCTAGCTGCTTGCAACATGGATATAGCTATCTAGACTAACTGCCCGTCACTTTGGGTGACGGACAGTATGGATCACAACCATCCAAATGGCTCCCATACTAACCGCAAAGCTGTCTCGCTAATTTATACACGATGGTTGTTGATCGTGGATATATGAAGTACTACAACTACATACCACATGCAAGAAAATCCAAATGCTTCCAATAAATCTTTGATGTAACATACATATTTGCATATTTAATAATATGCTTTGGGAAAATGGTTTGTTTAATATATATTATTCTTGTGCGATATACTAGTACATTAAATAATCATTAACTCATCATTACTGTTTTGTGTGTGTGTATGACACTTCAACTGCAAGATTATAATACACTTACCATACATACATTCTCACTCTATATGGTTAGGCCCCCTAAGGCAAATGTGTATTAAGCACACACCTTTTGCCAATAAGAATTGGAACCCACTAAAGCAATAGGAGCCTGCTGCCGTCAACCGGGCACTATATGACTGTACACGTAACGTCTGATAGCAAACAGTCTGATCCATTAGGCACTTTTTACGTCAGCCGCGCCAAGGGAGGGGGTGGCTCTACTCTACTTTATCGAGAACAACACGGCTCTGTATATTATCTGTTGATATATTTTTCATAATCACACCATTTGGCTGACTTGGCTAGATTAATAATATCCTTTCAATATTAAGAAAATGGCACACCAATTGTGACGATATTATACCTATAGACTTGTTACTCTAATTTAACTGTTATTTCAAAATATTTTGCCGTTACTGCACAAATGATGCAATAATCTGACATTGTTCTTTTATAATTGCAAAACTACTATATTTTAAAATATTGAGATGTGAGAAAGTCGCAATTCTCTTCATGTTTGTTTCACATGTGACATAGAACCTCTTTTATATAAGCAGGCATCCGAAATGTAATACTGCCAGACACGACTTATTCGAAAAATAAAACATACATCTTAATGAACAACTTAATTACGTTCAAAGAAAGAAGACATTTAAAAGAACTTATTACACATAGTTTTTTTTTAACATATTACATAAATGTGACACGGACACTTAGAGAAGGGATGTTATAATCATAACGTGAATATGTGTGTGTCTGTCTGTGTCATCTTTGCTCCGAGACAAAGAGGCTGCTCCTGATTTTACTTTTTCTTGTTTGAAAAGCTGGTTTATTGAGGATTTTATTCTAGTTTTCTATACTGATGTAATAAATCTAAATAGTTTTTTGTTTATTTGTTTGCATAAATGGGTTAATCTCTTAAACTTACTAGTCGTAACAAATTTTTGTATTTGGATAGATGTTAGAACATAAACGATCCAACTTATTTATATAATTATATTTACTTGTTTCTTTTTTTTTTCTTTTTTTTTTAGTAGGTAGTTGGAGAGTGCACTGCAAAAAATTTTGGCTCCAATATTAAATTTAAATATTTTTAAATTAATAACTTTATAACATATAAATAATATACATGAAAACTCTGTAATAATTACTTGCCAGTAAAGTGTTATTTTCCTGATTGAACTCATAACAACAGTAAAAGTAAAACATGGAAGCACAGTTGCTCAAGATGTCACTGGAAGAAATGAACTCCCTGTTTCATACCAGAATGTCTTCATTTGAACATCATCTGCAGATGACTTCAGGTTCTACAGCCACTACATCAACTTTAACCGCTGACTTTCTCACTTTTAAGAAATTTATATCAGAGCACACTGCAGCGTCAAATAGAAGTCAATGCGGGCCAAGTTGACTCACTGGAGATGCGCAGTAGAAGAAAAATGCTTCTCCTTAATGGAGTACCAGAGGAAAATAAGGAGGATACTACTAAGGTGATGACGGCCCTGTTGAAGAGCAAACTTAACTTCCCCAGCTTCTCATCCGTGAATATAAGACGATGTCACCGGATGGGGCGATCCTCAGGTGGTAAGACACCCAGGCCTATAGTTGTTAAGATTGACAATATTGCGGTCAGGGACGATATATGGTCTGCCAAGACTAAGCTCAAAGGCTCTGGTGTTACTATGTCAGAGTTTCTGACGACACAACGCCACACCGTCTTCATGGCTGCTAGAGAGAAGTTTGGAGTGGCACGGTGCTGGTCGAAAGAGGGCTTCATTTATGTCCTCGGGCACGACGACTTAAGGCATCGCATCATTACTATGACTGAGCTTAATAAGATAAAACAGGTAAACACTGCTAAACCGCCAGTTGACTCTAAAGTAACCAAGTCCAAACGCCTTAAGAAGTGAATCTACTTCATATGTACACTTTCTGTTTACTCTATAACATCCGTCCATATTTGTATATATGATAAGATTTTATCTTTCTGCCTTACTCCTTTACCCTCACTACTTTACTTTTTACTTATTTTCAATTCAATTCAATTCTTCATTGTGGCCTTTGTGGAGATGTAACCACAATTTCGCCAATGTCAAGTTTGTGAAAGACCAACAAACGAAGGAAGTTATCCGGTGAGCAAAAAGGCCAAAAAACATTAAGCAGATTAAATAACACACATACAACACAATCACAGAAAATAAATAAAATTATCTAACACGAACAATATAACATAAATATAATTACAGTTTCATTTTATTAGTTCTTATATAGTTACATAATATATTTATAATAGTTTTATACCCAAGGGAGAGAAGGAATTTAAAGGATATAGGACGAGGAATATAGGTAGGAATGACATCGAGTAACGAGTAACGCATTCTAGGGCAACTAAAAAACAAATGATCAACATGCCCTTCTTCCAGGCCGCACTCGCAAAGAGAGGAGTCCCTAATCCTCAGTTTACTTATTTTATAAACAAAACAAACTATTTGTCACCTTGAATTTTTATGTAGTAATTGACAGCACAAAGACATTGTCAAAGTGACATTGTGTTGGTTTCATGCATTTGGATATCGGATAATTAATCCACGTTTGTATTTAACTGTTTATTTTTTTTTAGATTTTATTCCTTATTTTACCTAGGCATAAATGTATGTGTTTTTTTTTGCTTTAGGTTAATGTGTACGGATTTTATTGTAAACAACTTAATTATTTATTTTATTTAATTTAGTTAGCTTAATGTAATGTATTGTAGTTATATTTATTTTTAGTTTGTATAGCCTTCGACACAACTGGCAGATAGAAGCTCAGTGGAAACTAACTGAACTTTTTACTATTATTATTATTTAATTTGCTTTTTAATATTTTATATACTTATTTATAACTTCCTTATATCTATTACCTCATATATATGATATTCCCCGACTACAGTAGCGATACCGACAGTTTTTATTCTGTTAGCAGCGATGACAGCAGCTTTACTAGTATTCCTTCACTGTCTGAAAACCTTGAAACGCAGTTTTCTGATGAACCTGGAAATTTCAATGTTGTGCATATCCATCATCCCAAAGTGTTCCTGCACATTTCCCGGATATGCTGGTGAGTTTTGATTGCAATAACCTCCATGGTATACTAATATCGGAATCATGGTTAAAACCATGCCTTTCTTCCACCTCGTATTCCCTTCCTGGATTTAAGCTTATCAGAAACGATCGCGCGGTTGGCGGTGGTGGTGGAGTTGCCATATATCTTCGTGCTTATATTCCTTACAAAATCATTGATATGTCAGCGCAGCCACCACCTGCCAATGCCGGTGAGCATCTCTTTCTAGAAGTTGAGCTCCACCATACCAAAGTCCTACTCGGTGTCTACTACTGTCCTTCTCTACACATTAACTTCTTCTCCTCCTTTGAATGTCTTCTTGAAAAACTGATCCCATCTTATTCTCACACCCTTGTAATGGGTGACTTTATTACTTGCCTTCTAAAGCGTGACTCTCGGTCCTCCGCATTTCGTGCCCTCTCTGACTCCGTCAACCTGTCCATTCTTCCTCTCAACTCTACACATCCCTTTCCGAATTCAGCTCCTTCGCTCTTAGACCTTATATTGGTTTCTTCTGAAGATCGCGTGCACTACCGATCATATCATGATCTACTTTACCTTTCCTACAAAATTCGTCCTCCTAAGGCCAAAACTAAAACTCTACTTCTACGCAATTTTAGTGGCATAAACCTTAACGAGCTGCGTAAAGATGCAAGTGAATGGTCGCCTTTGCTTACCTATGACTCAATTGATGAACAAGTTGAGTACTTTAACGCCAATATTATCAAGCTGTATGACAAACTTTCACCACAGCGACCTGTAAAGTTGAAACATGCTCCATCACCATGGCTGACAGAGGACATTCGGAAAATTATTCATAGAAAATCTGAGGCAAAGCTTAAACTTAAAAGACAACAAAACCCTCACAACCGTGAGAGATATATCGCAATCCGTAACCATTGCAACAAAGTGTGTAGAGATGCGCAACGCCAATACATCCATAAATCAATCAATAACGAAGATCCAGCAAAGGTCTGGAAATTTCTAAGATCATTAGGGGTTGGCAAATCAAAACATGATGTAAATTCCAAAGGTTTCAATATTGATTCACTAAATCAACACTTCTCGGCCGTGTCCACTTTCGATAGGACTAAAAAGGCAAATACTTTACAATATCTTTCATCTTTGCTTACTCCTAGCTTTCCGCAATTCGTGTTTAATCAGTTATCGGCTTGTGATGCTAAGAAGAGTATACTGTCTATCACTTCTAATGCTGTTGGCAGTGATTGCGTAGGTCGCAAAATGATAATGCCTATCCTTGATGAAATCCTTCCTTCAATTTCTTTTATCCTAAACTACTCCCTTGCTAGTGGCACCTTCCCATCAGCATGGAAAGAAACCCAAATAACTCCCTTACCCAAAAAATCTACCATTCTAACCCATTTCTATCCTACCATTGCTATCCAAAGTCTTTGAACGCCTTGTCCATACCCAACTTCACTCTTTTCTATGTCAAAATACCCTTCTCAATCCTTTTCAATCGGGCTTTCGACCTGGCCATAGCACAGTAACAGCCTTAGTCAATATTACAGACGATGTCAGAGTCGAAATGGAAAGAGGCAATCTGACAGTACTCACGCTCCTGGATTTTTCCAATGAGTTTAATACGGTGGATTACGATATTCTGCTCGGTATACTTAGCTCACTTAACATATCTCCAACGGTAATTGATTGGTTTCGTAACTACCTGTGTGGCCGCCAACAACGTAACCGCATCGACGATACTCTATCTGCTTGGTGTAAAACGTCAGTTGGTGTGCCCCAGGGTGGCGTTCTCTCTCCTTTACTCTTCGCAATCTTTATAAACTCTATCTCAAACAAACTTTGTTCTTCCTACCACTCCGGAACACTCGTATACTTTCCCTTTTATACAATATTTTGTTCAACCCGTCGTTACCCTCCTACCTCAAAGAACGATTTGAGTTTCTTCACTGTACACATTCACGATCTTTAAGGTCATCAGAAAACCTACAACTGAAAGTACCTGCTCATACTACTTCGTTCCTTGAAAAATCTTTTACGGTTACTGCAATCCGTTAGTGGAATGCACTACCAGTGGAAATTAGTCAAGCTCAAAGTCTATGCTCCTTTAAGTCACTAGTGAAAAAGCACTACCTAGCAATGTAAATCCGTTCCGTGTGGAAACCCCCTCGGGCCGTTATTCCACCCGGGTTTTCGGTGGAACGGTGTGTCAGAATCGAACCGACCAAAACCACACGGTTTGCCTTACTGCGCTTAAAATAGGAGGAATCCGGGAACAGCTTTATTAAGACATCCGGACCCTCCTAGCGCCTGCCCGCACTATGTGGGAACCACCTGCGGGTAACCTATCAATAAGGCTTCGTCTAGACACACGCGGACGTCACCCCCTCGCGGCTAGCTATATGGCGGATGGAGGGGAAAACCCGTCCCGACCACCCACAGCCACACTCAGGGCGGCATGAGGCGCTGGTAAGCGCGTATCCGCCGCCCGATTCGAATTGGGTCCGAGTGGAGATTATCCTCCCGGGCCCGCTCCGCCGCCTCCTTCTGTGAGATGACCTCCTCACAGAAGGCTGCGACCGCGGTAAAATTCCTGTCACTGCCGACCATGGAGCGTATGATGGCCGGCAGTGACAGATCCTCTCCAATGACTGCAGTGAAGGCCCGACGCTGCGTCGCCCAAGCGGGGCAATCCGCGAGCGTATGCTGGGCCGAGTCCTCACTACAGTCGCAGTGGTGACAGACGGGACTCAATTCTCTCCTAGCGACCGAGTGCAGGTACTTTCCGAAGGAACCGTGCCCGGAAAGAACCTGCGTTAGTCGGAAAGAAAGGGTCCCGTGCTGCCGCCCTGCCCACTCGACGATGACCGGCTGTAGCGCCTCCACGGTGGCTAAGCCAGCACGTGGAGCCTCCAGCCGGGACGACCAACGAGCCATAGTGACTCGGCGAGCGGCCTCACGCCACTCGGGTACCTCTTCGGGCGGGGGTCGATTGCCACTACCCGCCCGGAAATCAGTCGTCCGCCGATATACTTCGGCGAGCACTTCCGCCTCCAAGTCCCACGGGGGAGTTCCGGCCAACGCGCACGCCGCCTCCGTCGACACGGTGCGGTAACCGCGTATAGCTCTAACCGCCATGACCCTCTGAGGGCACCAGAGGCGTGCCGTATTCTGGGCGGTCAGAGTTTCCGCCCACACCGGTGCACCGTATAGTGCCATTGACCGGACAACCCCCGTGTACAGCCGTCTTGTTGCGACGCTGGGTCCACCCAAGTTGGGCAAAAGTCGCCCAAGGGCGGACGCAGCGGCGACCAGCTTTGAAGCAAGCTGCCGGAAGTGCTCGTCGAAGAGCCACCTCCCGTCAAGGATCAGGCCCAGATATTTAATGTGGGCCCGAACCGGTACGAGGACCGAGTTGACCATGATGGCAGCGCCAGCGGGTGGACCACGATGGGGACCATGAAATAAAAGGGCCTCCGTCTTGTCCAGGGCCGCCCGCAAGCCTAGCGCCTCGATGCGCTGGACCACCAGTGAGGCTCCCCTGGTGGCCAGGCGCGCCGCCTCCTAAAAGTTCGATCCCCGGGCTGTGACCAGAGTGTCATCGGCGTAACAGATTACGCCCAGCCCAGTGGGAAAGTCACCACGAAGAGCCCAGTCGTACCCCATGTTCCACAGGAGTGGTCCTAGGACAGACCCCTGCGGAACACCGCACAACATGGGCCGATGACATAGGATTCCATCTCGGTCCTCGTACATGACGGTACGCTCCTCTAAATAGTCTGCCACTAGTCGCATCAGGTACTGTGGCACTTCGTGATAGCGGAGAGCTTCCCTAATGCAACTGAATGGCAGACTATTGAATGCGTTGGCGATGTCCAACGACACCGCCAACAGTACGCCGCCACAGCTCACAGCCTCCTCGGTCACGGCTCTCAGACGCATTACAGCTCCGATCGTCGAACGACCCGCTCGGAAACCGAATTGGGCGTCCGACAAATCGGGGCCAACCTCATCCAGGTGCCGGACGATGCGGGCAGAGAGTACCCTCTCAAACAGTTTACCCGCCTCGTCCAGCAGCACAATGGGTCTGTAGGCCGCGACCAAGTCGGCCGGCAGCCCCGGCTTCCTTAAAAGCACCAGCTTCCCGCTTTTCCAGCAATCAGGGAAGCGCCCGGACACTAAGCTAGCGTCGAACACCTCCCTGAGGCGGTTTGCCATGTGATCAAGGGCCAGGGCCAACACTCGGGCAGGAATCCCGTCTGGCCCGAGGGCGGTGTTCTTGGAGCGGATCCGTAGAACAGCCGCCCCTATCTCCGCCTCCGTGATGGGTGGAGCATCTTCCACCCCGAACTCCCCGTTGTCTCCAGCCAAAGGGGCCATCGATGGGGGTGAGTGCTCCACTCGTCGCGGAAAAAGACCCTCAACCACTTCCTGCAGGAAGCTGGGGTGGAGAGTCTCCATATTGGGGGGGGGGGGCCAGCGCGCGGAGCTTTTGTTGCGCCGCACGATATGGGCGACCCCAGGGGTCACGATTGAGACCCTCTAGCATCTCCTTTCTTTTCTCTTCTTTGGCGCGGCAAATGGCCAGCTTTAGACTTTTCCGGGCCTCTCGGTACTCCTCTTGCAGCTGGTCCTCTTCTCCTTCTTCGCGGTGACGCCAACGACTGCGGGTGTAGGATCTCCGGGCACGAATACAAGCCGCGCGGAGATCCGCCAACTACTGGAACCACCAGTAGACCTCTTTCCTTGGAGGCCGACGACCGAAAGCGGCCTGCCCCTATGTCTACCTCCCCGGTTGGAGGCTGCAGAGACAGCCAACAGTGAATTATGGCTGCCTCCTCCAGTAGATCCCGGTCTAGCTTCGAAATAGACCACCGCGGAAAGCGGGAAGAACGCCGCGCCATGTGACCCCTTCTGGGGTCCTGGGTACGGGAGAGCTCAAATCGGATATAAAGGTGATCCGAGAGCGTCTCAACCTCTTCCAGGACACGCCAGTCCCTTACTCGTGCGGCAAGAGCAGGGGTAGCGAACGAAAGGTCCACTATCGACCCCCCCTGCTGTCGCACGCACGTGTTGGTGGTGCCTCTGTTTAGGAGACAGAGGCCCACCGATGTTGCCCACTCTTGTACAGCGTCGCCCCGTGCGTCCGTCCTGGGGGAACCCCACGCAACGGACTTAGCGTTGAAGTCCCCCAGCACTAAAACGTGCCCAGACGCTAGTCGCCGTATCGAGGTCTCCAGGTTATTGAGAAAAACCTCGAAATCGCTCAGGCTCCGGTTAGGGGAGAAGTAGATACTGTTTCGTACGGGAACTTTTTATATGTAAATAAAACCTTTACTTCAATTTAATATGTTGTAATTGAGATTGACAATGGCTTGTAACACTTGTCCCAGAGACATGCGTCCGTTATTAGTTACTTGGGTCGACTCCTCCCTGCGCGCTCGCGTCGCCGTCCTCTCCACCCCGCGTAGCCAGAGATGCACTCGCAACAGGGCCGCATTTCGTAGAATTAGTAACATCCTCGCTTTCAAGTCGATGATTCTTCGGGCAGAAGGGGACATAATCTTGATACTGCTCTTCTTAGTACGCCCTTGTTAGTCGAAACGTCTACAACTATAAAGATAAAGATAGAATAGAAGATATAAGATAAAGAGTTTCAACGCGCCCCAATTGCCACTTCATTGGTGGAAGGTGATCGTCTTGAATGACGACGAGTTCTCCAGGCTTGATGTCGCGCCCTTGAGTGCGCCATTTGGTACGTTGTTGGAGTTCACTCAGGTATTCCTTTGACCACCGGTCCCAGAAGGATTGGCGTAGTCTTTCAAGATGTTGGTAGCGGTTTATCGATATCTTCTCTGTCTTAGGCGATGGCAGTGAAGCCAGAGGACGACCGAACAAAAAGTGACCAGGCGTGAGTGGTAAAGTATCGGAAGGATCGGCGGACAATGGAGTTAAGGGACGTGAATTTAGTATAGCCTCAATCTGGCAAAAAAGGGTTGTTAGTTATTCAAATGTGAAACTTGAATTTCCTACTATTCTTTTTAAGTGGTGTTTTGCGGACTTAACACCTCCCTCAGACAGTCCACCAAAGTTAGGTGAATAAGCAGGGCTGAACCGAAATTCTATGCCTTCACTAGCAGCATGCTCACCGACTGGCTCACGACAAGACTTAAGCATACGTTTTAATTCGTTGTTTGTCCCCACAAAATTGGTGCCATTATCGCAATAAATAATTTTAGGAATACCTCGCCTCGACACGAATCTTCGCAAGCAAGACATGAATGCGTTCGTGCTTAGTTCGCTCACGACCTCCAAATGAATTGACTTTGTAGAGAAACACACAAATACACTTAAATAGCATTTTGAAGTTCTTACACCGCGGCCCTTTTGGCTGGAAATAAAGAAAGGCCCGGCAAAATCGACACCACAAGTTTCAAATGGAGAAGCAGGTGTAACACGAGATTGAGGCAGATTGCCCATTATCGGTTGTAGTGTTTTACCTCTCAATCTAACACACGTGATGCAATTATTAATGGTTTTCCTAGCAAGTACACGCCCGCCTATTGGCCAAAATTGCTCACGAATTGCACCTAATAATTGCTGTAGACCACAATGCAACAACCGTATATGTTGTCTTTCAAATAACAATATTGTAAATATGTGCTTTGAATCAATTAGTATAGGATGTATTTTTTTAAAGGTGCATTGCATCGCATATTGGATTCGACCACCCACTCGCAATAAGCCTTGGCTATCCAAGAAAGGGTTGAGAGACAAAATGGGGGATTTTGGAGGTAAAGATTTATTTTGTGCTAACATGTCAATTTCTGTAGGGAATGACTCCTTTTGAGCTACCCTTGCCAAAGTAAGGAGTGAATTATGCAACTCACCCGCGGTAAGTAAATCCTTTGTTTTATTTGCTTTAGAATTTATATTTTTAATAAACCTTAGCACATATGCACATATTCTTTGTAACTTAGTAAGATCTCAATATTTATCAAATGGTATTACATTTTCAAGTATTTTACTAAAGTTTGTTTTTATTTCAGGAAGGATTAAATCAGGGAAATTATTTGCAGGCCATTGATCTTTGTCTAGTAGCAGAAATCGAGGCCCTGACCACCACAACTTCGCATCCTGTAAGTTTTGAGGCTGTACGCCTCGGGAAGCTAAATCTGCTGGATTACTGTCAGTTGGTACGTATCGCCACATGGTTTGCATGGTTAAATCCCGTATTTCTTGTACTCTATTGCATACAAAGGCGTTTAATGTTTTTGGTTGAGTTTTAATCCATTCTAAAACTACCTTTGAATCACTCCAAAATGTTGTCTTTGTGATTTTAGTACGAAAAGACTGCATAGGCTTTGCGTGCAACCGAGCACCCAACAATGCGGCGCACAATTCCAATCTTGGTATTGTTGTAGGCTTTATAGGCGCTACCTTTGTTTTCGCAGACAATAAACTGATTTTTTGACTACCTGAATCATCAATTGATTTCACGTATAAGCATGCAGCATAAGCATTTTGTGATGCATCACTGAAACAATGAAGTTCAACTTCAACGGGTAAACTCAAAGTAACGTTTCTAGGTATTATAATTTTTGAAAGATAATTAATGTTGCTAGCGAATTGATTCCAATATTTTGCTATCTGGTCTGGCACTGGTTCATCCCAGTCTAACTTGATCAGCCAAAGCCTTTGTAGTAGCATTTTTGGAATAATAATTGATGCAGATAAGAGTCCTAAAGGGTCAAATATTTGAGATGAGGCAGAGAGTATAGTACGCTTGGTTGCAACTTCGAGTATATTGACATCAGTGGAAAAATGTAAGGTATCTTTACCAGGCGACCAAATTAAACCCAAAATTGAGGATTGCTTTGAAAATTCATGATTATCTTTAGAGAACATAGAATTGTCGAATATTTCAGGACAGTTGGTCCTGAACTTTCTCAGTCGGAAACCTGCCTTCGCGAGCTCCTGAGTGACACCAGCAATAGTAGTTTGTAGCTCAAACTTCGAAGTTGCCGTAAGCAATAAATCATCAACATAAAAATTGTGTTTGATGACTTCACCAATTTTGGGTTAATTACATTCTTCTGCTAATTGTAACAAGCATCGTGTACTTAAGTATGGTGCAGAAGCTGTACCATATGTAACTGTATTGAGTTGTAGTATTTTGAGAGGCATCGTTTCTTCAACCCTCCAGAGCATTAATTGAAGATATCTCTGTGAAGGATGTATCAGAAGTTGCCTGTACATTTTTTCCATGTCACCTGAAACTGCATAGGGATTTTCAAGAAATCGAATGAGAATGGAAATCAAATCATCCTGCACAACAAGCCCGACCGCTTGTATTTCATTAAAAGACTTCCCGGATGAAGTTTTACATGACGCGTCGTAGACTACACGCAATTTAGTTGTTTCACTCTGTTGTCTTATAACAGCATGGTGAGGTATGTAATTGGCAAGGGCCGGACGCTTAACTTCAGCTAAATTACCTAAAGTCTCATACTTAGTCTTTCTTCTAAACTTAGGAACCGCCCCTTAGCTATCTCATAACTATCACCTAGTGCAATCTCAGGATTTTCCTTTAGTGGAATGGTGACGCAATACCGTCCGTCATCCAGACGTGTTGTAGTTTGTGTAAAAATTGCCTAACAGAATTGTTCATCAGCGCTTAATAATTTTTTAGATGTTGAAACCTCCTCGATTTCCCAACTTTTGATAATTTTTCGTGTATTTCTTTACTAAAATTACAATGTCTAATATGATTCTTGTTATTAGTAGGGCTTTCACCCATTGTTCCACCTACAACCCAGCCAAATATAGTTTCTCTAAGTATGGGATTGTTTCGCCCTAAATTAATTTGTTTGTGAGTATTCATTACCTCCCAAAATACATCTGCCCCAAGTAGTATGTCTACTTCAGAGGGATCATAAAAGGTTGGGTCGGCTAGTAGAACATTGGCTGGTATATTTATTCGTGATGGATTTATTGCAATACTGGGCAGGTTACCCGTAATTTGGGGTAATACTACACATGAAACAACAATTTTAAATGCACTGATTCTGGATTTTAGTAAAATCTGGCAACTTTGTGTTGCCTTTATTGTCTCATTATTAATGCCTGTGATTGACACAGCACTTGGTTTAATAGTAATATTTAACATATTTTTTATTTTTTCAGTAATGAACGAGCATTGGCTACCACTGTCCAACAGTACCCGAGCTAAGTAAATGTTATTGGAAATAGGGTCCATTAGTTCTACCAATGCTGTACTTAGTAGTACCTGGCCAGGTACTGTCGTGGGAAACGACATGGGAATAGGCGAGTAAGTATTTGTTGTGTTCAACACCTTTAGCACATCCGCATTAGTATTTAAGGGTGTATTTTGTAAATTAGATTGTTGATGTAAGTTAGTGACATGGTTATCATTTGTATTTGTATGGTTTTGTTGATTTGTATTTGTAGCATTAGAACTAGTAGAATTAGGTTTGTAGTTTTTTAAATGTAGTAATGTATTATGTTTTTTGTTACAGATCCTACAATGTCCAAAACTACAACGTGAGAAGTCATGGCCACCGCGTAAGCAGTTACTGCAAAGCCTGAGCTTATTTACTAGGCTCAGTCTAGATTCAGGTGTCATTGATTTAAATTGCTGACACTCATAAATGCGATGATCTTGTTTACACATGGCACAATTCCTATTATTATTATTAGTTTGAATTGAGGAAGACACCAATGATGTATGATGCCTTTTGTTGGTGTTATCAGTGGTAGTACTACATTGTACAGTCTCGTTAACATCAGCGCGATTGCGCAAAAACTTGTAAAAATCTTCTAACTTAATCGTATGTAAAATTGTACCTTTGTATTCTTCCCATTTAAAACTTGTGCTGCCATCTAGTTTCACAGCCATCATAAAAATAATTAATGTATCCCAATGTTCAGTTGGTTCATCAAGAGTATTTAATGGACGTAAATTTTTTGAAATATGATCAATTAAGTACCGCAGTGATTTGTGTGTTTCTCTAGTCATTTTGTCCAAATTGAATAATGATTTTAAATGGTTATTTACTAACATTTTTTGTTATTGAATCTCTCATTTAGTAAGTCCCATGCAATTTGATAATTTTCATTGGTAAATTCAATGGATTTTATTATAACAGAGGCACCACCTTCTAAAAAAGATCTCAAATAATGAAATTTACTGATGGCTGGAATTTAACTATTATTATGTATTAACGAAACAAAAGTGTCGATATTCTAGCCATCTCAAATAATTACCATCAAACGTCGGTAACTTGATCGTCAGTAGCTTAATATTATGTTTTGACATCGACGCTGCACCATCATCACTGCTGCACTTAACCGTGACGACTCTGAGTCGTTTTTAAATTTTGAGCAAGAAATAATTTCAGTTGCAACAGAAATAACAACTGAAAAGGTATGCTCCACCCTCTCCCGTTTATTAAGCTCGTCATCAATTTTAGGTGATGAGGTAAATTTTTCTATTTTAGTTTGAACCTCATCGAAGGTATTAAACAATAATTCTATTTTTTTAAGCTTAAATTCTAACTCTGTAACCTGTAAGCTAGGCAATGGTTTTACATCCATTTTCTTAATCACATTTAAGTAGCTTTCGAACTTAGTAATTCGCCCTTTAATGGTTCCGCGGTGATGGATCAATGATTTTAATTCCTCTTCCATTTTCACTCGTAATATTATGTGGGAACAAACGACAAAATAAAAACTGTAGTTTTAACTAAATCAAATAGTAGGTACTTATCGCAAACGCAAACCAGTCAGCAAGCAGCAGCAGCAGCGTTAGAAGCAGAAGCACTGTAGTCAAGCCCCTGCTCACGCGTGCAGCGGCAGCATGCATAGAATATAAGCGGTAGTAGTCCCCCGTTACACTCTGGAATGTTCGTTGAATACAAGTTATATATTTTTTTTTATTTTGTAAATAAGTAGGTAAATTGAACACCTTTGCAGTTAAATCTATTCATTAACTCATTAACAAGAACATTATCTTATTATCAGATAGTTTACAAGTGAAACAATTTAACAATATAAGAGTTAAGCTGCTATAATTAACGCAATTAAAACCAAGTTAATTTCAATTTAGCAGCGAGTACTAGAGGCTGTACGGGTTTTAATGCTTAAAATGTAGTGTAATTAAATAGTTAAATGTGATATTACGCCTATATGTATCTAAATAAGCAATGCGCAAGGAATAGGTAGGTCTTGGGAAAAAAGGTAAGACTGCAATGATACTTAGCACATAGCACTGGCACAAATATAACGGCACTGTCGCTCTGGTAATCACAACACATACAGGTAATCTTGTTGTTATGTTTCGTAGACGTTGTTGGATCACGTCGGGGTCACCACTTTGTTTCATACGGGAACTTTTTATATGTAAATAAAACCTTTACTTCAATTTAATATGTTGTAATTGAGATTGACAATGGTTTGTAACACTTGTCCCAGAGACATGCGTCCGTTATTAGTTACTTGGGTCGACTCCTCCCTGCGCGCTCGCGTCGCCGTCCTCTCCACCCCGCGTAGCTAGAGATGCACTCGCAACAGGGCCGCATTTCGTAGAATTAGTAACAGATACCATATATGGTGATCCCCCCCCACTCAGCGGCAACATATCTAGTACAATTGTCTCTTAGCGACAAGGGCGGGGAATGAGCCGCTGTGGATCCGACGACTGCCACGGAGCCGTCCCGGTCACCCAGCCAGTTTGGACGGGGAGGAACGTAATAAGGCTCCGCAGCTACGGCGACACCAATCGCCCACTCCGCCATGGTTTGCAGGAAGAGGTCCTGCGCACCGGCACAGTGGTTTAGGTTCGTCTGGACAAGGAGGCTGGAGACTTGGTCCATTATTGGATCGTCTCTACAGCCTCCTCCATGGGCGACGGCAACGAAGCACGATTAGCATCGGAGGCGGCCTGGGCCGATTGGCTAGCCACCGATGCTTGCGGTAAAGTGCGGGGAGGTTTGCAGCCCCCCTGCCCCGTCTGGTGATTGGCGGGCAGATTACCCGCCGCACATGCCGGACAGTGAGGGGTGGCGGAACATTCTGCCGCTCTGTGCCCCGGTTGACCGCAGCGGAAGCAGAGTCCGCTGCAGTCAAAGCAACTTTCGCACTTGACGCGGGTGTGTCCCGATCCGAGACATTTGAAACACCTCATCGGTCTCGCCGCCAGGATTGTGACTCTGGCATTCACGAAACCGATGAGGATCTTGCCGGCATAACCCAAAATTTTGGCTTATGAAACGGGACAACTGGCCCACACCGCGCCAAGACCACCCGGACCGGGGCGGATGGTGCCGACTCTGATGATGTCCGCGTTGCACTCCGTCTTCTCCTGAATAGCAACACGAACATCCTCCACCGTCACAGACACCTGACACACACCGGACACCTTTGTGTCTGGCTGCCTGGTCCAGGTCTTGGAGAGGTGAGCGGAGGGAACTCTGACCTTAACCCCGTACCAGTCCTAGCCGCGTTTCGAGTCCTCGGTGCGGTGGCAGGCGCTGACGCAGACGCAGCTGCCGCGTAGGAAATTGCGACGCTGCCACCTGAGACCGGGAGCGGCTTCGGAGCCGATGTGGCCTTGGGTTTGCCCGCTGCAAGCGGTGGCCGAATAATTGGAGCTGGAGGCAGTCTTGCCTCTAGCCCCGCGAGGCGTCCGTCCATCATCCTCCACACTGCTTCAATGATTTTACGCAGGTGGGAATCCGGCACTTCAGATACCTCGGAGGGCGCTTGAGTGGAGGTTGGTTGCTGCGAAACCGGGCTCCGACGCCCAGAGCTATCTGACTGAGCCCGGAATTGGGCAAACTGTGTACTCAGTTCGGCCACCTGTTCCGTGAGACGGTCATTTGCCGCCTGGAGACGCGCCACATCCCCAATGAGTGTTTCGACGACCACCGAGACGGCGGAGGAAGAGTCCTTCAGGGCTTTTACAAAGGTGCCCTTTAGTTTGGTGGACTTGGTGGCCACTTTGTTTATAATAGCCACCGCCGCCGTCGCCGTTTCCTTCAAAGCCACGGGAGTTAGAGGGACGGAACCTATTTCTACCGGTGGACGGATTTTAAGTAGAAGATCGGCGATCTCCTCCTCGGCGACGATTTCTCCTTCTGCACGTACTCGCGCGTACTCACCCGCCCTGGAGAAGGCAGAACTTGCCAAAGACGGTATAGGGGTACGCGACCTCGACCTTCCTCTTTTGCTGCTAGCCACTTTGGGAGGAAGCATTTCTGTGGATGTTTCAGGTTCCTCGTCCATCGAGCGACCACGCTTCCTGGTCTCGATATCGCGAGGCTCGAGCATCATCTCCGAGTCGGCATTTCAGCGTAGTCTTTCCGACCTGCGACTGCTCCCAGAAGCCAGAGTTACTTCTGGGAGCTCCACTGACATAGGCATCTCCAATAAAACTTCTTCGTCGTTTGACGAGGTGTCGTCCGCTTTCTTCTTCCTTATATTTTCCCTCTTCTTCACATTCTCCTGCTTTTTTTCTTCAGTTGGTTTTTTGTTTTGGTTGTTTATTGTTTCCATAATAAGACCCACGAGAGGGGGAGAACTATAGGTTGACCCGGGCAGAGATCCCCCATTACCCGGGTAAGCGTAAATTTATACCCAACCGAGGGGTCCGCAGTTACCACGGCTGGGAGTGCGCTTGCGACTGAACCACCCATCAGCCATGCATCCCATGGTCACGCACCAGAACACAGGATTCGGGGTAATTTTTTATAGAGGTTTTCTACCTCGCAGTCCAGGCGGCTAAGGCAAGACCCTCGCCCCCGATCAAAGCCACGAGACTCCTTTCGGGATTACGATATGCCGACGGTGGCATCGAGATAAAATCAGCAGTGTGAGTGCACGCCGAGCCCGTACTCGTTCCTCCGCTGTGGACAGCGGAGCAACTCTGAGTGACCCTTGGAAGGATCCCACAGGGTATCCTGTTTCGTCTGGAGTCTCCCCCTGGGCCAATCGAGCATGAGTAGCTCTACCGGCACAGCCCCAGGGATCATTGACCCGCGCAAGCCCCCCCACGACGACAACGTAAGGATACAGTTGGGGGGACATACATGCCGCCTTGTATCAACTGTTTAACTTTGCGTCTGTTTAAATTCGTGGTGTACAATAAAGAATTTTCTATCTATCTATCTATCTACTTACTGTTAAGGACGGACGCGTGGTTGTTTGTACAGCATGTGATAAGAAGTATGGAACCATCTCCAATTTTATACACAATTAAATAGACGAAGACCTCAACTTAACAGTTCTACTGATTTTTGTAATTTAAAACTTTTTAAAACAAATCTAAGACCGATTCATTAATTCTGTGAGCGAACTAAAAAGGAAAACTCTACACCAAGTTGGACTAAAACGACTCCACGAATGGTCCGCAGGTTCATCCAATAAAATTGGATGTATTCCACAAAGTTATTAAAGATCTATCGTTAGCCTTAATGGAGCTTATGAAAGAAATTGCGAACACGCGAAAGGAACGTTGTTAAAAAAATAAATATGTACAAACGCTCACGCCTGTATCTCCTATAGGGTAGGCGGAGATGTATCACATACCCATATTTTTTTAATCATCATTTGGTCCCACTATCGTAATAGAGGCAAGCCTATTATGATAGTGGGACCAAATAGGTATTTTATGTCACCACCGGCAAGAGATAGGGTGGCCCTATGCCACTCCACAGTCAAGCACGCGGCGGAATAACTGACTTGGGGCCAGCAAATAGCTGTTGAAAAAGATTTTTGATTGAGTCCTTGAAAATGAATTGTATGATATGCTCCTACGATGCAACGGCTGGACAGATTTTATTGAAGTATTAAACCCACTTTGCAAGGATTAGGGTTATATTTGTTAATGTACAGTAGAGCAACAGGTAAACAGTGATGGGTTTATCGACCATTTTGATCAAATAAACTTCTAACAATCATAATAGAAGTTAGCTTAAATAAAGATTTGTACAGATATTAGTCGTTTTAGATTTTTCTCAAACGGTTTTTGTTTTATAATGAACGAGCCATTTCCCACATTTCGCTTGCGTCTATAATCTCTGCTCATATCCTAATGATTAAGTTGATGTTATTATTAATTCTGTTAAAAATCCTCTATCCAACACATAACTTACTCTTTTTAAATCCAACAGATAATTGCAGAGATTAGCTCGTATAAACTAACAAACAACAAATTCAGCTTTTATGTTAACATAAATAATTAAATATAAATGTCTATTGATAATTTTAAACAATGTTATTAACACCACAATAAGTATACCTTTACATGTACTGACAATATTTAAAACATGAATGTAGATAAACGAAAACTGTAAATTCCATTCAAAATGACAACAGATTGTATTAAAGGGGCAATTTCTGCTCGTTTGCCCCCTATCGCATAAAAAAAAATAAAAAAAAAATGGAATATTAAATTGACTGGTCATTAATAATCTTATCTTATTATTTAGAAATTTATATTTATTTAATTATTTTCACATTATAAATATTGTCACTGGCACAATGTAAATATTTATGTTGTGCGAATTTTACGACATATTATTTTTTTATGTAACGTTGAATCGAAATTTACCATTTTCACAGTTTGTAAATACAGCTGCCCTGGACAGACTCACTTCCAAAAACTCCGTATAGATCTCATATGTTTAGATGTACAAGGAGAGGAATAGGATAAGATTATTAATGACCAATCAATTTAATATTCCACAAGTTTGTTTTCAATTGACTTCCCTATTGGTCCAGTGGTAAATGACCCTGACTGCTGGGCCGGAGCTCATGGGTTCGATTAGAACGGGAAAAAAATTAGTTGATTAACCGGTCTGAGTGTTGTTTGTGTCCGTTGCATGAAAGTTTGTAAAGTCCCCGTGACACAGGAATTCCTCATGCGCGAGTTGTCTTTATAAACAAGAAAAGAAAATGTACCTTATACATTACGACTTAAGACTAAAGAAATAAGTTAAGTAACTCATATGCTTTATTCAAATAATTGGAATGATATTTTAGTAATTACTTAACTTTTCATTTTTATAAATAAGGAAGCATTTATTCTGCATTCGTTACGAACGTAATGTATAGTACATAGAATAAACGGCTAATTAACTATGCAATGATAACTCGACACAATGTTATTGCCTCGGATCGAAAGGGAGCGAATAATTGCAGCGCCCTTGCCTCTGCAAGTCGACACAACAAATAGGTGCTATTTATAGATGACGCTCTTATAAAGATATAGAGGGTTGTCGTCAGTCGTAGTCGTTCAGAACATTTCTCTGTAGTTTAAAAAGTGCAATGTCAGCCAAACATACAGACGAAGCTGAAAATGCTTTACTATAGAATGAAAGCGATCACAAACAAATTAATTTGTTCCCACAGTCGTGGTTCTTTAGCTATGGGTGTCCATGGGTGGAGATAGTCGCTTACCATTAGGGAACCAGTCTGCTCGTTTGCCCCCTATCTCATAAGTAAATAAAATGAATGGGGTCTGATAAGTTACATACCTACATTAGTAAAATGAATATTAGGTACCTACTAAATGTTTAACATATTTTAGTATTGTTATTATTTTTTATTATTTACTTTATTTCGATTTTAATCCACTTGATCCATTAATATGGTTTTTAATCATATGAACTACTGACCTTTTAAATGTTATATAAAATACTGGATGCAAAAAACTATTTTGATTGATTGATTCTATTATTGAGACGAATACAAAAAACAAATAGTAAACTCGTTACTCTACTGGTCAGTTAATTGATGACTCATTAAAATATCCATACGGAACTTAAACAAATGTAATTTAAAGTAACTGGTCCTGTAAGAATTCACATGTTTTGAGTTGTTTAAGGCACTATTTGGCATCCGGCCAGAGGATGTTCGCTACTTATACGAATGCTCGGAAATGAAATCAATTGGTTGTGTAAGTGATTAGTGACAAGTGAATAATGTGAACGTATTCAATTAAAATAAAAAAAAAAAATTGGGAACATGTAGGTTGATACACTTGGTGTTTACATAATTATATCAGATGTAGAATAAACAGTTGTTGTGCGGCTACATATATTCCACATTTTGGCTTGCAATACTTACTACACATACATATGTGGGATGTGAAGTTTTCCGAACGAGCGATGTATGCAAGGAGAAGCCTGAGAAGATGAGTAAAGGATAAGGCATTTTTTCCAAAAGATGGCGGGAATGGTTTGAAAACGAGAGACACGACTTGCACGAAAATAGTTTACTCTTGGCAATACACGATTTCATATCCACGAATAACGAGTATTATTGCTGTCCAACTAATCTAAAATGGGTATTAAACCCACATATATTAATTATATAGTAAATTATTTAAACATTCTCTAGACACTAATCTCCATATCATATATAATATGTGTTATTAAATATGAGAGAGATTGAAAGTCTCATATACATAAGAGTTGTACTAGTAATGCATAATGTATTTAAAGCTAAGCTTAACATATCCTAAAACTAAAACATTTAAACTAGAAGGCGATCGGAACTGCGAACTAAATAAAGAAAAATATGTTATGTTGTAATTGGTGTGTAAGACATATTTTTAGATTGTATAGTAAAATTACTTTTTGTTACGCGTGAAAACCGCACCATGTCTATGATTGAACAATTACACGGTTATGACGTCATATTAGCAATTACGACTCAACCCCCGAAAGACGTCTCCTTCCTGGCAGGACGTAACTTGAGTCTGACTTATACTGCCCAACCCACATCTTTTATATAGTTACTAACTCAAGTCAATGAAAATTACTTCAGTCTGTTTTGTATGTACATATGTATTCGGTCGTTATATTTGTGTCATGAACTCATGAAGTAAACCAAATAAAACAGAGCTCAAAATATATATCAGTAATTATTAAAACTTCAAATAGTATTACTGCTTCAAATAGTAATTATTTCAACTAATCAAAATTTACCATTCCTCCAAGTCTTCCGTAATCAAATTGGCAATATGCTCTACTGAATCTGACTGAATTTCCTTACATGTGTAAGACACGATTTAATCATCTGATTGAAATCAGTCTAATTTTCAGTAAAATTAAAGTACATTTAAATTATAAAAAAAAAGTACATTTTAGTTACTAATCAAGTTCTCTTAAGGAATAGTTTGTTCACTAACTTTCAAGGCCTCTTTTATTTTTCCACTATATTGTTGCTGTCGGGTTTTCAAACGCTCTTTATATCGGATTCATATCGAAATATAAATACTTGAAGCAGATATTTTCTACTATTTTCACCAGTTAGTCTCAAAATAACACAGTTTGGTCTTTGGTCTAACTTCGCTACTTCCCTACACCGCCAACATAATATTATTACATAGTATAAAACTTATTCAACAAATAAAATATAAACAAATTTGTTCCATATTTCTTGTGACAAAAAGGGCTGTTGTTTAAATATATATTCTATTATATTTGAACATAAAGACCGTTTGCTGATTCTCGTAAATATTTATTTCAATACTTATGTATATTTTAAGCGGTGAAGTTACGTCAGTATGTGAAAGGCGTGCTTACCTATTATGTTACATATATGTTTTACTGGAACATATCCAAAAGGTTATAATCTTATATTACATAATACATGTTCAATATAAAGCGTGTTGGAAATGTTTTAAATACAAACATGTTTCTATTTCGTAAGGACTCACATATATTTCATTCTTTCATTAAATTTATCATTTTATAATTAAATTAAGAAGTAATAAAAAAACATTTACTGTAGTTGTAAATAAATTTTATTTAAAATCTGTTAAAGTTACCTTAACCGCCCCGGCCTGCGGGGTTATTTCGACAGTGCACTTGCTCACGATAATAAAGCGACACGAAGACGAAGAACTAAGCTGTTTCATTCATTCATGTTTTCATCATGAAGAAAAAACAATAGGTTTTTTCTTCTCCTTACGTTCCCATTTTGCAAGCAAAATAATTTAGACAGAAAGCGAGCTGGCAATTTTTGACAGAAATTCATACGTAAGTCACACACACAATTTTATACTAAAACGATAAGGCTTTTCGCAAACATGGCGGGGCGCGGCAAAGAGACTGATAAATAATATATGTTCACGTTTACCTTAATGTATACGTGTTATGGTTTATATTTGTAAATTGTTATATTAACTGGCGCGTTCCACCGGGTATGCAGTAGCTCGAAACGTTAAAGCTTACCGAGACTCGTAAAGCTAACGGCGAGTAGTAGTGTGTCGAAAGTACACTTACAACAGCAAATAAATTATAGCTCTAATATAATCAGTTTGTCATTGTGACCCTTCTTATCTTAATATAAAAGTGTATGCTTCATATGATTGTGTACAGCAAGAGTATACATATATTACGCGTTTCAAAAAAGAAGAATAACTGTCAAACCGCCATATGGCTTAGTAATAGGTTGCAACTTCGCTGAGATGAGTACACTTACAGATTAAATTTTTTATTTTATCCATTCTCATTTGAAATGTGTATATATCCACTGTTTTTTTATGCGATAGGGAGCAAGCAAGAAGTCGGTTCACCTGAAGGTAAGTGACTACCGCCGCCCATGGACACCCGCAACTCAAGAGTCACAAGTGCGTTGCCGGCCTTTTAAGTAGGAGTACGCTCTTCTACTGTCTGACTTACTTTTTATTATTAATGTTTTTATTGTAATTTTAACACATTTCTTCCTATTGATCTATTTTTACCTTATTTCCTGACTTCTTGGCTTAGATATATTTATCTATAAGCTAAGAAGCCAAATAGAAATAAGTTGAAATAGCTTATAAACATAATAAAATTCACATCGAAGGCGAAAAGCAGAGCGGACAGGACGGTTTTCCTCGCTACATGATCCAGGATCTGGCCGAAATCACTTGTGATCCCGAGAGGGTTCCGTGGGTTGCCGTGGTCATCAGAAAATCCAATCCGCGGAAGGCGCCTGGCGAGGATGGTATCCTGAATTCTGCGCCTCTAAGTCTTAACTGTTAAGAAGTTGTAACTTAAACCATCCTTAAACCAAAAAAAATGTTGTTTATATACATAAGTGATCACTATGATAAACTATAAAAATAGGCAGTCAGTCACAGTCGAAAAAATATTGTATTCCGAAAGAGCTACACACTGAATTGTTTTTTTTTTTTTATGCGATAGGGGGCAAACGAGCAGACGGGTCACTTGATGGTAAGGGACTACCGCCGCCCATGGACACCCGCAACTCAAGAGTCACAAGTGCGTTGCCGGCCTTTTAGGTAGATGTACGCTCTGTTCTTGAAGGTTTGAAGGTCGTATCGGTTCGGAAATACGGCAGGCGACAATTTGTTCTAAGCTGGTTCTATAAGCTGGTTGTGCGAGGCAAAAAGCTTCTGGAGAAGCGCACAGTGGTGGAGTGCCAATCGTCCAGGTGATGGGGATGGATATTTTGTCGCGTAGGACGATGGCGGAAACCAGCAGTCGGTATAAGTCCGAACAATTCTTCTGAACACTCCCCATGATACAAGCGATAGAGGATGCAGAGTGAAGCAACATCTCTACGCAACGCCAAGGTGTCAAGTCGATCAGAAATATCTTGGCAGTCGATGATGCGAGTCGCTCTCCGTTGAATGCGGTCAAGAGGCAGAAGTTGGTACTGGGGTGCACCTGCATAGAGATGAGAACAGTATTCCATGTGCGGCCGAACCTGCGCCTTATAAAGTTGCAGGCGGTGGGCTGGAGTAAAATACTGTCTCGATCTGTTTAGCACACCAAGCTTCTTCGAGGCTAATATGGCCTTACTCTCTAAGTGACCGCGAAACTGGACTTCGCTTGATATCGCTCGACGCCAAGGATTCCGATACTGGCTGATGCAGTTAGGGAAGTGCTCTCAAATTGAGGTGATACGACCAATGGCATCTTTTTAGCGGTGAACGCGCAAACCTGTGTCTTCGTGGGTTAAATTGGACTAGGTTAAGTCGACCCCAATCTGAAACTTTTGATAAAGAAGTTTCGATTTCAGACACGAGTTTGGATCGGCTTTCGATGACGTTTACCCGAGAAATGTTAGCGCGGCCGGTGTAAAGGGCATCACTCGTGCTATCGTCTGCATAGCAATGGATGCTGCTAATCTGCAGCATGTCATTGATATGCAGAAGAAACAGCGTGGGTGATAGCACACAGCCTTGAAAAAGAATCTTTACAAGTGTAAGAAAATGAATCACCTGATTTACAACTTATATTAGGCCTCAACAAAACATAAGTCATGAACTCGTAATAGTACGTCTTTGATGTCAATAGAAATATGTTGTGTATCCTTTTATATATCTACAAATGCAACAAATACCCGACAAAATCACCATAATCAATAATCATTTTATTCAGTATACTTCGCCCCGTTTTGTCTCTTTCACACACAATACATTCCGCTCACATCATTTGTTCACCTTATCGACAGGAAAGGGACGATAAGGGACGATTATGTACTCTTACAGATATACTTCCACTCAACCGCAGTGTAATAGATTTATTTATTTATTTATTTATTTAAAACTCTTCCTGCATAATACAACGCACGAGGCGGACTTAAGGCCACATGGCATTATCTACCAGTCAACCTTTGGGTGGTTCAGTGAGGGACATGGCTGGTGTATAAAGATGAAATATTAAGAAACAAAAAAAAAATATTATATACACATACAAATAAACAAATATATACAAATATGCTATATAAATACAATATACATACTTTTATATACATACACATAAATACAATACATAGATACAAACTTTAGTTATAGTTTTAGTCATGGGGGTATCTCAGTCAACTGTCTTAAATAGAATTCACGGACTTTAAACGTGTCGCGGTTGGTGGTCATCCTAATCTCAGGAGGGAGCGCATTCCAAAATAAAATGGATTGGACAGCAAAAGAAGAATGAACGAGAGAGGAGGTGTGAGTAGGGCATAGGAGTAACAAATTATTTGTGGAGCGGAGATCTCTGTCATGGTTAGAACCTAGAAGACTAAGCTGTGAGGTAAGATAATTGGGGGCTGTGGGAATATGGAGATGAGAAAAAAGAGTAGTTAAGGCACGAAGGCTGCGACGCTGACGTATAGGTAACCACGACAGTTGGGTACGATAAGTAGACACATGATCGTACTTACGAAGATTGAAAATGAACCGAATGCAATTATTGAGAAGTCGGTCGAGTTTGTTGAGCAGATCTGCATTCAGGTCGAGGTAGCATACATCTCCATAATCAATGATTGGAAAGATTAGTGCCTGTACAAGCATCAACTTGATGCTGGTAGGGAGGAGGTTCTTAAGTCGATAGAGTGATCTCAAGGTCCCGATGACTTTCTGACTAACGTTCGCTATTTGAGGTTGCCATGTTAGAGTGGAATCAATAAACAGGCCGAGGTCTTTGACAGAAGAGTTGATAGGCAAAATGGAGCCGTTATAAATAAGTGCTGGCAGTGTTAACTTGTCAATTCTGCTAACCATTCGCTGACTACCTATAATTATTGCCTGGCACTTGGAGGGATTAACACTGACGCCAAAACGCTCGGACCAGTTTTTAATGGCCTCTAAATCGATATTCACATTGTTAATCGCTTCCGCCAAATTATCTACTTTAGCCTGAGAATAAACTTGAAGATCATCTGCATACAAATGATACGCACACTGAAGATCAAGCGTAATGAGATTGATAAACATCGAAAATAATAGAGGAGAAAGAGAGAGAGAGATTTCATTAATAAGTTAAAAAAAAGGCAGACAGACCCACTTCCGTAGTTACTTTTGTATTCTATACTCAATGCAACTTTGTTAAGGACTAGCAGCAAATAAAGTGAACTCAACTTCTTATATTTTTTTTTACGACTAAGTACACCTTTTTTTTTATCATGTGGGAACCCCCACGGGTCATCACCCTACTGGGACCAGTAGGGTGGTATGTCGGACTCGAACCGACTAAACCCACACGGTGTTCCGTCACATAGTCCTATTGCCGGGGTCTCAGGTGTACCCTTGAAAGGAAATCCCTGTGCACCCCGGCAGACTTGGTCGCCTATTGAACAACAGACGACCCCGCTGTGAACACACACAGCACACCTACGTACTTTGTAATTTCTTATCGATTCTTCGATTTCAAGAAAATCGTTAAGAAAATGTTGTCTTTCCTCTTTGCATGATTTGCACATATGACTTTTAGCATATGTATATGCATACACACGTGGCTATATCTACGAAGGGGTAGGCAGTGGCGCATCAAACGCTAATATTTTGCTAATTATCCTGCAGTTTTCTTAATATATGCACATATGATTCGAGTAATAGAATGAATGCATGATGTAGTGATTGAGATGAGTAGCTAGTGAATGATGTAAGGGTATGGAAGGGAATCATTAATGGTGTCTGGAGCGAGTAGTTACGCCTAAGAAAAGATTTGAAATAAACCAGTTCAAGTGATCCTGTATCTCTTATTTAAACATCAACACATATAGGTCTTGGAACTAACTGCAAGTGTATGCGTACATGTGCGAAGCTGTTTGCGAATTTTTACGATGTGATTTGGCGCCCGCTCTTATTACCATGAAACTAATATATATTTTTTTTCATTTGGAAATGGTGAACTTATTTATATTAATCGCTTGTGCCAAGCACTGCTATGCTGCATTCGAAATTGGGTTATTTCGGTCCAGAATATAAGCGTTAGGGAAACTAAAATAATATTTTTTGAAAAAATGTTATATTCAAATAACGTAAGATTCATATATTTTAATAGTTTTTACATATAGGTATTTATCTATAAATATGCGGAATTACTACGACCTGCGGTCTTCAGGAGCCGGACCGCCGGAGCAGCAGCAGAAACGAATAGGCCCGAGACGATGTCGTGACATACTCCACGCATGCTAGACTGACAGAAAGTCAAGTCTTTGGCTATACCTAATATAATAGCGCGTCCAAACGCGTGTCGGACTGCTGTGTGTTCTTAGTCGGTTCTATTCTGGCAAATCCTAATTGGTTAGTTTATCGATGTAAATATTAAATTTCGGTTTTTATACATTCGGATTTAGTTATAAAAAGTAATACTCGTAATATGCTTAATTTATTGTCTATTTTTTTTTTATTAATGTAATTAACACTAATTACATTAATAAAAAGTAGTGATTGATTTGACAACGAAAATCGTGTTTTTTTTTTTAATTTTTTTTTTGTAAGCCTACCGTAATGACTTCACTTTGCCTGATGGTAAGCAATAAATGGAGTCCAAGAGTGGTGGTCACCATCCTCACTGCATGTCTATGTAGCATGGTGACTTACACTATGGCGGCCTCTTGAGATGCTTTTTCACGCCCCGCTTAAAAGACCCGGGATCAAAATGGGAAGGAAACACGTGGAATGGGAATTCCAGGCTTTCACTGATCGGCACAGGAAAGAAGAGCCAAACCGTTTCGTTCGGGATCGCATATCTTCGACTCGCAAACGGTGACTCCTCAGGCCAGCACGTGTAGTCCTGTAGAGGAAGGGAGAAGGTGGGACCAATTGGAAGAGCTCGTCAGAACACTCCCCGTGATGTAGGCGATAGAGAACTGCCATAGAGGCGACATCTCTTCGCAACGGCAGGGGCTCAAGAGACTGGGTGACCTCAGGACAGTCTATAATACGGTCAAGCAGATACTGCGCATAGCCATCCCAAAGATGAGAGCAGTACTCCACGCAGGAGCGAACCTGGGTCTTATATAAAAGACACAAATGCTCAGGCGAGAAGAACCGTCTCACCTTGTTCAATACACCGAGCTTCCGCGAGGCCGCCTTGGTGGCGCTCTCGATGTAATCACGCGGATTGAGATCCCGACAGATGTCCATACCCAGTATACTGAGCCTATCCTGTAGTGGCAGTTGAGTGTTCTGAAGAGTAGGAAGGGGAAGGAATGGAGACTTTTTGTTTGAAAACGCGCACGCCTGTGTTTTCTTGGCGCTGAACTCGACCAGATTCTCCCAACCCCATTGAGAGATGCGGCTCAAGACCCGGTCGAGCTCAGCGACAAGCTCCTGTCGTTTTCCCTCAACGTCTGCTAGCTTGGCAGGAACAGCGTGGGCGATAGGACGGAGCCCTGAGGTACACCAGCGCTAACCTTCTGGAAGTCAGAGGCCGCGCCGTCACAGAGAACCCTAATGCGGCGCTTGTGGAGGAAGGCAGCAACCCAGTTGCATAGCTTAGATGGCAACCAAATGCAGGAAGTTTGGAGAGAAGCGAGCGATGCCAGACCCTATCGAAGGCCTTGGCAATGTCGAGGCTGATGGCCAAGGACTCCCCATGCCTATCCATAGCCTCACCCCAAAGGATGTGTGATGTGTGGATCGGTTCGGCCTAAAACCATATTGCCGATCATTTAACAAGGAGTGATCCTCTAGATGGCGGATTAATTGGGTGTTGATTATCCGCTCGAGCACCTTACAGAGTATGGAGGTGACGGCTATAGGACGGTAATTAGCTGGATCGGAGCGGTCGCCTTTTATGGGAATGGGTTGGACGTTCGCCTCTCTCCAGGCCTCTGGAACAATTCCCGAGGAATAGGACAGGCGATACAAGCGCGTCAGTACAGGAGACAACTCAGGTGCACAGTTTTTAAGAACCACCGCCGGAATACCGTCGGGTCCACTGGCTTTCCGAACATCGAGTGACCGAAGCTCCGCACGGACATCCCTCTGCCGGATGCAAATATCCCGCATTTCGGAGTCGCAAGATGCAATGGTGGGCGGGTGAGCGCCACGGTCGTCGATTCGGGAGTTAGCCGCAAAGAGGTTAGCAAGTAGTTTCGCTTTCTCTTGCGGCTCGTGGGCCAGTGATCCGTCAGGGTACTTCAGCGGTGGCAGCGAAGGCTGGCAGTAGTTGGACTGCACGGCTTTGGCCATTCGCCAAAACTTACGGCTACCCGTAGGGTATGCGGCGAGTTCTTGACCAAACCGTGCAATGCGCTTTTAGGCGATCAACATCTGGGTCACAATGAGCGCGGGCCCTGATCCATGCGCGGTAGGCTGACTGCTTTTGAGCGACAGCACAGGTGCACTCGCGATTGAACCAGGGACGGGTCTTTGTGCTGGCGACTTCACTGTAGGGGATATAGTACTCCATACCGACAGTGATTTCGTCAGCCACGGCAGACGCACTTTGCGACAGATCCCTGTCTTTAAAGCAGCGTTGAGCCCACGGGATGGATGCAAAATAATCCCGCATTCCATCCCAGTCTGCTGACGAGTGACGAGTGCCATAACCGTCGCCTTGTTACCACAGGCCGTGTTGGGGCAACAAGAGGCACCGAGGTGGACACCAGGAAGTGGTAGAAAGAACCCAGAGGGGCGTGAACCGTTACTCTGTACTGCGCTGGGTGACTCGTCAGCAGAAAGTCTAGCAAAGAGGGCGCTTGACTGCTGGTATCCTGGTGGGCTGGAGTACCAGTTGGGTAAGGTCATGCGTGAGAGCGAATGCGTGGGCAGTTCGACCAGCGTGGTCCGTTCTGGAAGATCCCAGCCAGAAGCCTTGGTGGGCATTAAAGTCTCCCAAAAACACCAGTTCGGCGGTCGGGAACTGCTCCTGCGCTTTGTCCGTTGCGTGACTCAGGTAGTCAAAGAGTCGAGTTGTCTCGGAGTCTCCGGAATGGGACCGATAAAGGCAAACGTAGATCCGGCTCATAGAGCCAAAATCCACGTGAAGCCAAAGGATGGAGAAGGATGCGTCTTCTAGGCAGTGCAGACGGCGACAACAAACATCCGCCCTGACGAAAAGACATACCCCAGCCCTCGCGAGGAAGCACTCCTCTAGAACGTAGCCGGGATAGTAGAGATATGCCGTGTCGGCAGGGGGCGGCGTATTTGTGTCTCCGTAAGAAAAAGCATGGCCGGCCGAGCCGTCTCAAGGTGCTGGTGTACGGCGCTGAGGTTTGCATGGAGTCCACGTATGTTAGTGAACTCCACCTCAAAAAGCGGGTTGGTGGGAGAGGAGGGTGCCGCTGTTGGACCATTTTTCTTTCTTTGTACTGCCATGATAAGAGTTGGGAAAGTAGGCGTAAAAGGCATGACAGTCATCTTGACTGTGTAAACTGAGACTGAAAATACTGTGTCATCATGTAACGGTGAGGCATGGCGGAGACCGAACCGCCGGACGGAAGGGCCCCCGTACCCTCCCGGAAATGGACGCCGGGTCCCACCGTCCGGTCACCAACCGGCACGACGAGCCACTCCGTGGATTATGCGCGACCTGACGGGGCAGCCTCCCAGGGTGGTTAGCCGTGGTTGGGCCCCTCTCTATGCCGCGGGCGGCCAGCGGCACCACCGTTTCTACGGGTCTCCCTGGCCGACGGTTCGATCCACGGCAACCTCACAATGATTCAACGAGCACTCCACTGCTCACACACATACCACGATAACTGTCACCCCTGCATCATTGGGCCTCCGGCGCACTCACTCACCAGCGAAAGACGACAGCACGAATGTTGTCGCTTTAGGCTGGTTTTCTGTGAGAGGGTAGTACTGCCCCGGTCGAGCCGGCCCATTCCTGCTGAAATCAGCGTGGCTCTACTACCTTATAAACAACGTGTGCTTTTATTAGCTTCATACGTATGTATGTGAGTGAACATGATTTTGACCCCTTCAAAAACTCGACGTTTTTTTAATTTACAATTCTATGTTCGTTACAAAGTATAATGTTAAAATATTCGAATTATTCTTCTAGACGAAATTTAATGGTGCAAATTATCTAAATGAACATAAACTTTTTACGAACCATATTTCATTCAAAAACAAAACAAAAGTATACTACGAATTACAATACAATACATACAATAAGAACACACAATACATACAATTATGAATGAACATAACCATCAACTCCACAACATAACCATCAACTTCGGCCAAGGGGGCCATTGATGGGGGTGTGTGCTCTGCCCGTTGCGGGAAAAGACCCTCAACCACTTCCAGCAGGAAACTGGGCTGGAGAGTCTCCGTAAGGGGGGTGCCCATCGCACGGAGCTTCTGTTGCGCCGCACGATAGGGACGACCCCAGGGGTCAAGATCGAGCCCCTCCAGCATCTTCTTCCTCTTTAATTCCTTGGCGCGGCTATTGGCCAGCTTCAGAGTTTTCCGCGCTCCTCGGTACTCCACATGAAGCTGGTCCTCCTCCCCTTCTTCGCGGTGACGCCGCCGGCTTCGGGTGTAGGACCTCCGGGCATGAACACAGGCAGCTCGGAGGTCCGCCAGCTCCTGGGACCACCAGTAGATCTCCTTCCTTGGAGGCCGACTACCTCGAATCCGGGGCATTGCCGCATGCGTTACTGCAACGCAGAAGCGGCCTGCCCCTGTGTCTACCTCCTCAGTTGGAGGCTGTGGAGGCAGCCAAGAATAAATGATGGAGTCCTCCTACAGTAGGTCCCTATCTTATTTTGAAACAGCCCACCGCGGAAAACGGGATGATCGCCACGCCGTGTGATATAGAGATGATCCGAGAGCAGGGGTAGCGAACGAGAGGTCCACTATCGACCCCCCCTGCTGCCGCACACACGTGTTAGTGGAGCCTCTGTTTAGGAGACAGAGGCCCACTGATGTCGCCCACTCCTCAACAGCATCGCCCCGTGCGTCCGTCCTGGGGGATCCCCACGCAACGGACTTGGCGTTAAAGTCCCCCATCACTAGGACGTGCCCAGACCCTAGACGCCGTATCGAGGTTTCCAGGTTGGACTTGGACATTATTGGATTCTCTCCAGAACTTCCTCCATGGGCGATGGTGCCGACAAACAAATTACATCGGTGGAAGCCTGGGTCGATTGGCCAGCCACCGATGCTTGCGAAAAAGTGCGCGGAGGTTTACAACCTCGCTTCCCCATCTGGTGATTTGCGGGCAGATTACCCGCACACGCCGGGCAGCGAGGGGCGGCGGAACATTCCGCCGCTTTGTGTCCCGGTCGACCGCAGCGGAAGCAAAGCCCGCTACTGTCGAAACAACTTCCACACTTGACGCGGGTGTGTCCCTGGCCTAGGCATTTAAAACACCTCATCGGTCTCGCCGCCAGGACTGTAACTCTGGCGTTCACGAAACCGATGAGAACCTTACCGGCGTCGCCCAAAATTTTGGCCGACGCTACGGGGCAGCTTGCCCACACCGCGTCAAGACCACCCGGACCGGGGCGAATGGTGCCGACCCTAATGTTCTCCGTGCTGCACCCGGTTTTTTCCTGAATTGCAACACGGACGTCATCAATCGTAACGGAATCGTCCAGGCCTGAGATGCGGACCTCCGCGCATTTGGTAGGCCTGGCGACCCTGACACCATCCGTTACTTGGAATATTCCCCGCAACTTATCCGCAACGGTGTCTGCCATCTTTGGACCGTCAACCCCGGGGAACTCGAGGATCCGAGCTCCCGTCTGGGCAAGGCGCAGCCTTACACCTGAAGCCCCAAATTCAGAACCCAGGCTATCTCGGGCCTTCTTAAATAGGCTCGCATACGATAGCCCACCGCTCGCCGCCTCAGGTAACAATGTGACTACCACAGCTGCTGTTTTAGGCACCTGCAGTTGTCTTTCCCGCTGCCTGGTCACAGCTTCCGGCGATGTTTGCCACTTTGTGGATTATGGCCACCGCCGTGTCAGCTTTCTCCTACACTGTTTCCGGTGTCTGGGGGACAGAACCCCCTTCAACCGGATCCCGGATCTTCAGCAGCAGATCCGCAATCTCCTCCTCCGCTACCACTTCGCCTTCCGCTCTGGCCTGGGAAAGAGCACCCCTTCTCGAAAAGGCTGACCCCGCCATAATCGAAACTGGCGTGCGAGACCTCCCTCTTTGGCTACTAGCCACTTTAGGAGGCAGCATCGCCTGGGTCGCCTCACCGTCCGACTCCCTGGAACGTCCACGTTTGCGGCTCTCAGCGTCGCGGAGCTCCACGTCAATGTCCTAGACTGAGCCAGCCACTGTACTGACAGTTCTGGAGCGACTTTGCTCCGACATTCTATTGCTCCTAGGAGTCAGGTTGACTTGTGGGAGCTCCACCGAACAAGTGGTCTCGCGAGAGACTTCTTCATCGGTCGATGAAGCCTCTGCCGCCAACCTTCTGCTCCTTCTCCTTCCTTCCTTAATTTCCTTCTCCTTCTTGTTTTTTTTTTCAGCACTATTTATATCTTTCTGCATAATTTTAATGTTTTCCATAATTAATCCCACGAGAGGGGGAGAAATAAAGGTCCGCCCGGGCAGAGATCCCCCAATACCCGGGTAAGCGAAGATTTATGCCCAACCAAGGGGTCCGCAGGTGCCCCGGCTGGGAGTGCGCTTGCGACTGAACCACCCATCAGCCATGCATCCCATGGTCACGCGCCAGAACACGAGATTCGGGGTAATTGTTTAAAGAGGTTTTCTTGCAGTCCGGGCGGCTAAGCCAAGACCCTCGCCCCCGATCGGAGCCGCGAGACTTAACCAAGACGCTCCTTTTCGGAATTACGATATGCCAACAGTGGCATCACGACAAATCTCCAGATGCCTGCTCGGTGGCAGTGCGAGTGCACGCCGAGCCCGTACTCGTTCCTCCGCTGTGGACAGCGGAGCAACTCTGAGTGACCCTTGAAAGGGTCCCACAGGGTATCCTGTTTCGTCTGGAGTCTCACCCTGGGCCAATCCAGCATGAGTAGCTCTACCGGCACAGCCCCAGGGATCACTGACCCGCGCAAGCCCCCCCACGACGACAACGTAAGGATACAGTTGGGGGGGGACCCTTTTTTTTTTTTTTTTTTTGAACGTGTGGAAATCCCCTCGGACCGTCACCCCGTCACCTCAAACCGACTAAAACCACACGGTGTGCCACTCTGCGCCTGAGACGGAAGGGATCCGGGAACTGCTGATATTAAGACATCCGGACCCTAGAGCGGATGGAGGGGAAAACCCGTCCCGACCATCCGCGGCCACACTCAGGGCGGCATGAGGTGCTGATAGGCGCGCCTACGCCGCCCAGTTCGCCGGCGGCGGATTGGGTCCGAGTGGATATCGTCCTCCCGGGCCTTCTCCGGCGCCTCCTTCTGCGAGATGACATCTTCACAGAAGACCCCTGCGGAACGCCGCACGACATGGGTCGCCGTCTCAAGACGCTCTCTCGGTCCTCGTACACGACGGTACGCTCCTCTAAATAGTCTGCCACCAGACGCCTCAGGTACTCTGGCACCCCGTGGTATTGGAGTGCTTCCCTGATGCAGCTGAATGGCAGACTATTGAATGCGTTGGCGATGTCCAGAGACACCGCCAACAGCACGCTGCCACAGCTCACTGCCTCTCCGGTCACGGCCCTAAGGCGCATCACGGCATCGACCGTCGAACGCCCCTCCCGGAACCCGAATTGGGTGTCCGACAGGTCGGGGCCCACCTCGCTGAGGTGCCGGACGATGCGGGCAGAGAGTATCCTCTCAAAAAGTTTACCCGCCTCGTCCAGCAACACGATGGGCCTATAGGCCGCGACCGAATCGGCAGGCCGTCCCGGCTTCCTCAACAGGACCAGCTTCCCGCATTTCCAGCACTCTGGGAAGCGTCCGGACGCCAGGCTAGCGTCCAACACTTCCCTGAGGCGGTCCGACATATGGTCGAGGGCTCGGGCCATCACTCGGGCTGGTACCCCGTCCGGCCCGGGGGCGGTGTTCTTGGAACGGATCCGTAGAACAGCCGCCCCAACCTCCGATTCCCTAACGGGCGGCACATCGTCCTCTCTACCCCCGTCGTCTCCGACCGCGTAGGCCATCGACGGGGGTGTGTGCTCCGCCCGCTGCGGGAAAAGGCCCTCGACCACTTCCTGCAGGAAGCTGGGCTGGAGAGTCTCGGTAAGGGGGGGGGCCCGACGTGCGGAGCTTCTGACGCACCGCACGGTATGGGCGACCCCAGGGCTCACGGTCGAGACTCTCTAGCATCTCCTTTCTCTTTGCGTCCTTGGCGCGGCAAATGGCCAGCTTCAGAGTTTTCCGCGCTTCGCGGTACTCCTCGTGAAGCTGGTCCTCCTCACCGTCTCCGCGGTGACGCCGCCGGCTGTGAGTGTAGGACCTCCGGCTTGCAACAGCCATTTTAGACGCCATATTGATTTTACAAAATTGGCCATAACTTCGTCAATTTTATAACTAAAACGCTGGGAAAAATTTCTAGGACAGGGGCATAACCCTTACTATATAATAGGAGACAAAATAGCTCTATATAGAGCTTTTTATACATTGTATTTACTTTTATTATATTATGTTTTTACTGATTGTTCTTTATTGTTGTTATAGTTAGAGTTAATGATCATCTATACCTGACTGAGTATACTTTCACTAGACTCTACGTAGAGATTATACTACGTAATTGTATTTTTGTAGTATTGACGCTACTTACCGTGGGAGTTGCAGTTGATGAAATCCATCCCAAGCTACTTTCTTGATATCCAACGACCGGGGTAACCTGGAAAAAGAAAAAGAAAAAATATTTTAAATAAATATATAACTTTTACAAACCTTTATATATCAAGTTTCATAAGGTCAGGTTAGAGTCTCATATTCCTAATTGTGTGTCTCTGAGCAGGTCTCAGTAAGTCAGATCACAGCCGGTGTGCTTTGGACACCTCTTCTAGCAAGAAGTGTTTCCCTGCTAAGTCACCCACGCGGGACTGAGCTGCTGGGACTCGGAGAAATTTATTCATGCCACTGTTAAACTGTGATATATTCATTCATTAATTACTTTTACGTACAAAACTAAACTATCTGTATACACTTTTCTTTTTTGACAAGTTTTGCAAAAGTATTGCTCAATTGTATTTCATTTTATTCAATTTTATTTAATTAATTATTTCATTATAATATAAGGCTATCTTTCCTGTCCTCCAAAATGCTTGGAATCCGCACTCCGGCTAAAAAACAAACTCCCCCACCTTTCCAAATTACTCCTTCTGATGCGATGTCGGTTTTAAATCCCGGAGGACACATGCATTCCACTTAGACAAATGTTAGGAGGAGTATCGGGGAATGGGAGGCCAGTAAAGACTCCTCCTCAAGGGAGATGCCTTAGAATACAAAAATTAGAAAGTAGGACGCCGTAATGTATACGACATATTTTATAATAAATTACTTCAATGGACAATTCGTTAACGATTTTCTTTTTATATACTTCAATAGGTATTTCTAGTTTACAGTACAAATCGACTGTTCTTTACATCATTTGGTATATGTATGCTTATATATAAGTAGAATAGTGTTATCTATCGCACGTACTATAAATAAACTGAAGAGTGTTTAGTTCGTTTTTATATTTTATACAGTATATATATGAAGTACTCTACATCAAACTATAAAACATTACGCTAAGATCCCTCCGAGCAGAGCAGTAACCATATAGAGAGATGAAACTGCGGCTGACTGAACTGAGAGATGACATGTCTATACTTAAATATACAAATAAAAATAAGAATTAATCAACAAATCAACATTCTTCGCACAATAAAAATCCGACAACACTTCGTTTACACTTATAGCACACCGTATAAATATTTGAATAAAAACGGCGGGAAAGCAAACCGTTTGCATTATGAAATATTCCCCCGCATTCAACAAATCATTTCCCGTCCCGGCCAAACTAGTGATGTGGCTCGATGTGAGTAAAACGATTCAAATCGTGAATTGTGTTTGAATATAGTTCACCTCTAGTTTACTCGAATGCGATGCTTGCATTGAAACACATAGAATTTCTCGTTTATTAAATAATGTGCAATTTTGCTGAGATGTAAATAATTTTCTAAAAGCTTTTGCTGAAGATTGCACTTCATTCATTGTTTTTTTTTGGAATGCTCTTACCAGAATCAAATTATTATTTTATTGACAACCATTTCCAGTTCAAGTGGTACACTTTGGTATACCTTTAAAATAATGAATATGGTCAACAACAAGAAGCTTAAATTAGTTCAATTATAGTGATATATGTATGTAATTGTGGAGTATTAAATTTACGGTTTATACTTTTAGTAATGCATCTCTACTGTTATAACTTTTATTACTAGGTTTAGGCAAAAGAAGTCTTTGGCGCCTTGCGCTACGATGGACAGATGACTAGAAGAAGAGGGCTGGCAGTGAATAGATCCGGACTCCCCAAAACCGTGGTAGTTGTTGCTCCTTTGGGGGAAGCCTTCGTCCAGCGTTGGGCGGCGACAGGCTGACGACAGTGTTAATCATTATGATAATATAATATATCATTGTAGTTAATGTGTAAATGTGTTTGCTTGTTTGCTTCGCTGTCAAGTTGCTAGAGGTACAGCGAAGGGATAATAAACATCAAACATCCGGAAGAAGATTATTCCTTAGAGATAAACCATATAGCTTATTTCCGAACTTAACTGAAGCGAGAAAAAGTAAAGTATCGATTGAAATTTGATTAATAAATCATGTGCCGACTTCTACAGTTTCAGCATAATACTTATTTATGAAGGCGCTCAGATATAAATGGGGTGCTATAAGAGAACATTTCTTTCCCAGGCTACGGTCACCTTGATTTATGAAGCGAAATACTACGAAGGTCTATATAGAGTCGTACTGTTCATGTAGAAGTTGAATGTATTTTTAAGGGCAGACAAAGGTATATAACAGGTCTACATTTAGCCAAACATAATTTTGCCCACAAATAAATGATGCATATCTAACGGGCACCGACTGTATATATACTGTCTGATAAATAACGCATTCCCTTGATAGCCTTCATGATGATTTCAAAAGGTACTTAGTAAGATGGGTAAGATATTATAAATATGTGTACGTTTTAGTGCACTTGTACGAGAATACCTTTTAAACAAAGAGCTTTTTTATATGTCGTACATCACTTTTATGGTACTTAGTATTATAATTACCATTTTTTTAAATAATTTATTTTTGTTTGCATATGTATGTTTATACAACTTCAAAGGTAGTAGAGATTATTCTTATATAAAAAAAGATATTCCGAATAAAGCCTAAAAGTCTATGTACCATGTTTATATATTTATTTTGAGAGGCGTAAAACAAAAAACAATTACCACTAAGTATAAAATCAAATCTTATTAACAACTAAAGATTCATGTGGACAACTCGAACAGAAGGAATTATTTCTGTGTAGCGGGGGACTTAACAAACATACAAGCAACGGACACAAAGAACATCTAGACTACTGACAACTATTTGTGGATCACACAAGATTTGTTCTATATTAGAATTGAACATACTACCTGTAGATCAGCAGTCAGGGTTACTAACCACTACGAACCAGACCAGACCGGTAAAATTAATCATCAACTGAATTTTAACTCTAACTCTTTTTTAGATAATTTACATAAGGTTGAATAAACTTAAGTTGTAATGTGCCAAGTTCTTAGCTCTCTGTCTTATCCAAAACAAAGGAAAAAAAATTAAGTTCCGCCAAGTGTGATTAGATTAATAAATCCCGAACTGAGAAGTTTACGGTCACTAAGTTTGCGACACACCTGAGGCATTGAACTAGTTAATGGAATATTGTAACTAGTTAGGAGACCTTTCTCATAAAATACATGGTATCGGTGTAGTGGCAGCTTTAAGTTCCTTGTAGGTCATGTAACGATCAGAGCGAAGACTTGGTTTGTGTTTTTAGCTCTGGTGAACATGTATTGGTAATTTGGAAACAGTAATCAAAATGCGAGTGTCAGAGCTAAACTGTTGATTTAACAATAAAATATCAGAAATACACAAATGATAAGCACTTGACAAATCTCCACAACTATGAATGGCAATAGGTATAGAAAAGGAAATAGGATATAAATAAGCTATATATATTGTCAACAGGAGCACCACGGAGAGCAATTTTATTATAAAGCCCATTGAAAAGTCATTTCTGTGTATAATATAACACTTACTTCATCCATCAGTTAAATAACGCTTACAAAACTTAGAGCCTATGAAATCTGAAGGGTTAAACCTCTTCTGTTACTTTCGATATTCTGGTATGCCCTCTAAATCCACTTCGGTGTGGTGTAAGTTAAGATTTCTTACGCATCACGAAGGATAATCTGACGGTTTCGTGGTCCTACAATCGTACTCGGATGCAAAATACCCAAATAAAACCACCATTATGGTAACTTTACCCTGAAGAAAAGGTGGTGGTTACATAGAAAACTTGGTATTCTGTTATAACAAAGATAATACGAAGTACAAGTATATCTCTATAGGAAATTTTCAGTAACAACCCGATTTTTGGAGGCATAGGGTGTTACAGACCCGTGCCTCAACGAGCACCTTTAGCCGTCGCATCCCTATGACAGTCGATACTGGGAAATCATACCCTAAAGTATCCTCGATTCAGTTAGCCCTAAGGGCTGCGATCAAATGCATGCCGTGGAAAAACTGATATGTAGGCAATAACTGGCTGGAAGAGAAGCCAACGCCAATAGAGATGCAAATAATAATGCTAGAAAGAAGAAGACAGTATATCTTTAGTAGAAGTATTTTAGCAGTAAAATCTTTGTTGCACCTGGAACTATTGAGTTATCGTCAAGTGTTACTTGTTTTTTTTTAAGAAAATGTAAAAAAATCACCACATAATTATTAGAACTTATGGAAGTATAACTTGCCTTCGAAATCCAAAAATAATTTGAAGTTATTTGTCGTATTTATTCCTATACACTAATCTAAATCGCATATTTTTAATATTGAGAGTTACTATTAAATCTGTACTTAAATATAATCCTCAAAATATATTTACAACGCGTACTTTGAAGATTATTCCTTCCTCTTTCTAAATATTTGCAGAGTTTGCGATCGTTCCGCTAATACTTCGGTTCAAATTAAAAGTTGTGGCAGGCCCTCTCCTTTTGAGTGATAGATTGAATTTCTGATATGATTTATTTTCAACAATTTACATTTCTTTAATAGTAAATTTATTCGCAAATACTTTTTCAGAGTGCAAACGTCTCTGCTAAAAGTCTCGAATAATTTGAAATAATTAAATATAATATAATGTATTTCGACAGTTTCGAAAAAAAAAGAAAAGTAACATTCCTACGACAGCCTACACAGACAGCTTCTTTAAGGATTGTACTAGTTTACAGAAGTGAAGTAACATTAGTCTTGTATTAGTTTTAACAAATACGAACTGATCATTAAAGTTTAGCTCTGTACGTATGTTTATCCCGCTGGCTTTTTAACATGTCTTATAAACATCTGAGCATTATTAAACTATACCTGTGCACAATCACGAATACGTAACACAATATTATATTGCCGTGGACTTGCGCTAAACTCTAACATTCAAATGTTAGCAGTAGTTTGGCTGCGAGCCGTATCGCAAACGACACTTATTCACAAACTGTATAAAGTTTTTGATTGGGAGTAATAGTAAATATTTACTATATAGTATAGTAGTAAGTTTAGTATAAGAATTTACAAAACACTTTCGTGAGTTACATTCATTTGCCCTGAAACAACTGACAGATAGTACATAAAAGCCGACATTGTCCGCGGTTTATGTACTAACTCTAACTACCTAGCGCCTGGTTATAACAACACATAGCGAAACAAGGTTATAACAGCAACGCAACCATCTTTACCCGCTAGGTCCGGAAGACATAAAAATATATGCCAACGTACTGTTCAGTGTGACGTTCGGTACGACTTGAGAAGGGTCTCCTGTTGGGATCGAAGTTATTCAGGCATCCCCGAAATACACACGTGACTAAAACCGTACATTTAAATCAATAAATAGTATAGTAGTATTATATAAAAGCGTTCATAGATGTGTTTTATTTGTAGAGTGTTTGTATGTACATACATATGTATGTATTTATAATGTTTCTATTTCACAACCTAGAGTCTCGACTGCTTGATGCATTTCGTAATCGAAATCGAATCGTCCTAATAGTGGTAGTGATATATGTAACATTTTCTATTTTTTATAGGTTAAAAAAAAAAGAAAAAAATGGTTTGTTTATGTAAGTATAATCACATTAAGGTTAACCTGACGGACCCATGCAAACAAATACGCTGTGGTGGCAATCTGTTCTTAGCCTCGAAGTAAAAAAAGGTGTTATAAATGTCAAGTGTTTATCTGTGTATCTGTCTGCGGCATCATATTTACTGAACAAACACATTTAAGATTAAAATCTCTTTTCAAATGTTTAAAAAGTTTTGCAATCGAGGGTATTTCAAATTTATGGTTTCAATATATGCCAGTGCCTCTACATTTAAATTAAAAACTGTAAGTCATTACTTACCATTTGAAATTTACTATCGTTATATCATATTATTAGTGGTCAGAATTTAAACGTTGTAAATTTATTCGAGTTTAATAATAACGAACAAACTTTTTATTTTAGTATCCATCGCCTTCTCACAACAAGGCACAATGAAACTTGTTTACGAATGAGAGACGGTGTACGTGGATCATACAAAAGTTTCTAAAAATAAATACAAACATACTTATGCTTATATCACAAAGGTAACCATAATTTATACGTATTTAAACGTGAAAATATTATAAGAAAAACTATGCCAACGACTTTGTAATTAGGCACATATTTTTATAATATGCTAAAATAAAATATAATATTATCCTTCTTTAATAATTTGAATTTGATCATCATATCTACCTTCAATTATTTTCTACCTTAAACAAAATTATATAATAAATAGCTGACATGTACAAAAAAAACCTAGAATAGTCTTGTTTCTCAAATGATGAGAAGAACTCAAAGAACAGGATATCATCCCAACTATTCAATAGCAAACAGTACGCTGTCGTTAGTTTCTCATGACAAAGAGAGTTGTAAAGTTGCACATTCACATTACATATCCACTTAGCTTTATTAACTTAAATCGCAGTTCTCTTTAGAGTACTTATACATATGTAAAGACTTGCAATAAGCAATATAGATACCTACGTCTAATGATATAACACTGTTACTAGTCTGTTATTCTTTCTAAATAAATAAAATCCACATGACAGACGAAATAGTAATATGTTGCTCACGAATCATCATAACCATATGAACTCATGCGAGTGTTTATTACACACGCAGGAGGCACAGAGTTCGTGATAAAATAAAAAAGTTAAAATCAATACATTCACATGGTTCTAAGTAACATTAATACGGGTAAACATGCTTCTATATTTACAAATTTGGTGATAATCTGGTGACAAACCTATACATATGTTATCATTAACTACTCCAACCATTTCTAAATCTCAAGTAAAATAGAAGTGCAGATGTAAACAATAAATGTCGTTGCAATATTACACTACCGTCAGATTGTGTAATTTAAGTTTTTGAATCATGATAGATACAGCTTTAAACAACGAAACAAACAAAAATAAATACTGCGGATAAGCAATAAACCACAAACTTTTATCATACAGCTTCGCATACGAAGATCTGCAGCTCCGGAGACTACACGCAGTGCGTAGTGCTGCGAATCTGAGGGGGTTATCTCCGATGATGGCACCGGTGATAATGTTTGCGTATTCAATTTATTATACGGTGCACAGGACTTACTGAATTAAACTTTTAAATAGTTTCTACTTTATATTGTTAATATTATGTAAATTACAAGACTTGTTACAGAGCGATGTTGTTAGCGGGGTTCCCTGTCCTAGATTATAGGCCGTACCATAGACTCCTTAAAACTATTACCACAGTGTCGCCACAAATCCTCTGCTCACGCAAAATAACAGTTGATATCACTTAACACGGTTGTAATGATATAATGATAATTTGTAAATTGTAATGATAATATTTACTGCAGAATATTATATACTATAAAAATCATGCTAATAAATAAACGCACATAAAATTGCGAATGGCTAGTTTTAATATATTGAACATGCATTGGCGAATCGAACACCAACCCTATCATTTTTGGAATGAAGTCTGCTAGCTTCATTATCACAATTATGTTATATTCAATTAACGGTGTAATCATTATGTATGGTTTAGTTTAAACTTCATTTCCAAGTCTTTGAGGGCTGTGATAATTTAGAATTCCGTAAGCCAACGCTGGTACAGTCCGTCACGGTTTGTATTTAGCACAATTTATGTGTGTAAAGTTGAATTTCGTTCATTTTTTTGTTTTAGTGAAACTCGAACGACGCTTTTGTCTTCAGTGAATAAAGGTGTATATATGGAGTATATTATATATTGTATATTGCATTGTTTCATTACTAAGCAATGTAATGGTTGTTTACGCCTTTTCTAAGTTATTATGTTTGCTTGTTAAGATCTCGCGACATACTGATAGTGGTGTATTTGTATGTTTTAAATATTCTCTATAAATTAGAATTATACAAAGCACTCCACCAAGGTGTGGAGTGCGGTATCCTCGCGGCAGCACCCACAGTGGTGGCACGCAGACGTTGGCTCCCAGCCTATGCGACACAGGTACTTCCCGAAACACACTCCCACAATCGTGACATGCCCTGAAATAAACATCTGCCTACCCCTTTAGACAATGTTCACAAATAAATATGACTGTAACTGCATGCTCTTTAAGATTAAAGTTATTTGTTTTAAAATTACAAATTTGTACTGAGATAATCTATTCTCTTATAGCATTCGCACATCCTCTATCTTTACGCTAGCTATCGCTGTTGCTCCAGATTAAAGGTAAGCACGGTACGGTTTCTATACCATTTTGAAATACGGTTAGTGTAAAATTGAATATAGGGGGCCTGTCGCTCCACCGACACAATATATATATTTCACTAATACAACAGACACACACTACGATTACACTGAAGGCCGACCATAGCTTAAGATTATAAAGTCTTCTAATCTTTTAATTTCAGAGTACCCCGTAGACCACCTCGCAACCCTATAACACCCCTAGCTCCACCTCTTCGCTATACAGTTTCTGGTGCAAACTTATAAACGAATACAGTGACCTCATTGGTACCCTGCATGTGCAAACTTATAAAGGAATACATTGACCTCATCACGTCCACTCTGAATCTTTCAGACTCGTCAAATGTATAAATATGTGACATTTCAACGCCTATGTTCTTCTCCTTCTTAGTCGTTTCACTTTACTGCCTTCTTTTTTTGGAAGCTCCCACGGCTTGCGTCACCTTACCGGGGCCCCCACGATGGTGACGCTTCTGCCCCTATAGGTATGCATATTTACTTTAATTTCTTCTTAACTCACTACTTAAAAAATGTTATTTGTTGTTAAATGTTCCAGAGCAATCAACATATTATGTTTTCCTTTTGCAATTATAAAAGTTTTTAAAAAAAATATAATATATTTATTAAACTTTATTGACCTGTAATAAATATTGCTTTACAATTTCTTTTTACGGTCACCTTTCTCGTGTCCACTTTTCTTAAGTCTCCACGCCTACACAGTTAGTAGAATGATAAAATTATTACAAAATTGACACATCACATTGAGATAAGTCTACGTGAGTGTTGAATTATCAATAATTGAAGTTATGAATCATCGTATAGAGGATTTTATAGTATCAATTATAATAACACTCTTCATATGGCAAAAAAAAATTCTTTGAAAACGGGTTTTTATAATTAGAAACAATTTCTATTTAACGTTAGTAAGTGTTTCTATACGCAAGTAAGAAAAGTAAAAAAAAAAGAACAATTAGTTATAGAAAGTTAAAATGTGAATGCTTGCAATATTATTGATAATGTCTCTTCTTAAAACATTAAAATAAATAAAGAGTACAATTTTAATATTATCTTTGACTAGCCTGTTGCTCGAGAACTGACAAATTGTTGTATCTAGAAAGTCGGTCGGTCTAAGTCAAGTTCGGTCTGAGTAGACATCTAGCTTTGTTAGTAGAATTATTGTTTCTACTAACAAAACTGAATCAGTGATTGCTGGTTGATATGCATACTGCTGTTGTATTTAAGTTGAGGTGATGCGACCAATGGCATCTTTTTAGCGGTGAACGCGCAAACCTGTGTCTTCGTGGGGTTAAACTGGACTAGGTTAGGTCGACCAGAATCTGAAACTTTTGATAAAGAAGTTTCGATTTTAGACACAAGTTTGGATCGGCTTTCGATGACAAGAGAAATGTTAGCGCGGCCGGTGTAAAGGGCATCACTCGTGCTATCGTCTGCATAGCAATGGATGCTGCTAATCTGCAGCATGTCGTTGATATGCAGAAGAAACAGCGTGGGTGATAGCACACAGCCTTGTGGGACACCAGAATTAACAGACTTAGAGTCGGAGCATGCACCGTCAACAACGACCTTGATGCTTCTGTCTGTAAGAAAACTGATAATAGAATGAAACATTTTGTAATGCTTTTATAAGTCAAGTGTATTCGACAAGGTTGGCAGTTCTAAGCAGTTTGTTATCTCTCACGTCAAAATGATGTTTTTGGAGATAAGGAAGCAATGACAAAACTGGTTTAGAGCAGTGAAAAAGTGAGTAATGCAGCAATTAGGTCTATTTTAATAGTCTCAACGAGCACTTTCTGGTTCAAAACTTTGGTGTGTGTGTCTAAAGGTCAGATTGGCTTCATTTTATTTAGAGTCATAAAAATAATAATAGTTTTTATTTATAGGTGGCATAGACCCATAGATAACTCCAACGATAACCTACTTATACATTTTATTACAACTGTGACGGTATATAAACAATGTGAAACCAAACTTTTTAACATTAAAAAACATGTTAAAAAAAAGTGTCCATTTACTGCCTGATTATCTCCATGTTGTAACATGCGACTAGCTTCAAGAGTGACTTAGTATAACTGATTCGTACTCCTGACTATAAAAAATATGTAAATTGTAATTGCAAGAAGTCATTTAGAATTAGAATTTGTCTCATCAACATGGACACACACACATCTCACTAGCAGGCTAATTATTAACGACGGTTGACATTGGACAGTTGTATACATAGGTGAAGACATGGGCATGTCAGAGGATAATACGTAGTACAGCCGGTTTTCATAAAATATTGCTGTATCGTAAATATTTGGTGGATATAGGTAGATGTCACCAAAATTATAAATTATACATTTAAAAACTTGCAAGTAAGGAAACACGAATCTTATTTATATTGTATGTTATTTTACTCGTAAAAACTATTCGCACATCTAAAGTAATGTAAAGTTACTTAACAAATATCAGTGCTCGCTCGGGGATCACCGACCTGCAGATAATCGCCTTAGGCCGAACTTAAATGAAACCCTTCACGCTTAACGTACAACTTTGTTGTTATTTGAATTTTCGTTGTCAGAAGTACTGGCAAAGATAGTAATGATGTATGTGTAGTCCGATAAAAAGAAGATTTAATTTGCCATCCTAAGGGCAGGCCTGAATTTTTTAATATAAGTTTATTTTAGCATACATTTAAAGGATTTATAGTTAAAAAATGTTGAATTTTATTCAGAGGTAGAAAATAATTAAACCCCGCCCCCAAAATCACTTTTTTGAAAATATCTCAAAAACGTGAAAATATATAAAAAAAAGTTCCAAACAAAAAATGTAGGAAATAAAATTTCCTATAAAAACGTCCTGAATCACTTTAACGTTTTTGCAATATAAACCGAGATATTTGCAATTAACGATCGAAATTTATTGCTCAGCCGGGTGGCATATTAAAAAATTTACAAAAATAAAAAAAAATGAATTTTTTGAATATTTTTTTTAATTTACATCTACAAAGCTTAATAAATAATCTGAGAGATTTTTTTTTTTATTTTGTAAAAAGTTATAAGCAATTGTATTTTTTTAACGTATTTTTTTTAATTGATTTGCGCCAAGTCCTCGTCAAGGTCTGATATATCATGGTCGCTTATATTTTCTTGAAGTCTATCATTATCAGTAGAATTTTGAACTTGTGTGGTACAATCATCATCTACCAAAGTATTGGCTGATAAGTCATTGATGTCTTCTTCATCAACAGTACTCATTGAAACTGGTTGTGCGTTATTACAAGTAATTCCACTACAATTCTTGCAGACTTGTGAACAACGCAACCCAGCTTTCGACACCCACATCGTTGAGTCGCACAGTTGGTATTACAACTGCAGAACATCTGAAAATATAGTTTCAACAAGCAAATTTTAATTAAAATGTACGGAGTCAATCATAAAATAATAATACATTGCAAATTACCTGTTTTAACAAATCTTCAGGAGCCGGTTGATCAGTTGTCATGATCGGAATCATCAACATATTAAGTCGTTTCCATCCCCATTCTTCAGGCTGAAGATTACTTCCCTGCCATTTTTGAATTTGATAGAAAACCCATTTACTATGTTGAAGTAATGCTGAAGATGTAGGAGGTAAACTTGCCAGTCGAATTTCAGTCTTAGTTTGCGTAGTCAAAGTAACAAAAATTTTATAACGTAGTTCTTCAAGTGTTAACTTTCCATCATGATGTCCATATAAATAAAAAAGAAATGAAGTTGCTGCATTTTGTAAATCTTCTACACTACTAACAGGATTACTAAACACTTCTGATAATGCTCGTGCTTCTTCATTTTTTTCTAAAATCTTGATTACTCTTTTTTTACCTTTCTCAAATAAAGCGCTGGTTGTGTCACAGCCTGCAAAAGCGTGAGCAAATAATATAAAATCTTTAAAATTTCCATTATTAGAAGTGGAGTATAATTTGTTACTAGATTTTTCGAACTGGTAAGCTTATAGCTTATAAAAGAAAATGTTATCCTTTGCTGGTGTGAGACCAATCAATAAAACCAATAAATCGATGTCGTTGCCAACAACTGCAACAGAATTTTCACTGTGATTCTTTAAGTCTATCGCGGTATTGACGATAAGTAAATCAGCGTCTTCATCAGCTTGCTTAACTTTAATTCCAGTAGATTTTATAAAAAAATGTAGCTGCTGATGTAGATTTTGATGAAAATATGCTTGTTACACTAACACTAACGAAATTTTTATCCAATATTTGTAACAAACACAAATTTGTTGAGTCTTTAAGTGAATACCTAAAATCTACTGGAATTAAAGTTAAGGAAAATGGAATGGACTTAAAAAGGACTAAAAAATACGTTAAAAAAATACAATTGTTTATAACTTATTAAAAAATAATAAAAAAACTCTCAGATTATTTGTTAAGCTTTGTAAAAAAATATAATATACCCCCTGAATAAAATTCTACATTTTTTAACTATAAATCCTTTAAATGTATGCTAAACTTATATTGCAAAATGCAGGCCTGCCTTTAGGATGGCAAATTAAATCTTCTTTTTATCGGACTATGAGTAGTATGTTCGTGTCTCAAGAATATTCCTCAATCAATTTGTGTTAATAGAGAGGTCGTTGTATACATTTAAGTTATGATAAATAAAAGGCAACAGATAATAGATTTTATTTCTAATATCTAATTCACTCTAATTCCACACAAATAGAGCGGAAGAAAAAAACCCCTCTGAATTGGACTTCTTAGTGAAAGCAGAATTCCGCGGTATCTACTAGGGGAGGAGCGGGAGGTACTATTATATTTAATACAATATCGAAAACTAACTTTGAAACTATTTTAACATTTCCAGTAAAATAAAAGGGTTCATCTATTTTTTTTAACTACTCATAACTGGCTAAAACTTACTTTGTAGCCGGTTACTTAATTATCTTTAGTAATAATGATAAAACTAAAATTTAAAAAGAAGAAAAATTCAGGCCAATATTTTGCAAGTAGAAATTACACATTACTAGTACCCAACGAATGAAAGGAAATACTCCCACGTGCCGGTTTCCTTTTTCTTGGTATTAGAATCCGACATAATACTACGTATAAATAAAAGGTACGACTGATTGGGCTTAACAATAGCGAAGGTACAAAGAGAAGAGGGTAAAGCAAACAGAAATCAGTTTGCTTCATCTTGTTCGTGTACGAGTATATTTTCAGGTAGATATTTTGACGATAAACAAACCACAATAGCTTGGTCCCTTGGTACTAATGTGCGAAGGTTCAACCAAACTGCTCAGGACTTAATGTTAAAAATACGTATAAACAAACGATACTAAGTGTATAGTATCTAACATACATACTGCTTCACTACACTACATAATATAATAATTAGAGGACACATTCGGTTAGAACAGTGATAAGTTTGATTGATGACCGCGCCGAGTGAGGGCAGTGTTTTAACACACGTCGCTGCAGGTTTCTGTGATTTATGCTAATGGCAGTTCAGTAAGTTTTAAACTAAGCTTTGCCTATTGTAAAATTTGTAGTAGTTGAATGATATTATTCAACAACTATGTATTAGAAATCGTCTTTTTAAAAAAATGTTTATAATTATAGATCAATAAACACAGCTTCACTTGTTAAATGTTAAATTAATATTAAAAACATAAAATAATTAAACGTCTGCCGTGTTGATCTACAACCGCCCCTTTGCTAACGGTCGAGCCTTTTGAGAAGAAATCGGCAAACAAACTCATGGCCACTCTTTTAATTACCAAATAGAGATTACAGTATTTCGTGTAAAAAATATGCTATTCAATAAAACACTATTTTATCGTATGCTATTAAGTTGCTATCAAAGTAATGTAGTGAGGCAGGAAAAAAAAGATATTAAAAAGGGAAAAACAAAGAAATATAATAAAAGAAGACAGAACATGAGAAACATATCAGCTCACATTACATTGTACTGATTATTTGAAGTAGCCGGTGAATCTCTAACAGTTCAATACAAAGCGCTTCTATTTTCCATGTAATCCACCACTGAGTAATAGACAACCTGTAAAGCATAACTTTCGTTTTACAGTAGACTTAATTTATTTAGACTTAAAGTTTGTATTCTATCAGGGATTATACTATAAAATTCTTCAGTGTTCTTCAGTGGTAGAGCCATGCTTACGCACGATTGGGCCGGCTCGGCCGGTGCGATACCACGGCCTCACAGAAAACCGGTTGTGAAGTAACGCTTATGTTGCATTTCCCCGAATTGAGTGAGGTTTCCGGAGGCCCACTTCCCCCTCCCCCGTTTACTCTCCCCTTTTATCTCCTTTCCCATCTCCTCATCCCTCCTCTCTTCTTTCCACTCCTTGCATCCCCCATCCTTCATCACTCTCAAAGGCGGGCAGCGCACTTGCGACTCTTGAGTTGCAAGTGTTCATGGACGGCGGTGTCACCTACCTAACTGACGATATGAAATTCTCTGAGAGGTCTCAACATTCCTAATAATAAATATAAACCATTAAATTTACACATTTTTATATTTACTTTTGTAACTAAACCACAAATATGAGAACATCAGCCAGGTACAGGTACCTACCACAGTAAAATGCCCGTAGCTATACCAGGACCAAGTACTCTAACAATTATAAGACAACATACCAATTATAGCGGGAAACTTCATTTAAGCTTAAAGCTTAAAGCTAAGCAAGAACTTTTTTTTATAGTGGTAGAGCCATGCTTGCTTAAGCACGAATGGGCCGGCTCGACCGGTGCGATACCACGGCCTCACAGAAAACCGGTTGTGAAGTAACGCTTGCGTTGCATTTCCCCGAAATGAGTGAGGTCTCCGGAGGCCCAAAATCCCCCACCCCCCTAATGATAGCGCTGTTAACGAAAAGGATACCCCAGGGGGGTACCAGCGCTAGCGTTGGAGAATCCCCCCCTGGACGTCCACCCTCAGTACGGATTATGCCTGAGCGTGGACGCCCAGGCTGCCCCTCGTACTCTGGGGGGGGCTCAACTGCGCTCTCAAAATCTGCTCGGGGCAAGAGAAGGCATACCAGGGCACCCCCTGTCACGTTTACCGTGGATTTTTGCAACATTAGGGGCTTACATTCGAACCTCGACACTGTCCACCACCACCTTGAGACAGCAAAGCCGGCCTTGCTCTTTTTAACCGAGACGCAGATATCATCTCCAGCGGACACATCCTACCTCTGCTACCCTGGGTACGGACTGGAACACTCCTTTGTTCCTAAGGCTGGTGTATGCGTGTACGTTAGAGATGATATCACTTCTCGCCGCCTCGGCAATCTTGAAGGTAGGGACCTCTCCATCTTATGGCTACGTGTAGACTGCGACGACCATCCCCGCATCTACCTATGCCTCTACAGGTCCCATAGCGGTGATGCCGAAACGGACCGACTCATCGAACACGTCCAAATGGCTACAGACTCAGTGCTCCAGCAGGTCCCATCCGCAGAGATCGTGATTCTTGGCGACTTTAACGCCCATCACGACGAATGGCTTGGTTCGCGCAAAACCGATCATGCGGGAAGATCTGTTCACGATTTCGCCTTGGCATATGGCTTGACGCAGCTGGTAGCAACGCCTACGCGAATCCCAGATGCAGAAAGCCACGTGCCTTCACTGTTGGATCTTCTGCTGACCTCACATCCTAACGGCTACAAAGTATCCGTTGAGGCCCCTCTTGGCTCTTCGGACCATTGCCTGATTAGGAGTATAGTGCCACTCGTTCACTCGCTGCGGCCGCGAGTTACAGGCAGTCGCCGCGTATGGCACTATAGGTCAGCAGACTGGGATGGAATGCGAACATTCTTTGCATCCTACCCATGGAGGCAGGTTTGCTTCTCGCCGGATGATCTCAGTGTCGTTGCTGACTCTGTCGCAGATGTTGTGCTTCAGGGTATGGAACTTTTCATTCCATTCTCCCTGATTCCAACAGGTGGCAAGTCCCAGCCCTGGTTTGGTTGAACCTGCAAAGCGGCGTCCCGCCGAAAGCAGGAATGTTACCAAGCATGGGCTAATGCAGCGACAGCACGGGATGTAAAGACCAGCACATTAAAGAAGCAATTTAACTTTGCCTCCAGGTCCCTCAAAAGAGTAATTGCTGGGGCGAAGTCGGCTCACATCGGCAGAATTGGCGAGAGACTAGTTAGTCTCCCCTCCGGAACTCGTGCATTCTGGTCTCTTGCCAAAGCTGTCCAGGGGAACTTTTGTAAGCCATCCCTTCCACCTCTGCGCATAGGAGATAATTCGTTGGCCCACGACGCTAAAGAAAAAGCCGATCTTCTGGGCAAACTCTTTGCGTCCAACTCGACCCTGGATGACGGGGGAAACGCACCGCCGACCATACCGCAGTGCGAGACCCGCATGCCGGAAGTCCGGTTTACACAAAGGGCAGTGCGTAAAGCGCTTCTTTCCCTCGACGTTCATAAGTCGAGTGGGCCCGATAGAATCTCTCCTATCGTGCTGAAGACGTGTGCTCCAGAGTTAGCACCGGTTTTAACGCGCCTTTATCGGCTTTCCTACTCTCTTGGCGTAGTCCCGAACTCATGGAAGACAGCTCTAGTGCACCCAATCCCTAAAAAAGGAGATCGCTCGGATCCGTCCAACTACAGACCCATAGCCATCACCTCCTTGTTCTCCAAGATAATGGAATCCATTGTTAACTGCCAGCTCCTCCGGTACTTAGAAGACCACCAGCTCCTCAATGATCGACAATACGGCTTCCGTCAGGGTCGTTCAGCTGGTGATCTTCTCGTATACTTGACTCACCGGTGGGCACAGGCGATCGAGACCAAGGGGGAAGCGTTGGCCGTTAGTTTGGACGTGGCGAAGGCCTTCGATCGGGTCTGGCACAAAGCGCTCCTTGCGAAGCTTCCTTCCTATGGGCTTCCCGAGAAACTGTGCAATTGGCTCACCAGTTTTCTTACAGACAGAAGCATCAAGGTCGTTGTTGACGGTGCATGCTCCGACTCGAAGTCTGTTAATTCTGGTGTCCCACAAGGCTGTGTGCTATCACCCACGCTGTTTCGTCTGCATATCAACGACATGCTGCAGATTAGCAGCATCCATTGCTATGCAGACGATAGCACGAGTGATGCCCTTTACACCGGCCGCGCTAACATTTCTCGGGTAAACGTCATCGAAAGCCGATCCAAACTTGTGTCTGAAATCGAAACTTCTTTATCCAAAGTTTCAGATTGGGGTCGACTTAACTTAGTCCAATTTAACCCCACAAAGACACAGGTTTGCGCGTTCACCGCTAAAAAGATGCCATTGGTCGTATCACCTCAATTTGAGAGCACTTCCCTAACTGCATCAGCCAGTATCGGAATCCTTGGCGTCGATATATCAAGCGAAGTCCAGTTTCGCGGTCACTTAGAGAGTAAGGCCATATTAGCCTCGAAGAAGCTTGGTGTGCTAAACAGATCGAGACAGTATTTTACTCCGGCCCACCGCCTGCAACTTTATAAGGCGCAGGTTCGGCCGCACATGGAATACTGTTCTCATCTCTATGCAGGTGCACCCCAGTACCAACTTCTGCCTCTTGACCGCATTCAACGGAGAGCGACTCGCATCATCGACTGCCAAGATATTTCTGATCGACTTGACACCTTGGCGTTGCGTAGAGATGTAGCTTCACTCTGCATCCTCTATCGCTTGTATCATGGGGAGTGTTCAGAGGAATTGTTCGGACTTATACCGGCTGCTGGTTTCCGCCATCGTCCTACGCGACAAAATATCCATCCCCATCACCTGGACGATTGGCACTCCACCACTGTGCGCTTCTCGAGAAGCTTTTTGCCTCGCACAACCAGCTTATGGAACAAATTGTCGCCTGCCGTATTTCCGAACCGATACGACCTTCAAACCTTCAAGAAGAGAGCGTACCTCTACCTAAAAGGCCGGCAACGCACTTGTGACTCTTGAGTTGCGGGTGTCCATGGGCGGCGGTAGTCACTTACCATCAGGTGACCCGTCTGCTCGTTTGCCCCCTATCGCATAAAAAAAAAAAAAAAAAAAAAAAAAGGAAAGGAACAATAAAACTACGCATGCGTCGTCTATTATATACAGCCTCCACAGACTTCCAAAAGTTTGTATTACTTGCCGGGGACGCGAAACAGACACAATTTTATACTCAGAGTGATGGTGTTTTGTGTATACTGACTTGGTTGGTTATTTATTATAACGTCTTTTATAATTTTATTTCAAATGAAAGATATAAAATCAAGCTTCAAACAAATATCACATTGAGCATGATTTAACAACATGTTTTTATTGACAAGACAAATTAATTTCGTAACTAAATTTAAACTTGATTGTGAAGTAATCGCAAGTTTTTACATACTCTACCTACTAAGAAATAATAAGACAGTAAAAGTTAAAATAATATTAACCTTTAATGGCAATGTAACTTATGTATTCATGAAAATTAATGTGGGTGAAATTTGAGAAGGGAACAATTACGTGCCTTATTTAGACTGTAATAATTTAACACGACAAGTTTGTCTGGTTTTCTTTCTCTTAACAAACTTAAGTAGATACCTACATCATAAACGACGAGTAAGAATAAAATAATAATAATAAAAGAACAATAAAAATTAATTTTATTCCGTTTTCATGCTCCCGTTTCCTCAATAAAAGACAATTCAATTCACAAGAATAAAAGACAATTCCCCACTCATTGTAGTAAGCCCTTGTAACGGCGCTCACTCAACTATGTTATTCCATTTTCCTGTTAACCGTATGATGACCTCAGCTAGCTATTCACAAAATCTATAGACTTTATATATATATTAATTACTAAGCCCCTCATTCAAATAAAAATAAATTGGAAAGGAATCCAATAACGGACTTGTCAATCACGCCGACATTGCATTTAAATTAATTCGGACGCATTAAACTTGAATTAAAAATCCATTGATTTATGTTATTTTATGCTATGGTAAAACTAGGGATTTGAAGGAAATGTTACTGCTGATATTATAAGCCTAAATATGAGCCAATATCCATATAATAATAGAGACGAATTATCAAGTGGCGAACCGTTGGTTCTTGACAATATTTGTCTAGAATCAGTGTTGTTACGTTGCTTATTGACCAGTACTACTCACGTTCCACAAACATTCTTTCGCGTATAAGCATATGTATTTTATAACTCTTACTCTATTCTATACTCTTACTATATTCAAAAGAGTTTAAACAGAGAAGCATTAACTGCTCACTGTTTCAAGACTATATATCTTACCAATTGACTTCTAATTGTTCATTTCATAAAACTGCTGAACAATAATTCAAAAAAAATGAAGATTAATTCACACAATATTACCGCATCTGAAGGTTGCAATGTTAAATAGTGAAAAGAATATAAACAGAGTATAACAATAATCAAGTACATAACACTAATACGACTGACTGCTTTATGGTGGCTGGCTATACTTATTGTGATAATTAAAAATTTTGTTAAAAAATTGTAATAAAGAAAGAAATATGAATGAATGAGGAAATGGTTTTCATAAGTGCCCCCAATCTATTCGTAGTACTCGTATTAGCTCGAGCAGGTCAGAATAGCATACCTGTAACTCAAAATGACTTTATCCAGAAAGTCCAAGCTATCTTAAAGGATTACATTTTTCTATATTCTTTATTTATTTTAACGTTAAGAGGATCTTTTTTATTTACGCCAAATAAAATCAAAAAAGTATTTTGCATATGCATGTAAAGAAATAGCTATGAGTGCCCAAGATCTCTTTATGTTGTTATGAATAATGGCGAGCTGTATCAATGTCAATGATTAGTACTATTGTCGTAGTCGACTCAATAGATGGCGCTACCCATCGAAGGTAGGTAAAAGAATATGATTTTTATTTTTTTCTGTATCTGACATTTTAACGAAAACTCCTTTCCTTTTTCTCCTCACCTCATCCCCTTCTCCTTCACCTTCCCTCATCTCCTCCCCTTATTACCCCTCTATTCTATCCCCTCCCCTGACCCCCGTTCCTACCTCCTTATCCCGCATGCTTCCCTAGCATGCAAGAAGGAAAGAAAGAAAGTCTCCATTTTATTAACCATGTGTGTCAAACAAACACACAACATTACAAAGGGTAGAAAGCTTTATATGTTTTTAATTCAATTCTGTGCGGGCTACAGCACAACCCGAGTAAAAAGCAAACCAGACCGGTATTGTACTGCACGGCGGCGGTCCATTATTGCTGCACTCTATTGTAAGTTCGTAAGCACAATGCCACCATTAATGCTAATAATGTGATTTATCGACAATGTTGACTTTATTAATAGTTCATTTTATACGTTATATTGAATTCACATCATGTAGGAGTTAAGGCATTACGGGGTTTTGCGTTCGAATTTACCGGTACCTGACAAGGGTCTCCTTTCGTCAAGTGAGCGCTACAGCCAGCCAGCGCCAGCGCTCTTTATAGGCTCAGTGAGTCCAAGCCAGGAGAGCCCTATTGAATATACAGTTTCTTGATTTTCCCATCCAATCATCAAATATACCTTTATAGCTTCTTTTTATTTAAATCGTTATTAACAATTTTGGATGTTCTGGATTGTACAGTTCTGAATGAAAGATATCATACATCCTTTTTTTGCAAACATTGTTTTCTTTGTTCTTATGGTAAAGGAGGCAAACGACCAAATTGTTGATTATAAACGACACCTGATTGTAAATGGCAACACTAAATCTTACTACCATTCCAGAAAAAGAACATTTTTCTGTCAAATATGTAAACAAAAATTTCATATCATTCAGTAGTGGCGAATGAGAATGTGTAATACAATAATGCTTGTGAATTATTCGGGTATAAAAACGAAGAGGGGTGTGAACTCGGCAATATTGCCGTCATATGTTAGGAACGGATTTTGTACGATTCTAATAACTTTAGCTTTTTACAGAATATTTAAGATATATGAATAAGTTTTATACCAACTACGCTCGAGGGCAATTAAGCCGAGTCACATATAGTCCGTCAAGCGCTGCGTGACCTTTAAAAGATTTATTTCAGTTAGCCAGCATTAGTAGATCCTGAGATTTTATAGTACCTTTTTGTCACCCGGACTCGAGAGTGTAGTTTCTAAACTTATCAAACATAACTACTGAGTGTGAACAATAGACGGGTGTCTTATGTATTGTTTTTTCTTATTTTAAACACTGAGTGGTGAAGTAATATGATAGATTATGTTGATACAACTCACAGTAGCCAGAATCCTATTATTCGTATAGGAGTGACGAGCATTGCTTATAAATGAACTATATTTACATAGTGAATGCGGCTCAACAAGGTAGGTATTGGCCTGTCCAACGTCCGACTAATGAAGACGACATTTTGACTAGAATTAAACACTGCCACTCACTGGCGCTTTGTGATGCAATAGAAAAGTTACAGTTTTATTTTGTGTGGAGACGTAACATAAAAGTAAAGTCGGCAATATATTTATTTTGTGCTGGACAAGTTACCTTATTTACCATCTTCTTATTTTAAACTAAATTTTTGGTATATATTTATATTTTGAAATATTGGGATTTCGGTTCAGTAGAATAAGCCCACCCTGTCTCTTCACACAGTTATCGTAAAGGGCGACTAAGATGTGTGTGATATTTGTCAACAAGGTGTTCAAACGGGCACTGTACAGCGCAGTAAGAGATACAGTGGGCATATTCTACTAAACCGACATTTTACGATAAATGTGTGAAGTGTGTGTGTGTGAAGGTAATAAATGAGCTTGATCTCTTTTATGAAATGGCCTAATACATGTAGTTGTAACATAATTGCAGAGTTCCTAATAGAATGACCTCTCAGGTGGGTTCCCACCAACTCGCTCGTTGCTTTCACTAAATGATGTTTGGCTAGAAGTGGGCGTTTGAGACGCCTCTGCTTTCGACTTCGAAGATAAAGGCGTGAGTGTATGAATGTAGGTAGTTGTTGTTTATTGCTCCATCAAGTCCTTCATCCACGATATCGTGTTTCTGTCGTTCTTAAAAAAAATACATAATTAAAGTACATACCTTTTAAAAACAAACAATTTATTTTCAAAACTAAAACGTATGTTTATATCATGGACTCACATTTCATCATCCTCTCTCCACACTTTATGACGGTATTTTCATAAGTTATGTAAGACATTAGTAATTTTTCTGCTTAAAGCCACCATAGCTCACATGTCAAAAGCAGCGGTTGGTTATTGCCGACCAAATATACTCAAGTCTTATGTTTTACATGACCTGCTTACCCCGAGTTCAGAATACTGGCTTTCGTCCTTAAACTTTATATGGTTTATGCAAAATGTTATACTCTATTGGACCCTGGATCTGCCACGAAGTGGGGCAAACTTAACGTGAAAAAACATACATTGCAAGTTAAATAAAATGTTATAAAATAAGTTTCTACTAGAACTCACTTCAGACTAACCAGAGCTTTATAAATCAACAGAACATAGTGAAAGCCCTCGGAGTATTCATAGAACTCCTTGTTATCAAAATGGTTGGGACACACACTTTTCCTACACCTAAATGGCTACTAGTTCTAGTTCACACATACAAGGGACAGAGAAAGGAGACATTTACGATTAAAGATATCTGAGCCTTATACCCTAGTTAGGATTTGTTAGTAGTTAGTATTCGTTACTTATGATAAAATGTTCCCTGATTTAGTTTTATTATGAGGTAACCCATCTGAGATCATCTAGGCGGTCATCTCATTTAGTAGGGTTTTCCTTTTTGTGTTCCATAACGTTATGATGTTTTTTTTTTTTTTATTTTGCAAAGAACTACAAGCACTAAATTGAATTAAAAACATTTCTTGCTCGTTATTGTATGTTTAATTTAGAAAAAGCCTAAGTTCCGACTTAAGTTACGTGAATGTTGTGTCTGTGTTTCAGGTTTATAAAACTTAAATATTCTCTTATCTTCCACTTTACATAATTTTGTTTAAAAAAAAAGTTGTGAGCTTAGAACATACAATCTGGTCTGTTTATTCATATCAATTCGATTTCTCTTATAATGTATACGTAAGTGTAGCGTCTTTATAATATCCATTATTAAAACTCAATAGTTTTTACACAATTCTCGCCATCAAAGTGCTTTTCTTCTAATTATTTCCAACAATAGAGGTGACAATAGCGTCTCTATTTGAGAAAAGAGAGGGATAATACCGCTCCGAGTGGTTTCATCTCTAGATCATGTAAATGAGTAGTGTTTGCTCGTTCTCAGGTCTTTGTATGTCGACGACTGTTTATCGTCCAGATCCACCAAGTGAACAACAATTGACAGAGAATCATCTTTTATTCATCTCCGTATAAGTTTTAGTTGTCAAAGACTAAATTGTTCGTTAAATGAAATGTTGACAGAGTGAGTGGACTTTGTGGATAATGTAAATGTGATCCAGAATTTATATTACGAAGTGAGAGATTTGTTTCATGCATTTATAATGCGTATATTTTTTTTAAGACAGACAGACATAACAAGAGAAATAAGAAGCGTCAAATTTGCTGACCGTATTTGCGAGATACTGTCGTTTGGTTCTCGGTGAGGTAGAGTACGGCAACCCCATCTCTTACCATGTGTGACGTATAAAGCGATTAAGGGATCAGACTGTTATCTATCAGACATTAAATATGCAGTCATTCAGGGGCCGGATGACTGTAATAGGCTCACCCCCTATGTGTGTGGGACTTATTTATGTATGGCATAACGTGTGCGATTAAGACGCGTCTGCCTACTCTTTCGAAAACAGTGAGTGTATAAATAAAAAAAAAATCCTAGTATTTATTTTATTTTTTCTAGCTAGTTTTCGTCCTGGCCTCGGCAGCTGGTTCTGTAATCTGTAACCCTCTTGCCTATCATGTTCATTACTCTAATATTCGAATGCCGTTGTGTTTTTTATTATAAAGTTGATATTGTAAATAAATATAGTTTAATTTAACATAAAACCTTAAATTTAAAATTAAATTATGATAATGCGTTCCCTCGGCCAAACGTACCCATGAGGCTGGCGGCGTTTCCCCGATGTACGTATATAGTGATGTTTTGGGCCAGGTATTGAGCAGAGCGTGGATCCCGTCCCATTGATATTGTTATATTTTGTTAAGAATGATAAAAAATGTAGTTCCATGAGTTTCTATTAAACTTTAGACAGTACTTTTTAAATATTGTACTTTATTTATACTTTTTGCAATTTGAGTTTATATGAGTCTTGTATAACTTATGTTGTTAATTTGTTGATTTTATTTTGATCTTAATAAATGCTAAAAGACATATTTTATATTAGTTATTAGTCTCCTAACTTTCGTTTTCTATTATTAATTGCATAGGTTAACAGTCTAATAGTAGCTTTGTTAAGTAAACGGTAAGTTATATAATACATATAATATTTAAAACACACTTTTTTTTGAGACTGTATCTATGTGGTAGAACAGAAATAAACAAATATAATATATGTACAACATACGTTCACGCCCATTTCGTCTAATAGGAAGGCAGAGGTGCATTAATATTATTTTGACATACATTTATACATTTTGCCAATTAGAATTTGTAGAATTCTTTCACTAAATAAATTAATAAGTAAATAATTTATTTCATTAATGTTTGCACTTTAATTCAAGTGATAATTTAAATTAAATTAAACTTTTAAAGTTCGATCGTTTAGTAGCAATACGAAGCACGCATATTCGCTTTTTATGTAATAGTTAGTAAACTAATAGTTAAAAAAAAAAAAACATACAATATTTCTACTAACATTATATAAAAGTGCATGGAAAACAAAATATAAATATGAATCAAACGTAAATCCATCCAAGAACGAAACAGAACTTGTTAATCGTCTCTTAAAACCTAAAGGAAGCCATAACGTGGGTAACACAAACTGAGTCATTTAATACGTTACTCTATCTCATATATAATCGCTAGGGACTAATAGACTTAGAACAACATCTTTTTCGGCTCAGCCGATACGACTTGGTACGGTTACAATATTTGCTTACGTGAATTCTTGTTACGATCTGAGATCGTAATAAGAATTCACAGCAGTCTATTCCAAATATTCACCAATTTTGTACTCAAATTATGGAGGTACAATAGTATCATTTAAAAAGAAAAAAAAACAATAAAGTTAGTATCGTACAAGAAAGACCCAACACAACTGTAAACCGAAACAAGAGTTTATATCTTGTAGAAACAGCTCGAGTTAATCGTCATGTATACATATTTGTTTTTATTTTGTGCTCGTTTTAATTTGTATTATTTCGATAATTTCAATGAGATACAATTTTGTGAGTGTAAATTACGTTAAATTTGACACATATAGCTTTAAAGGATAAATTATAATATTGTGTGTAATGCGAACATTTTATGCTACCTAATGGATTGGAAATAAATCAAACTCCAGTCGACTAAAAATCGTAAAATTATATGAAATGATATTTGCTGCATAGAAACATCTTGGTATGTAGGGGTTCGTTAAATAAAAATATATACCATAAAAATCTGTGGACAATGAATAAAATATAACCTTTAAATTACAAACTAGTAATAAGTTTTCCACTTACCGCACGCAGACGTTATTTACTGAACACCAAACCTTTACGGGGTGAAAGTTACACACCATCCTACTTTTGATATTAAACTATTTCCCTTAAATAAACATACAAGTTACTTATTTGTTCTAAGTTATTGTAAAAACTGTTCCAAAACATTTGTAAAATACTTTATTAAAAATAATTAGATTTACAAAGCAAAATAAAGCAAACGTTTGCTTTTAAATTTAATAGGCTCAATACTAATTTGTACTATCATTGTTAACATTTTACTAAATTGATTACATACTTATTACACTATAAAGCGTATTTAAAGTGTATATAAATAAATAAAACCTACAGTTCGAACAGTATCGTATGAAAGAAATAAACTGGGAATATACGTTTATTATAATAGTATCACAGTATAAATAGTTCTAATAGTATAAAATGGTTTTCTGTGGGGCCGTGGTAATTCCTCGGTCGAGCCAGCCTATACGTGTCAAAGCATGGCTCTCCCGCGTTAAATGTAAGTTATTTTCTTGTAGTCAATTTATTATTGTATTGATGTATAATAAGAAGTAATCGTATGTTACATCTTCTTTTGAAAGGCGCCCATTACTACAGCAAATCAAGTCTCTATTCCTTAGAGGTTTGCCTAGACGAAACAATGGATTATACAATTCGTCTCGGTGCTTAAGTCGATGGTAAATAAATGTTATATAGATAAACCGCTGTTCATATTCTCGAAGTCATTAAGATGGGAAATTGGAAAAAAATACTACAATTAAAAAAAGTATATTAATGATCTTCCAAAATGAAGTACCTTGAGACTCGTCAAGTAATGGTAGAGAAAAATAGACATCCTTAATTTCACGGTATTCTTTACGTTTTTGTAAGTTACACCAATTGTCGTCATCGTCATCCTCACGTCTTGTCTCAAATTTTGCAGAAGTGCCAATTACAGTGATCGTTAAAGCTTAGTCATTTATTTTTTATCTATCAAGGGAAAGTCGAATGCGAACCGACTACACATGTAGATCTATCATAACACATTTTCTAAAAAGGACCTTGAAAAAACTAAAATCATTCGAGCTAGTCGTCGTGTTCTACAAGAGTAACGTTAGATCGATTTCCTAAGAGTCCTCTATGCACTTACAACCCTTTAACTAATCGTTCCATTATCTATATTCATATCTATATATTACAGTGACTTGTGGAGCTATAATATAACGGTTAATAATTATAATAATTTAAAATATTTCGTGTTATCACGATTTCTGAACAAAAAGAAAACACAACTTCTCAAGACAACAATACTTTTAAATGGAGACAACTGCCTCAGTAGGAACTATTCCTGCGCAAATACAAAGAACGCCTACACCCGGGGTGACTTATTGAGGATTACACATTTTTTTCTCAGCACTCAGGGCTACTTACCACTAGACCAATACACCAGGCCGTTTGTTTTAAAGTTCAATCATACACATAACAAAACTGTTAATAATTTGTAATACAAGTTACAATGGAAATAATAAGCATAATTCCCCACAAGAAAAAATATAAAATAAAAATGATAATAGAACCTTAGTGAAGTATGTGTACTCTCACGTTACAACATTTAATTAATATGCAATACTTCGAGTTATTTCAGAAATCTAATTATTATAACTAAATGCATTTTTTCATGTTTACAAACCTAATACCAAATTTGCACTTTATACACCTTAATTGAATGTTAGAATAATAAACGTACACCTTGCCATTTACCAGAGCCAGGTGTTCGTATACTGTGTGTTGTGATATTTTGTCGTTAACCGTTAAGGTCTAGTAGAAAGATATACGAGCCAGTTGTCATCCTAGTTTCACTTGGCCTTTGTTTTAAAATTCTTTCCACACGACTGCAAAATGTGGCGTGGATTGAAAATGAGGTCGCGAACCTCTTTTCACGGTTCCTTTTCGACAATTTTATATGCCTTCCTTTGCATTCAGCTCTCAATACAACCGTTATTCTTTTCAGATAATATATTACGTGTTACTTAAGGATTGTTTCCGCCAAGATAGCTTATGTTAGTTTTTTTTTTTTCAAGTTAAATATAATTATCATTTTAATTTTTCTGTATTCTTATAGAGACTGTTGTACAATAATGACAAATAATATGGATAGATTTCTACATAGGTAGTGTTCGTAAATTACAGTAAAGTAGTACACATAGTAAGTCAAGACCAATTAACTGTGGTCTTTATTTTTTTACCCTTTTCTAGCAAAATAACAGTTTGAGGGTTTACACACCTCCCCTTAACAACATTTTTATTTGATAAATGATGTTCACGATCAGGGTAGGTTATTTTATTCGTGTCCAATATATTACACAAGTTTATTCACAATTATAAATGAATAAGAAATGTTGAGTTCCTGTTTGAATGTAAATTTCGAAAGCTTTTATGCTACAGCTATCTATAATACAACCCGGACACAAACATACACTGCAACAATAACAAATAATTCAAGTCATATTTCGACAGTTTGAATATAATGTTCTACTCCATATAAATTTCTATGATATTGCATACTTACATATGTATACAACAGATGAAATGGGATAGTTCAATTCTATTACAAAACCACACTATGATATAAAATCGGGAACGATTGGCATCGTTTAGCTGTTCTGCCAATAAGAATTTGGTCCCCCTAACGTAATAAATGAAGTTTAATTAACACCCAAATTATGCGCATTACAAATTGAACCCAACAATGCTCAGCTCTAAATGGTCTTAAAAAAACCTGCTGATAAATTATTTTTAAATTTATTTTATAGCGACGCCACGCATTTCATTAGTTTCCACACAACAGAGACATTAGTTTCGTTCCAATCCCTGTGCCCACTTCCGTAACATTATTTTGTTTTTCTTTGATTCCAAAAGTTGTACAATGATTAAATGCAGTACAACTATGTTATTATTGCATTTATAATTTTTACTTATTTTTCTCATTTGATGGGGCAGGGGTAGGCAGAGGATAAGATTAAATATTCAAATTATTTCTCAAAGGGCGCCTTGAGCGCGGGAATCTACTTTTAAAGAGTCTATTATCAAGTGTATATATGTATTTATGTAGGGATGTTTAACGTCTCTCTGTCACGCCCTAGAACATAGATAGAATTAATGATGGCAGGAATATAGAGTGTAAGGTGCTGATTGAGAACAACTTAATAATGCAGTCGAATGTCATATATGTACTTAGTCTGACCCTAAATACTGTCAATTACTCACACCGTACTTATTATTCATTCATTTGTGAAATATACTTGGTGGATTTGAGTCAAATACTGCTCATGTAAGTAAATATTTGTATTCTTATGAGCAAATACAGTTTTCTCACACCCCAACTGAATTGTACTGTAATGTTTTTTTTTTTAATTTCCCAATTCTATTGGTAGAGTGAACTAAGTACGTATTCCATGTTTATAGTGCCATTGCGCTATTATGAGTTGGAGGCATAAATATTTTTAATACCAATTTTACAAATGTTGTGCTATATTTTTAAGGATTTTATTTTATTTTTTACTCATTTTTGAGCAGGGTTTGTTCTGGTAGTATTTCATTATTTGGAATAATTTATTTGTTTTGTACTTCGCATTCACGCATATGTACTTTTTGTTCTGACAATTAAAAGTTAAAATAACTCGCTGTCAAGTGCCACTTCTCTTGTCTGTCATACATTTAACTGCCACATTTCACACACTTCAATATTGACTGGCCTGTTCGTCTAGCAGTTAGTGACCCTGACTACTGAGCCGGTCATGGGTTCAAATCCTGGAGAGGTCAAACATTATATATACATACATACACACACTCACGCCCACATCCCTGAAGGGTAGGGAGAGGCATGTTTAACGACAAAATTTTGTTGCACTTTTGTAATGGGGGCAAACCTGTCTGGCAGATAACACTCCAACCCATTTGTCCCTTTTTTCGGCACCATCAGAATGATCCTATTTGTTTGTAAAGTACCGGTCGACACAGGATTCGCTCCTCATTCCAAAGTTGTCTTTATAAATGAAACAAGTCTACAAGCTCCTGGATAATGAATTTCAAAGTTATTCTTCCATTTAATAATATTTAAATATCGTGATGCTGGTATTGCGGTTTCCTACATCAGTATACGTATAACATGCTCTCACAAAAGGCTATCTGGCGATCGTTGCTCACCTCGCACCATTAAGCGTGACACGCTGCGCTCGGCGGAATTGCACCGAATTCCTCGAAGTGCTGAAAACATCGGTGACTCTCAGGAGACATCGTGCACAGAGAATATGTGGACTGTAAGAGTCTTTAAAACATGTTAACTTTAATCTTTTTCAGCTCATTTTGTATTTAATTTTTTCTGATTGATATTAAACCAATCAACCGCACTAACTTCAGGGAGAACTTTAACATATTTACTAATCATGAAATTTTATTTTCCTCCGATCATCTAATGAGTAAAATCAATAAAAGGCTTCCTTTGGCCTTTACAGTAAACACTTTCAGATTTTTTTATTTTAATTACGCTATCGATGGAGCGTATTTAAATAAAATTAATACGACTCTACCTACCCGGGATACAGGAGTTATGTATGTGTGAATGTAAAAAGATCTTAAAGATCTAGGATACTCTGTGTTAACACACAGTCATTATTTTTAATATAACAATGTTTTGAGCAAATTAAATTTAACAGATTATTCAATAAAAGAGATTTATTGCAGTTGGAACTGTAACTATGAACAAAAAAACCGAATAAAGAACCTCTCTGTATCGAGAAATATCGCAAATATCGGTAAGTAACAACAGTTTGTCTTTGATGGCGACCAGATTAACTCTCGAATTATACAGTGAACTCTTTCATAATAAGGGAAATTATCCGGCTCTCGTTTGACGCTCGTCTAGCTTACTAACTTGGACTTACTTAGCCAAGATCTATTGATTTTCTTATAAAGTTCCTCGATTTTGTTTAGATATATTAACTCAGTTTAAGATAAGATATATCTATATTCAGTCTCGAATCTTAAGCCTAACTTAAAATAAGTTTGGAATCCTTCCCAATATAATAAATGCGAAAGGAATTTGATTGTTTGTTTTCTATACTTTGACGTTTTTTGACGCATGTTGCACTTTTCAATGAGTACATAAAAGGACTTAAGAGGATTCAGATAGATAGAACGAAAATAAATAGTACGCAGCATTTAGAAATAGTCTAAGTATTTCAAGTCATAAAAATACATTATTATAATGTACGAATTAATTAGCTGTGACAAAGCTCAAGCAGCCATTAGATTATCTCGAATACATACGAGATTTGTTTGGTTTCATATCCTTCTATGATGGTACAATATATCGTAAGATGTCTTAATCAACTGATGAACTGATGTTTTAAAGTTGCACATTAAGTATAGCTCGTACTTTGTTTTAATTTTATTATTTTAGCCTACCGTAATGACTCCACTCTGCCTGATGAAAAGCAACAAGTGGAGTCTAAGAGTAGTGGTCACCATTCTTATTGCAAGTGTAATCAATGCAGCATGGTGAGATGCTTTTTCACGCACCATTTAAAAGACCCGGGATCAAAGTGGGAAGGAAACACATGCACTGGTAGTGAATTCTCCAGGCTTTCGCCGATCGCCACAGGGAAGAAGAGCCAAACCGTTTAGTTCGTGATGTAGGCGATAGAGGACTGCCATAGAAGCGACATCTCTTCGCAATGGCATAGGCTCGAGGGACTCGGTGTTCTCATTACTGTCAATAATGCGGACTGCGCGCCACTGCAACTGTTTTTGTTGTGTATTTCAATTTAAAGTAATGGACAAAACATAGGAAAGTGGTCAAAATTTTACGCTTGCAAAGTTTTAAATATGACTTATACTGTAAACAGAAACATTAACTACGTTGTATAAGTAATTTTCAAACATAAATATTGATAATATAAAAAATACACAAACTACTTCCAAAAAGTTGTAACTCACATGTGTGAAGAAATATATAATACAATGCAAGTTATGAAAATAACACAATACCAAAACATAAAATTAGTGTACCACAAAAGTCATAGCGAATAATAGCAAATGGCGCGATTAGTCGTGGCCGCTAATCAACAAAACGGGCGCAGCTGCGTGTGGCTTCAGATTTATTTACGGATTAGCGCTAAGCTTTAATCATTTTAAATCGCTAATATTTTTTATCTATACGTGCTGCTAACAAACACTTTGAGGGATGAAAACGTGGTGAGGAAAATTTACACCATGCCGTTGTTTGTATAAAGGTAACTCTCGAATTAGTAATTGTACCACCAATCACCGGACACAAAGAACACCTTGACTCGGGATAACTATTTGTAGGTACCACAAATAGTATTGTCGTGTGAGAACGAACCCCTCTGAGTCACTAGTCAGGGTCAGTAGCCACTAGACCTACAAGCCAGTCATTAATCAGTACTACAAAATATTTGAGGCACTAACTATTCTGCGGGACTGTACCGTACTGTGCCTAACATAGACTTAGCCTTACAAGTAAATTCTCCTCATGGATCAGTTTAAGTAACGTTAATTAATCCCATTGCACGGGAGTGACAGATATTTTTTATACCGTCGTCTGAGCAAAACATAGAAGAGGCTGATTCTAAATCTAGATATTCTTGATTATAAAAATTAAATACTTAGACAACACAGTGTGAAAGGCCTATTGGTCAAGTGGTTAGTGATCATGGCTGCTGAGCCAGAGGTTGTGGGTTCGACTCCCACACGGGACAAAGTTTGTGTGATCCATAAAAAGCTGTCCCCAATCTCGGTGTTCTTTCTATGTTCGTAAGTCTCCCGTTCGGCATTGACCCGACCTTAAATAAGTATAAGACGATATTGAACTTCTCAATTTTGATTAAAACGTTAAGAAAAGTGTGGCCATAGTTATTTTAACCCTCCATTTTCTTTACCAAGGTGCTGAAGGTCATGATAACGGTCTTTAATAAATTAATGACACATTATTTTTTGTTTTAAACCGCGTCTATCTATCGAACTGTCTCTCGGATTTGATTGATAGGCGAATCTGTGGGGTACGGCTAGTATACTATATTTTCAGCTACGAAATATTAAGCTGTGGCGTCAAACATTATTCTAGGATTTGCGAAACACATCAGCTCCATATTGCAGAGATGAGCTTTCAAAATGGCTTTATAACCCAGTTGTATATATTATGTATACCGTAGTTCAAGGCCTTTATAAATGGAATGGAGTATTGCGTGGCTTATTCACTGTGTATTCATTTTTAAAGATTACTCTATTGTAGATATTCCAAAAGAAAAGATTTAATAGTACTTGAGGGTTTGAATTGATTATTCTACACAGAGAATTGAAATCTAGAATTTTATAAAACACGTGTAATGTGATAGCAATGTGTGTGTTGTTATTTTCAAACATTGCACTGTGTGCTGGATGGACATTTTAAAAGAATGCAATATTCCTTTAAAATAAACATCCAGCAGGGAATACAATACGACAGAAAAAAAACGACGCATATCCTTAAAATTATTGTTTACAGTCATTTATCACATCGTGAAAATAGTAAAACGCCAAAGAAGATGTAGAACGCCTTCTGATCTTTCATGATTATATTTCTGACCATCTCGCAATTAAGAAATTTTATAGAATAATAAATTAATCGTATATTATTGAACCTAAATGAAAGAGTTCTCCCCTGATCGGTCAGTTCGAGTTATAGGTATGTGACCTGCTTGAGCTTTTGCTTACAGAATCCATCCGTGTAAGCAAGATCCCTTTCCAACCGATTTATCTTAACTTCCTTTTTGTTTACTGACATAAGTGGGAGTATTTTATAGGCGGCAAAATGTGGGGGTTTATTCCTTCGGCGCGGCGATGCAGGCGTGATCATGTCTATATATGTATGTATTTAAATGATAATGTACGAGCCAATAACGCTCATACAGCTATTTTAGTTTTAGTTTATACATCAATTATTATTAATTTCGATCGTAACAACAACTCTGTACTTGTATCTATAATTAACAACTTTACGTAGAGTGCGACTCAGAGAACTAAACGTAGCCTAACTTTATGGAGAATTAAACTTCTTAAACTTAATACTGGTTTGGTGGGAACTATTTACCTACAACAATAACTACCGGGGTACCGTTAACGACAAGATTACCAGAACAGATAATGTATGTATGTGTATATATGGAATGAAATTAATGGATTGAGAGAAACTGATTTCTGTAACTTAATAGATGTACTTTATTTAACATACTACTCAATAGACTAATAAATAGGTATTTAAAATCTCAATGATTATATTCTGAATATAATTATAATGTTTGATAAAGTTGTGTTCCAATTATGCTTAATTAATATAGATTTATGCAACGACTACCGTTTAATATTAAATATTACTATTGTATTGTTGATAATTATCAATTTATTAAAAAAAATACGGTCCTAGTAGAGCTTATTCAATTTAACATGGCCTGAGTTTTATATGCTGATATTCTACCTATCCTACGTGTTCTTTATTTCAATAGTACGTACATATGTGTGTGCAGTCGTGTTATATCGTACCGTCTCGTGTATCGCTAGTCACTTCACCCTCAACAGTAAATTGTACAATCTATGTGCCGGTCTCAGACCACTCGTATTAGTTTCAGTACAACTGGAGCTGTTTCAATGACGTTAAGTGTTTGTATCTCGTAGTCTAACGGTTACAGCTTTTAAAGGTTTTCTGTTTAAGTTTATGAATTATTTTATTGAGATCTTAAACAACATGCATGAGACCTTCAGCAGAAAGTTGAATGGAATGGAAATAAAATATACAAAAATATACAATATAAAAATATACATATACATATAAATATACAAAAATATACAAAATATACAAAATAAAATCACATAAACGTTTCATCTCTTATAGAATAATTAAAGCTGCCACATGATACAGGTGTATCTTACATTAATTACAAAATCATTGAACGTTTTGAGTGCTGCCGAGGGAATATTGTTGTAATATTGTTTGACTGCACGGATGGCGGAGCGGTTTAAGTGGTCACCTCACCACCACGCTGCCGCGCCGATTGTTGGGGGTTTGATCCGCGCATGGGACAACACTTTGTGTAATCCTTAAATTGTTGTTCTGAGACTGGGTGTTCTTTGTGTCTGTTGTTTGAATTTTTGTAAAGTCCCCCGCGACACAGAAATTAATCCTAATGTGGGAGTTGTCTTTTTAAAAAAAATCGAATTAAACATTTCTGTCGAAACTTCAAAACATTATCGGTCCGAATTAATTCATTAAAAATACAAATAACAATAACTGTAACATTACAAAAATTGATTTTGTGAGACCGTTTTATGATTCCACTTTAATTGATTTGGTTCCACATCGACATAAATGAGTCGAGGAAAAGGACTGGTATTTAACTTTTTCGTCGCTATCTGTCAAACGCGTTGCCTCGCCGGGCCTGGGGGAGAGAGCTTTTCGTTTCATTTTATAAGACTAGCTTCACTGTATTATTGCAATGTTTAAACTGCAGAGTAAAGAGCCACTTTCTATCTTCCCGGTGACGTCGTGACGTCGTGAAAGGCGACTAAGGGATCGGATTTTCTATCAGACAGATCGGATTTTCTAGAATACAGTTATGTAGTGCGCGGTTGACGCCACCAGGCTCGCCCACTGTTACGTTGGACCAAATTCTAATTGACAAAATGTAGGTGGTAATACACCTCTGCCTACCCCTATGTGTATGTATTATTTTCCTTTTGTAATCAATGTGTACAAAAGTACGGTTGAGTGGGGCTTAGGGTCTAGGCCTCCCGATCTAATGTTCAATCATCTGCTGAGCCTTTGCCAATTTTATTTAGGGTCGGAGCAATATGTTGTTTTCTTCCTTTTACTACTCGTTAATTAGTTTTATCGACGTTTAAACCCTTTCAACACATATCCGTTTTCACGCGATCAGTCTTTTGTACCCTTTAAATAAAAACAAATAAGTGTTAGTTGAATCTAGAATGTGATGAAACCTCATTTTATCTCTTGTCTATGCTGGCAACGCACTTGTGACTCTTGAGTTGCGGGTGTCCATGGGCGGCGGTAGTCACTTACCATCAGGTGAGCTGTCTGCTCGTTTGCCCCTATCGTATAAAAAAAAACATAGTCAAAATCTGCCACATGGTTTACTTCAGCATACTGATTTTTCCCTAAAGCAGTATGCACACACGTGTACAAAGGCGGACTTAATGCCTAGGGCAGTCAGTATGCGGGCTTGGGAGTAGATGAAAGTGAATGTTCAAGTTTGCTCAAGCTGTGCTCGTTACTAATTGTCTTGTCACCGGAGAGCAACAATATATTGTAACTGTTCATTTACTGTCCGTACTTGTATATTTACATCGTTGCATTAGCAAGCATGATAATGAGCAGTGAGCTTGATACTCGGGGTAACAGGGCCGCACTGCTTTGGAGGACGGGATCTATCAAACCACATTTAATATATATGTAGACTACAGACCACGTTAATACGGTGATATATATATACATATATATATATTATTCTCAATCATAATTTGAAGTTTGCTATCATAATAACTTATCAAATGAAGTCAAATCAAAGTCGTTTATTTAAAGTGAACCAATCATAGGTATTTTTGAATTGTCAAGAGAGAAAGTCGGTCAGACTAAGTTAGCCATGAAGCTAGTTGCCTGTTCCAGAACGTATGTAGATCCTATGGAGAAGAACAAGCAAGAAACTTAAAGAACACTCTTTATCAAATATTTTACATACGATTTTTTAATAAATAAGTAAGTATATAAGAAGTATCGCTCTTGGTAATCTTTAATTTTCTTTGTCATTAATTGGCCTGAAAACCAAACAAAATTCTAAAAAAACAATAAACTGTTTTGATCAATTTAATATTAAAAAATCTAAATAAACAATCGAAACAAATTAACATTTCTATTTTATACTAAAGGACACTCTTCCTGCACTCGTCTACTTTATCAACAAACTGAACTTATTGAAAATCACTTAATACACTGGTGCGTTTCAGCTATGTAGGCATATGATTTCCGTTTGGCATAGTGATAGTCGCCACTCTCAAATGTTCGTTTAGACGAAGTCACGTGCTTATTTTATAATTCAGCTAAGATCGCTGTGACGAGAGCAAAATGAAATGTTTTATGTATTAGATGGAAACCTTTAGCAAATAATTGACTTTTTAATTTTATTTTATATTTTTTTATTATTTATGGTATGGTATGGTAGAACGTGTGCGCATAAAAACCTTTTTCTAAAAATCTAAGCCTACTTAATATGTTTATCAAAAGAATACAAATTGTTTCAAATGAAAGTGTTGAATAAATTTTGCCGTCTCAATATGAATTATTGTATTGTAGTTATTTATAGAATGTGTTATGTAACCACCACTTTAGTAAAATATGATCAATACCCTCGAAATATTCCGTATACCCAATGTCACTCCTACTGTAAAGGAGATTCAAAGGAGTCCTCACATGTGGAAAACCTCAAGTTGTGTATCTAGGACGTGATAAAGTAACACCATACATAGACAAATTACTCGTAACTTATAAAGATATTGTTAAGTTAAGTGGATATGTATCTAGTGAGTGTTGAGCCATCATGCGTTGAGAGGGTCGTATGTAATTGTAGTCTTTAGTATAAACGGTGCTCTGAAGGGCCGCTTGTGAGTTTGGCTCCCAGTCAACTCTTTAAAACTTTTCTATCGAAACGCTCACAAATAATACTAGTAAAATGAAAATACATAAAAAGTGAATGAATAGGAGGGGGCATTTTGCGCAAGGGTTTTGAAGATGGCGTTGTGACCTAATTAATTATGTTTAAAATAAGGGTCTATATACAGCTCCTAAACAACAACCACACAACAAGATGAACACGTGCACATCTATTAGTCAATTAAGGTGGCAAAAAAGCAAAAGTATGATGAATATTAGAATGTCACTTACAGTTTATCGACTCTTTAGAATATATAGTTAGTAGCAAAAACTAATTCATGAAAGGCCATCCACTTGTATAGAAGAAATGTAACGTCTTTGTAATCTACGCTACGAATTGTATTTTTTTATTTTGGCAGCAAGTAATATTAGGCATCATTTAAACCACGCTTAAAGATGCAAACTCCAGTAACAGTATTTCTCAAAATATACTATTTATTATTCTCACACACTAAAAACTGAAAACGATCAGATCGCCTCTTATAATGCTGTTTTTTGTTAAGAACAAGGTCATGACGTTGTATTGGATTTTATAATTTTAAATACTGCACTACTACACATATGTATATAGATCTAGGTTTGAATGCTGATTTATATTGAAATAAAAAGCTAATGAGATATTTTTTGAATAATTCGCCTCCGGTTAAAAAAGCGAAATTGTATTGAAATTCGGGTATAAGATCGATACTACGATCTCATTGTAGTAGGTGTCGTAAACGAGGTTTATTATTTTCTTTTATAAAAGACACCTCCCCATTAACTCCTAACATCCTGACTTCACAAAGAGAACATTCAGACTCAGAACAACAATTCAACGTTTACACAAAGTGTTGTCTCGTGTGGGGATCGATTCCCGGCGTGGCAGCCACCACTTAAACCGTTTACTAAGAAATAGAAAATCCACATCACGCCGTGTAAATTATGATCATGATTATTGTTTAACTTTAACTGTATAGAATGTTTTCATGCAGATTTTTCAGTTAATCATTCATTTATTTATTCCTGAACATAATTCATAATAATTTAGCATCTAAGGTGTCATTGGATGCAAAGTGAATCATGTCCGGCCGATTGAGGCTTGCAAAAGTTAGTTTTGTAGTAGGACATTACTTTTTTTTATATATTATAGAGTCGTAAGTGCGCTGCGCGCCTTTGAGGATGAAGAGGGATGAGGTTATGCTGGGAGGGGAAAGAGACCTGGATAAGGAGATGGGAAAAGGGGGGGAGGTCAGGGGAGAGGAATAAGGAGAGGGGCCTCCGGAAACCTCACTAATTTCGGTAAAATGCAACGCAAGTGTTGCTTCACAACTGGTTTTCTGTGAGGCCTTGGTATTGCACCGGTCGAGCCGGACCATTCGTGCCTAAGCATGGCTCTACCATGTATAGAATACACACTTATCACATATGCACATAACATTTTCTTAATTTGTTAACTGACTTAAATACAATTTCAATTGGCTTTAAGCATAAAATATATTTTTTTTTGTCAGCATAATATACATATAAATTCAACCCAATTAAATATCTCACAATTGTATTAAAAATTTGTCTAAATATAAGTTGCTCATATCAAACAAGTGTCAATTAAGCATACATCTATTGTATAATATACCTTAATAACTAACAAGCTCATTAGTTCTATCTTTAAAATGTTTTGTTGTTAATTTGCAAAAGATATATTCTTCTTACAAACAAATAAAATATGGACGTAACGACTTTCATTCTCTTTACTTTGTTAGATGTCAACCACACATCGATTCACGATGAATGTTATGTATAATATGATAAATGGTGATAGGAACTATATCCCACAAAATATAGAAATCATTATGAATGTGAAAATATCAAAAAAAGTGTTAAAGAACATAGTCCTATTACTGAGTTGCCGTGTCATTTTTATTTTTTTTATATAAATACCCAACTGGCCGGAGGTAATTAAAAAAATATAAGTTATATTACTTATATGACATGTTACAGATTTAAACGTATGGTCATGACCTTAATAATACCTTACCTTTTCATTTACCAATTAATTAACTAGTTTATATCTTACTTCAAATAGGAATTATATATTCTATGCGTATATTATCAATTTTCACGATTGTTCCACTAACATATTTTAAGAAATATTTTAGTATAAAATACATTAGCTATTTATTCCAATTTTATTTTGCATTACTAACTACTAATCACGAGGTGTTTACCTGACCACTTATAACTCAGTATATAATCTTCAGTAGCTTATAACTACGTTGTACTCCTTTCATGTCAAAGTAAATCCAATACTCTTACGTTGCAGACCCTTCACATCTGCCAATAACGTCGGGATGTGTTCGGTTGACTGCACTTTTTATATTACCACTTCGCTACATCATAAAATATTTTTATTTTATAGCTGCAAATAAAACAGTTACGTCCTCCGAGACCCCTGAAAAATAAAAACCAATATCTCTATTTGAATCTAATCTCATTCAATACTGAGTTGTAAAGGAAATTATTTGAAAAAAAAAATATGAAAATTTAATCAAATGTTTTAAAGATCAAATTAAAATAAAATTTTCCTATCCATTAGTTTCATTTTATTTTTAATTATAAATATTATAAGACTAAAATTAAAAGATATGCGTGAACTATTTCTTACACTCCTAATCCATCCGTATAAACATTGTCCCTTCCGTCCCTTCTACCTTCAAGTTCCCTTTCAATACTATTACAATTTTAGTTTATTTAACGCCCGGTCGACGGCAGCAAGCTACACTAAATTGTAGTTGATAACATGTGGGCGTGTAAAACGCCCCCACGCCCCCAACTACCCTTTTGCAGATTACACAAGTAAATTTTAGGCCATGGTTCTTATATCGCTATTTCATGTAAGCAATTGATTACATAATTTTCAACCTAAACCAAAGAAGAGTGGTGTTATAAGTTTGTAGTGTGTATCTGTGTGTCCGTTTATAGCTATAGCTCTTGAACGACTCAATCGATTTGTACTATGGTAACCAGACAGCTAATAAACATACTTATATACTGCTAAAAATATAAATAGATAAATTACACCCAGAACACAGAACAAATGAATCGAACCCACGACCTCATCTTAGCGGTCAGTATCGGTAACCACTAGACGAATGGGTCATTCGTGTGTGAGATGTGTGGAGTACCGTCAGAATGTCAATCTCCTTAATGAGTTCCCTAACACAATTTTATAAGGGGATTTCAAAGCTTCTTAGCAGATACTCTAAGTTTGAAATTTGAAAACTAAAAGGTCCTCCGACTATGGTAATAATAAATGCAGCTTTTGAATAATTCAAGTTATATGCTGTTTATTTTATATATTTAATTTCGAATAATTTTTTTTTTTATAAACTATAGATCGACAGACGAACAGACGGGACGGGTAGGAATGAGGAGAGGAAAAGGGATAGGGGGAGTTGGGCCTCCGGAAACCTCACTCATTTCGGGGAAATGCAACGCAAGCGTAACTTCACAAAGGATTTTCTGTGAAGCCGTGGTATCGCACCTCCGAGGCAACCTTTTCAAGCCTAAGAATGGCTCAACCACGATAATATTCGGGTGCAGAAGCCCGCTAAGATGTTCTAAATCTCAGTCATATGTTATATAATTTAGTTAACTAAATAAACTCTCACCGTCTTATAATAAAGTAATTCATTTCAAGAGGAAAAAATGTAGACAATTTTACTTTCAGTTGATTAAAAGTCATGGGAATTACTTGGAAGCGAATATTACTGTCGACGATTAAGTAACAAGGTCGGCGATTACAATTTACGATCCTTATGCAATCGTTGAAATATATTATAATGAATATTGTGCACATTTGGAATGATTCCTTTGCTCGGGGGACTTAACAAACATGAAAACTAGAAAGAAAAAGAAAATGTTTATTTCTACATTAAACAATACATAACAAATGATAGGTATAAAAAACACTTTAAAATTAACAAATAAAAAAAATTACACAACCTAAAAACAAAAACTATGCATTATGCCAAGACAGGAAATGCCCCCGCCTCAGCATAATGTTTTTAACAAACATAAAGCGCTACTTCTAAGGCAAGATCCAAGACTACTACATTACGGGAATGTACACGTTACAGCCACATCTATAGTAGGATTGTGGCTGTACAAGTCACTCAACTAAATGGTATATAAAAGAACCACACATTATTTATAATGTGTGGTTCTTTTAATATTATTAGTGTTCATTTTTATATATAATATACGTTTAAGGCGTTCATTAGTTTTTTTATTTTAAAAGACAACTCCCACACTAGGATTAACTAATGTGTTTGTACTGAGATTGTATAGGAACCTTGCTATATGAAATAATCTAAAACTTAACAATAACAGAAACAGATCAGCCTGTAAACTGGGCCTATGTATGGAAGCATCTGGTAACCTAACACAATATATCCATTTGTCTCAGCGAGCGGGAGATCATGAAAATGTAAGTCTCGATCGCAATAAAAATAAATACAGGAAATTGATCCGTAACGCATTCTACCTAATGCAAACAATTTATGTTGCCTTTTTACAGAAGATAAGGTATTTTTACAATTCGAAAGTTTATTGCAAATGCTGAAACAATTAACACGACCTTGCTTTGATTTAATAAACTCATATCTAGCCTTTGCGTCTCGCATATTTTTAAACTGAGCGCAATCATAAAGTTTCTGTGGTCACCACACACTGTTTATGAACAGACTCACTGGCGATATCACGTGGCGCCGATCACGTGACGGCGGCGTAATAACATGAGCGCGTTTGATATATGATGAATTTGGCGGGGTATAGCGTTCTAGAATCTTAGCCTGATCTTGAAGAAAGTTTTTCAAGTTCTGAGTCTGGGTGTTCTTTGTGTCCGTTGTTTGAATGTTTGTAAAGTCCCCCGCGGAACAGGAACTATTCCTAGTGCGGGAGTTTCGTTGTACTTAGTGACCCTGACTGCTAAATTGAACATGATTACTTGTACTGTGTCTGGGTGTAATTTATCTATAATATGTATGTATTTAGAAGTATATAATTATGTTTATCAGCAGTTTGGTAACCATAGTACAAGCTCTGCTTAGTATTATTTATAACGGTACAACGTTCACATCATTATACTGTATAACAATATACCTATAACAGTGAAACAAAAAATAGTGACACACGACACAACGAGAGTAAATTTTTTATTTTAATTTTCCTAAAAATCTGAAAGGTGATATCTAGTATTATTTTAAGTTATTGTTGGTGTTCTTTTAAATAGCAGAATCAGTCGAATAATATGGAAAAGTATGTTTGCAGTTGTAACAAATGATGCTCTTGTACCGTACATTTGTATCTGTATATAACAAACTTAAAAACTATTTTGATTATATGACAGTCGCAGTCGTAATTCCTTTTTGATGACTCCATGTTGTCGTATATGTGCATCACACAAAGATATAATACAAAGAGTACCAAAATCTATCGGTTTAATCGCCTGATCAGTTCACAAGAAGGAATTGCCCAGTTTTACTGACAACTTTATAGTTGTACTCTTATCACCTCACATATGGTGTTGTTTGTATGTTGGATAAGAACACTTTAATAAAGAAGCAACTTTATTGTTATGGCAGTGTTCACGTTTTAAATGTTCATTTGTAATCTAATTGTAGTAACGTACAATGTATCAGTAGTGCAAACAAATAGGAGAACTAATGTGTTTTGCTGTGAACTAATCTATTATTTTATTTTGCATTCGACGTCTTTATGTACCAGATTAATAACTTTGTTTTATTTTTTTTTCAAACCTTAGATTAATATTGATTTGTAAACTTCTCTTAATATTAAAAAACAGGTATGAAATATTGTTCTTTAATAAATAAATGACAATAACACTTGAGAGGTCTTGAATTTGACTCTCAGATCTGAAATATACTTTTAACTTAAGTTTAAACTTAAGTTAACTCTGTCTGTTTGTTTGTAACAAATGTACATATAAAAATGGTTTAAATATACTCATGAAAACTGCTGTAAAGTGCGATGAATGTCGAATGTGTTACATTTAATGTTAGTTCCATCAAATGCTTTTCACATCGAGAGTTCATAATATTAATGATTTACGAAAATCGCAGCTTAAAATTAAATTTGTATGTACTTGTGTAGTCTACAGTGTACATACACATATAAAGCCCCTAAATGAATATTCATAATACTTGTACATTTCATGTGAAAACCTTATATAAGAGAAAAACAATGTGTTATGTGTTTATTACTAGTGCTTAGAAGAGCAGAGCTAAATTAGAAACGGACGCGTTTATGAATGACATCTTACAATAATGCGCTTGATTCGAGGATGTTAGCTTTCTGTTAGTAATCAAGTTTCTTTACAAGATTCTTATTCATCACGCCTCTGCTGTTTTTATTTAAATTCACACTAAAACAATTAGAAAAAATGCAAAAAAATATCCGTCGATACGCCGCGGCGGCGACAGATTATCCTATTTCGACATTCACAATTAGAAATAACATATTACCCTTCCTTTTGCAAATATTATAGATTATTTCAATATCTTTTCTTTATATGCGTATACCATAATCCCTAGTGTATTTATTTTATGTAGTAAGTAAATCATATAATAACATAACAGTGACGTAAGAGTTGAGCACGTTTTTACATACTTACTTTTATTAGTATTGACGTAAAATATAAGAAAAACAGTCTTTTTGATCAGGTGTATGGAAATTATATTTTTGTCTTTTAGTTAAATTGGGAACCGCTGCCTTTTCATAGTCACCGTCATTTAAACAACGTCTATGTACTGGATTTTGTGACTAGAGAGAATATTGTTAATAGAATTATAGAACCTTTTGTTTATTTATTCATTTTATTATCATATGAATGATTTATGACTGACGAACTCCGTGGCTCCCTCTCATTATATTTAAGACTTTCTGATGTTGTTTGAAACAACACATAATTTCTAAATAAATTAAAGACACACTTCTTGAAAATATTGAACTCGTTCCGCTGGTTAGCGAGTCTTGGCCTTGACTCCGGACATCCCAATTGACTAATATTCTTTTATTATCTTATCTCGCTCAAATATGTATTAAGAAAAGGTGTAGGAACCGCGCTCCGTTACTTCTGCTTATTGAGACGGGGGCACATCGAGTATGTAAATATAAAATAATAAGGTTAAGCTGTAAAATGTACATATTTAATAATTGAGGGGCCTGTTGGTCTAGTGGTTATTGAAGCTGACTGATGAACAAGAGGTCGTGGGTTCGATACCCACACGGGACAAAATTTGTGTAATCCACAAATATTTGTCCCGAGTTTTGCTTTGTTTGTGTTAGTGGATTGAATGTTTGTAAAGCCCCCGCATCACAGCAATTATTGTTCGAAATAAACATTGATATTTTATTTAATAATAATACATGACTTAATTGTAAACTTGGTTAATAATACAACATATAACTTAAAACGGAGGTGATTCGTACTTGTCGCACATGAAAGGCATTACAATTACAACGACGACAGGAACGATAGACAGTGTAAATATTCTTTCATTATATAATACATATGTTATGTTTCGAGTGAACACAATTCACGTAGTAATAAATATGAGGTAATTTTGGTAATACGTCTTTGTCATAATGTGTATTAACATTTATGTCAAAATATACATTTTACATTATGACAAAGAGTTTTTATGCAATAAAAATACATAAATGTTATGAAAAACACTGTACGAGGCACTGCATGAATGTATGTACACTGTAACAACAAGAACAACAACGAACAGTCCGATCCGTAGTCGACATTTAAAACACCCGCGGAGAGACACAGGCAAGGCCGATTCTGCTCCGCCGAAAACCACACGTAAGTTTTATAAACTATTTTGAAAATATATTTTAAGCGTTGAATTATTAACCGCACACCAGAAAAATATACAAATCCAATTTTTTTCCAAAGTGACAAAGACCATATTAGACATATCAAAAAAATTAACTGACAAACAAAATAATAAAACAAGCATTAATTACGTTTGCCACGGTGCCATTGGATGGGTTTAGGTTAGATTAGAATGCAATCACCCGATGCGATCACTCCCCCCAACTGTATCCTTACGTTGTCGCCGTGGGGGGGCTTGCGCGGGTCAATAATCTCTGGGGCTGTGCCGGTAGAGCCACTGAAGCCGGATTGGCCCTGGGGGAGACTCCAGACAAAACAGGATACACTGTGAGACCCTTCCAAGGGTCACTCATTGTTGCTCCGCTGTCCACAGCGGAGGAAGAAAGACGGGCTCGGCGTGTACTCACACTGCCACCGAGCAGACATTAAGAGATTTTATCTCTTTGCCACCGTTGGCATATCGTAATCCCGAAAGGAGTATGGTGGTCTCGAGGCTCCAATCGGGGGCGAGGGTCTCGGATTAGTCGCCCGGACTGTGAGATAGAAAACCTCTATAAAAATTACCCCGAATCCTGCGTTCTGGTGCGTGACCATGGGGTGCATGGCTGATGGGTGGTTCAGTCGCAAGTGCACTCCTAGCCGGGGTACCTGCGGACCCCTCGGTTGGGCATAAACTTACGCTTGCCCGGGTGTTGGGGGATCTCTGCCCGGGTTGACCTCTAGTTCTCCCCCCCTCGTGGGATTTATCATGGATGCTTTAAATTTAAAAACCATAAACAAAGGAAATGAAAAGAAGGAGAAGAGGAAGGAGAAGAAGAAGAAAGTGGACGACACCTCGTCTAACGATGAGGAACTTTTGACCGGGATGCCTATCTCGCAGGTGCTCTCAGAAGTCAATCTGACTTCTGGGAGCAGAAGAATCGTAATGTTAAGCGTAAGCGACTGGGGGAGTATAAAGAGAGTGGGCTATCACTTTTTATGTCTGAAATGAAAGAGATGTTTCATGAGTTTGGGATGCAGCAGGATGAGAAATACTATAGACTGTTCTCTTTGGTGAGCGGTATTCGGGACTCACTCGATCACTTGGCCGGACAGCATGAAGATCTCAAGACTCAGGTGGAGCTTTTAGAAACCCAGCGACAAGAAAATTTATCTTACATTTATGATCTCGAAAACAAGCTTGAGAAATTAGAGCAGAGCGCAAGTTCGACTTGTATTGAGATTCGTAATGTTCCTTGGGCCAAGTCGGAAACAAAGCCCAGCCTGTTGAACACTGTCACTGACATTGGCAACATGCTGAATCTTACAATTCAGCAAAGAGACGTGAAATATGTGTTTCGGATAAAGACGAAAAATCCGGCTGTCAAACCTATTATTGTGGATTTTACCACAGTTCTCCTCAAGGAGGATTTCCTAATTAAATTTCGCAATCACAATAAGAATAGCTACAAGCTAACAACAGAACACCTTAAAATAAGTGGCACAGCACAGCGGATCTATATTTCCGAAAACCTGTCAGCTAAGAACAGAAGATTATTCTTCCTGGCCCGTGATGCTGCTAAGTCAATTTATTTCGAGTTTTGCTGGGTCTCACATGGAAAGATATTTGTTCGCGAAAAATCTGGCACCCCACACTTTCAAGTGAAGAACGAAAGGGATCTTACACATATAATGAAACACTTGTGACTAATAAGTTATGGTGACATCAATTATTGTACACTAACGATTTTTTTCCGATTACCATTGTTCCTTGTTGCTTTCTACATGTTCATTTTAGAAATTTTTTGAATCTTAAACCTTTTTATTGCATTTTTAACTGTTATTGTAACTTCCTCACACATAACCGGTATACTGCACACACACATACATTATCATATCTCTATACACTCAATCTGACTATACATAAGTTCCATGCATCCAGCCAAAGTATTTTATACTTTATACATTTTAATAGTAAACTCTCGCTCTACGTCTATAACGCCAGTCCGATTTCACAAGACTTATTATTTAGTTTTGCTTTTCCCTCCATATATTATCTTTTTTACTCCCCTGTTGTTATTTTATCATTTAATGGATGATCTTAGCATAATAAGCAATGAGATAGAAAAAGTCTCTATTTCAAAGTTCCACTCTTGCTCACCTGAAACGAGTGGACAATATTTAAATGAGGCCTACCATGACCTGAAAATACTGCACAGTAACATTCGCAGCCTTAACTGCAATTTTGATAATTTGGTGCTTTTTATGAGTCGACTAACGTACTTACCTGATATCGTTATACTAACCGAGTGCTAGCTAAGCAAATGTCCTACTATCCCCTCTATAAACGGATACAACTCATACATATCGTCTTTTAAAAATCAAAATGATGGGGTAGTTGCATATATAAAGGATAGTCTAAAAGCCACCGTAGAAGTACTTAATTTGAATGACGCAAATTGTTTGGTTATATCAATTTCCGATAAAGCTGCTTTTATCGCTCTATACCGCTCTCCATCATATAGAGACTTATTTGTGTTCTTGAGTGGTCTTGATGATCTATTAAGAAATTTCTCCCACTATAAAACTGCTGCCATAATTGGAGACCTTAACATAAACATCTCTCAGGACAGTCGTGATCCGTTTGCAGACGATTACCTTAATCTTACTGCCTCCTATGGATTGCTCCCCACTTGCAGTCTCCCGACTAGAGACAGTGTCGAGCTGCCTCGATCATGTAATGCTTCGCTTTCCAACTACTGCCACTACACTACTACTGGATTCTCTTATTACAGACCACGCTCCTATTATCATCTTTTGTAATATAAAAATTAAACTTAAAGTCATTACTAATCACTCGAATATTAAGATAAACATTCCAGCAATCGTTGAATGTATTAGTGATACAGATTTTTCTTCAATACTCCAATCCCTAAACCCAAATGCAGCGGCCCAATCACTTGTGTCCATAATGTCCTCAGCTATTAAATCCCATTCCCATACTTTGCGTATTCCTAGTAAAAAACGCATTATAAAGCCGTGGATTACTCATGGTCTCCTGAGATGCATACGTCACAGAGACAAATTATACAGAACTCTTAAGAAACATCCTAACGTGGAGTCAAACAAGTTGATATTCTATCGGTATCGCAACTTTTGTAATAATCTCTTGAAAAAGGTCAAGCGTGAATACGAAAGTGACGAGTTTCGGAGGGCTAGAGGTAATCCTAAAGCTACATGGAAATTAATCAAACGGGTTGGTAATTTCGAACAAATAAGTACACCATCCTCAGAGTTATTAAAATGCTGCGAGGACCCCTCCCAGTCAGTAGATAAAGTAAATAATTATTTTGCTAATGTGGGCAGACTATTGGTCTCTAAAATTCAGCAATCTCACCATTATCAAAATAAAAAACCTATCATTCCAAATTCTTCAGGTTCTACTCCACTACATTCAATGGTACTGGATAGCGTGGTTGGTATAGAGGTTGAAAATATCATCTTGGGTCTTAAAGATAAATGCGCTGTAGGGTTTGATGGCATAAATAACTCCAATGTGAAGGCTACCAGACATGTGATTACACCAGTTCTTGTCTACATTTTCAACTTGTGTTTTGCTACCGGTACCTTTCCTGACATATTTAAAACCGCGGTAGTTCATCCTATTTACAAGTCTGGAGACAGAGACAGTGTATCTAACTATAGACCTATATCAGTACTTTCCGCACTGTCTAAAATCTTTGAAAAAATTATAAACACTAGACTTACTAAATATCTCACAAAATTTAATATTTTAGCTAATAATCAATTTGGTTTCAGAAATGGCACATCCACAGAGGATGCTGTGATAGAGCTCACAGATACAATCATTGATAGTTTTGAAAGGAGAAGGAAAACACTTGCTATATTTCTAGACCTTTCCAAAGCTTTTCACACTGTCTCTGTCCCCATACTCATTTCAAAGTTAGAAAAAATTGGCATTCGAGGCATGACCTTAGACATTTTCAAGAGCTATCTCACAGATAGAAAACTGTGTGTTAAGCTGGAAAACTACCTAAGTAACGAAGAATCTGTTATGTTTGGAGTCCCACAGGGCAGTGTTCTCGGACCGACTCTTTTCCTTATATACATACGTGAATGAGCTGTGTCAGTTATCCCTACCTAACTGCCAAATAATAACTTATGCAGATGACACAGCTCTAATAATTGACGGTAGAGACTGGTTTGATGTTGGTATCAATGCTGAACTGGCTTTAAACTCTGTTATCACGTGGTTAACGGAAAATTTACTTACACTCAATGTCAGTAAGACCAAGTTTGCTACATTCTATCCCACTAAAGCTAGTCAACCCCAAACACCCATTGTAATTCGTGCCCACACTTGTTCATATAGTGACTATAACATAAATTGTAGCTGTGTCAGACTGGACAGTGCTGAGTTTGTCCGATACCTTGGCATTATTATCGATAGTAACCTTAAATGGAAGCAACATATTAGTCACACAGTAGCACGTTTAAGAAAACTAATATATGTCTTTAAGAAACTTAAAGCTGTGGTGGACTTTGATAGCTTAATATGCATCTATTTTGCACTTGTGCAGTCGGTAATGGGTTATTGTCTAGTGGTCTGGGGAGGAGCTCCTAAATCAACTTTGATACGCGTAGAACGTGGAAAACGAGCTATCCTCAAAGTATTGGCAGGAAAGCCTATCCGATTTCCTACAAAAATGGTCTACTCTATTTGCAAGGTCCTCTCTGTCAGACAGTTATTCATTCTTCGTACTGTACTTCGAAAGCATAGTCAGCTACCATACGATCCAAACATCTACAGCTCAAGACGCCGCTCTTATAGAGTATGCGATATAAAGTCGCGTAGAACCGTAGCCGCAAGTCGGCATTTTAGACACATAAGTTCTAAAGTCTATAATAAAATCAACAAAACTCTTAATATTTGTTCTCTTAATGGTCATAAAGTAAAAAAGAAACTTGAAACATAGTTAGTTCCCTTGATTATGATGCTACGGAAAAACTTGTGGAAGCATAACATTTACACACACAGACACACACACACACACACATACACACACACAAAACAAACCATACAAACCACATATTCACATACACACAAGCACATATCCATTCATTAAACACTTTACCTCTTTATTTTAAATACTTTTGTTATATGCTTTTAAAAACTTTATTTTATTTAAGTGTTTCTCTGGAACAACCTACTTTCCTGCCATGAGGAGGGCGTTGGTAGCTGTGCCACAGTTTCATACTTTTGCAGCTATCATCGTTTCCATTTTGTTTTTGTTTTTGTATGTGTTTTTAGTTCCAAATAAACGTGATTATTATTATTAAAAAAAAAAAGAATGTCGCAGCGAGTGCGCTCCAGGGCCGCTAGTTCCGCAGCTTAGTCAGCCGAGGAGATGGAACTGGAAACCCGTGATACGGAGAGTCGTAAGCGAGGACGAGATAAGGATGGTGACACGTCGCAAGACATGTTGCCACCGAAAGTGCCAAGCAGCAGGCGTGGGAGGTCACGCACGCCGTCGTCGGCCTCATCGAGTTCCGTGTTCTCCAGGGCGGAAGGTTACGCTCGAGGACGAGCAGAGGGCGAAACAGTTGCCGAGGAGGAGATCGCGGATCTCCCTCTTAAAATCCGTCCGCCGGTGGAGGGGGTTTCTGTCCCTCTTACACCGGTAGCTTTGAGGGAGAGTACGAGCGTGGCCGTGGCCATCATACAGAAAGTGGCCACCAAGTCCACCAACGGCTTGGCGGTGTCGTGAGACATCACCAACGCATTCAATAGTCTGCCATTCAGTTGCATCAGGGAAGCACTCCGCTATCACGGGGTGACACAGTACCTACGGCGTCTAGTGGCAGACTATTTAGAGGAGCGCACCGTCATGTACGAGGACCGAGAGGGACATCTGAGTCGTCGGCCCATGTCGTGCTTTGTTCCACAGGGATCTGTCCTTGGACCGCTCCTGTGGAACACGGGATACGACTGGGCCCTTCGAGGTGACTTCGAGGTGGTCCGCCCCCTGGCGCCTCCATCATGGTCAACTCGGTTCTCGTACCGGTTCGGGCCCACATAAAATATCTGGGCCTGAGCCTTGACGGCAGGTGGCTCTTCGACGAGCACTTTCGGCAGCTTGCTTGCTTGGGAGGACCCAGCGTCGCAACAAGACGGCTGTACACGGGGGTTGTCCGGTCAATGGCACTATACGGTGCACCGGTGTGGGCGGGGGCTCTGACCGCCCAGAATAGCCTCTGGCGTCCTCAAAGAGTTATGGCGGTTAGAGACATACTCTGTTACCGCACCGTATCCACGGAGGCGGCATGCGCGTTGGCTGGAACACCCCCGTGGGATTTGGAGGCGGAAGTGCTCGCCGAGGTCTATCGGCGAACGGCTGATTTCCGGGCGGTTGGGGGCAGTCCACCCCCGCCCGAAGAGGCACGCGATTGGCGTGAGGCCGCTCGCCGAGCTACAATGATCCGTTGGTCGTCCCGGCTGGAGGCTCCACGTGTTGGCTTTGCCGCCGTGGAAGCGCTCCAGCCTGTCATTGTCGAATGGGCGGGGCGGCAGCACGGGACCCTTTCCTTCCGACTGACGCAGGTTCTTTCCGGGCACGGCTGCTTCGGTAAGTACCTGCACTCGGTTGCTAGGAGTCTGTCACCACTGCGACTGCAGTGAGGACTCGGCTCGGCATACGCTTGCGGACTGCCCCGCTTGGGCGTCGCAGCATCGGGCCCTCGCTGCAGTCATTGGAGCGGATCTGTCACTGCTGGCTGTTATACGCTCCATGGCCAGTAGCGACAGGAATTTTACCGCGGTTGCAACCTTCTGCGAAGACGTAATTTCGCAGAAGGAGGTGGCGGAGCGGGCCCGGGAGGATGACCTTCACTCGAATTCACCGACGGCGAATCGGGTGGCGGAGGCGTGCCTACCAGCGTCTCATGCCGCCCTGAGTGTGGCCGCGGGTGGTCGGGACGGGTTTTCCCCTCCATCCGCTTTAGGCTAGCCGCGAGGAGGTGACGTCCTCGTGTGTCCGGACGCCGCCATATCGATAGGTTACCCGTAGGTGGTGCCCGCATAGTGCGGGCAAGCGCTAGGAGGGGTCCGGATGTCTTAATAAAGCTGTTCCCGGATTCCTCCTATTTTAAGCGCAGCATGGCACACCGTGCGGTTTTAGTCGGTTCGATTCCGACACACCGTTCTTCGTTCAATGACGGCCCGAGGGGGTTTCCAAACAAAAAAAAAAAAAAAAAAAACTGCGATTACAACGAAACTTGGTTAGGGTAGAGTGTATAATAATAATTACTAAACAATTTGTAAATAAATGATATAATAAAATGAATTAAAAAATATGATAAAATGGTAATTTTTTTTTTAATTAAAAAAAGGATTTTTGTGATTTAAATTGAAATACTATGAATTTTAAACTAGCTTTGGTCAGGTCTTGCTAATCATGAAGATACATTCTAATCAGAACTGAAGGTGCTTGCAAAATTTCAGCTCAATTTGACAGCCGGCAGCGTTAAATTTGACCTGAACAAACAAAGGTACGTTGCAAGTCCTTAAAAGCTTGGAGGAGTGCTATTTCTATTAAAGAATCGAGTCGTGTGAATTTAATTTTATTGTGTTTTTACATTTAAATTTATTTTAACACTTAATTTAGTCTATCGTCAAAAATTTATTTCATGCTTTGTCTTTTTCTTTTATTTATTTGGCTCACGAACAAATCGATTACACTTACAATAAAACATAATGCATTTAAACTATATTATAACCTTGTGTAAAACATTATTACTGATAAGCATATCGTGCATTAGTTATTATTTAAAAAATCACCCATATCTAATTTGAAACAGGTGAATACTGATTAACAGGTATTTTATTCAAAAGTTAAATTAATAAAATTAGAATTATGGTAGGTCTAAAAACTAAGTCATGAATTCCCAAAGAAAAAAAAAAAAATGTTAATTATACTTTTAACGTAGTTAGTCAGATTGTGCAATTGTTTAATCATTTGCAGATGAGTGATTCTGTAAACCACTGTGCGCAGTCTTTAAAAAACAGATCAGTCTCAAAAGCGAATTCCCTAAAAGGTACATTAAATGTTTTGAACATAAAATAATCAAGAATCAAGCTGACGTCGTTCAATTTGTATGTAGCGTCTTTAATATCGTATTTAATTAAATATACGGTACTAGGAGCAAAAGTACGCAGCCATTTATTTAGCAAATTATGTACATAAATTTGACATTATCATACCTCCGAATCGACACCGGCTGCGCACCGACACACAGTTAAATTCCCAAGTCTAACAAAACGTTTCACTTTTCTAAGGGCTCTGACTTAAGTATTCTGTTATAGAAGATGAAATAAGTTACAAAACAGTCTATGGTCAACGGAGCTTGTACTGAAGTACGACAATGTTTAGGTATGAGGTAATACAAAGGCACACCTGTGAAAGCTGATACTTATGTTAAGAATACATACATACACTCCCGCCGGTATCCACGAACAGTTTACCAACCATAATTTAGTCCCACCTACCTAGATAGAAAGTGATTATCGCCGCCCATAGAAATCGACACTCTAAAGTCACAAGTGCCTTGCTGGCCTTTTAGGTCGGAGTACGCTCTGTTTTTGAAGGTTCGTAGGTCGTATCGATCAGGAAATACGGCAGGCGACAACTTACGCTTTCTAATCCATCGCTATAATTAATATCCCTTTCTGCGGTTGCCTTCTCGCCTTTCTCTTTCATTATACCCCCAATAATGCCACTTTTATTCCTAAAGTACCTTTTTTTATAGTAGAGGAGGACAGACGAACAGACGGGTCACCTGATGCTAAGTAACAACCGCAGTCCATGGACACCTGCAACTCAAGAGTCGCAAGTGCGCTGCCAGCCTTTGAAGGTGATAAGGGAGGGGAAAAAAGAGAGGAGGCATGATTAGATGGAAAGAGGAGAGGTGGTTAAGGTTAGATGAAAGAGGAGAGGAAGAGTTGAGTCTTCGGAAACCTCACTAATTTCGGGGAAATGCAAAACGTAAGCGTTACTCCACAACCGTTTTTTTGTGAGGCCGACTTACCACACCGATCGAGCCACCATTCTTCCACTGTTAAACTACATACCTGGTGGATGGTAACAGGCTTGCCCTCTATCAGGTTACTGGAACCAAATTCTAATTTTCAAAATTTAATTAATTCAAAATTTTAATTATTTATTGCAGCTCTATTTAGCTCTCAGCGGTGATAAGAACTTAAGCGTTTATTACGCTTCACATAGGTGCACCGATCTTAGGTACACAGAAATGTACACAGAAACACCTTACTGTTGATGTATTTCATGAGTGATTAGAGACTAATGGCGCCGGATGGAATAAAGATGGAGCTCACTTATCAAATAAAAAATACAAGTTTTTAGTTATTAGGGTTTTGCAGAACTTGATGTAATGTTGGCTTGGTTTTATTCTTTCATATAAGTTCATTTATTCTTAAATCCACACAAACTTTACATTAGTAGTATGTACTAAGATCTACCGCAGGAGAGTATGCAAAACCATGTATGGACAGGGTCAACTAAGTTATACCACAGCCTCTCAGAAAATCGTTTTAATGGTAAGTGACAACCCCGTCCATGGACATCTGCAGCTCAAAAGTCGTAAGTTCGCTGCCCGCCTTTGAGGGTTTTTTTTTTTATTTGTAAGCCTACCATAATGACTCCACTTTGCCTGATGGTAAGCAATAAATGGAGTCCAAGAGTGGTGGTCACCATACTCATTGCATGTCTAATCAATGCAGCATGGTGACCCACACTATGGCGGCCTGGTGAGATGCTTTTTCACGCCCCGCTTAAAAGACCCGGTATCAAATTGGGTGATGAGGAATGGGGGATACTGAAAGGGGAAAGAAGAGAGGGGGTATGAGGAGAGAGGAAAGGGTAAAGGGGGAGTTGGACCTCCGGAAATCTCACTCATTTCGGGGAAATGCAACGCTTACTTTAACTTAACGTTACTACAGTCGTTTGCCAGTTCAAACACTATGATGCTGTTAATAGGAAATGTTTTGTTGACTTATGTTTTTAGAACCATTTTATTTCTTGTATACTCTTCTATCGCACTTGTTAACTTCTAAATATATCTAACAAGGTTAAGATTGCAATGCAATTTACAGATATCGGAGAGGGGGGCTTATCACCCTCAAAGACGGGCAGTGCACTTAAGACTCTCGAGTTGCAGGTATCTATGGACGGTGGTTGTCAATTACCTCCAGGTATCCGTCTGTTCGTCTTTCCCCTATATCATTGAAAGCAAAATGGAACGGCTCTCTGAGGCATGCATCGGTAAGAGTTGAAGTTCTGCGGCATGAGGCAGTATTAGCGAGGGGTACATGAAATGCACACTGCAATTGTAAAAATAATATAATATAAGAGTTTAAACGACATTTCTATCACAAATTTTACTTTTTAATCGATCAATCAATGCTGATGCAAAGCTGCGCTACTCCTTCCAAGCTGTTGCAATAGCATACATATGTACATAATAGGTATCTCTTATATTTGAGTTATTCTAACATCAATGTAAATTAGGTGAAGAAGATGTCTAAACAATAAAGCTTAATAAATACGCAAAGCCATCAAAGCAGAGATCACCAAACATACACATACACTTACCAAAAATAAATATTATACTCTCTGTAATATGGCTGTATGTATGAATGCTTAGTCAAATATGCTCATGGAGTCTGTTTAATGCATAGAAAATAAAGTAGTGAAAATATGAAGTCGTTCTTCTTACTCTATGCATGGCAATATTATAAAACGTTTTTTATGAATTATCGCTACACTGTTAATTAGCTGACAGTCTTTGCCGGCACCTTTTGCATAATTTCCTATTAACCTTGATTAAATTTCGCTTAATTAATTAATTTCTTGGAAACTTCAGATGCTTACTTTCGATAAATATTTTAAATTTTTGTCTCATGTTCAACTTCTGCACTAAGTGGTTTTCTCATCAAAATATACCTTTCACGCATTTGTTAAGTATAACAGATTTGTACAATTCTATTTCTACATTAAACACTACACTTGCAGTTCCCCGCAGTTTCACCTGTGTTTATGGTAGTTCCTGAGATAAACAAACAAACAAAAATTTATAATAATATATGTATATATATGTATATAGTTATATTAATCAATCCTTCAAACCTTCAAGAGAAGAGTACTCCTACTAAAAGGGATACGTTTTCCGTAGGAATAATCTACCTTCATATAGTTAAATAGTAGAATACTTGATTTCATAAAGTTAATTTAAATAAATTTAACGATTTATTGTATAGTATTGATTTGTAATATGTACATATATATGGTACCTTAATAATAAACTATATACTTATAAATAAATCTATAAAAAAAACAACAAACAAATTACTATAATTGTCAAACCTGTGAACTGGTGTGTTGTAGATTTCACAAATATGTACCAATCGCCATCGCTGGACAATATTCGAATTTGAAGCCTCTATTCACTATATCAATATCATAAAAATATTTAATTGGCGGCATTGAACAAAGTCAGAAACAAACGTGTCACGGTTAAGCGCACATTTTAAAGCCAAAACACTTTATGTGACGGAATATGTGGTTTTCACGCGGCTCTGGATGTCTTCCAAGACATTTATCTGAGTCTTACTTCTTTACCATAGGTCGTAAGTCCGCATGACGTATGTGCCGATATGTTAGCAGTTTTAAATCTTTTTGGTTACCGTATTTTGGTTATTGTGAAATTGCCGAAGCATTATACTGGGAGTAAGTTTGACATAAGTCTCTAGAATATGAGGAATTATGTTTGCAAAGGTTTACAGACGAAGGATTTCGTATACGTCGTTATATGTTAGAGGCCATACAGCTTTGTGAAACTTACATGTGGTGGGTAACTGCTTTAATATCTATTTATTTGTTTTGATCTAAATATTAAGTACTGACTTACAATTCGTCATTATTACTGTGTTCAATACGTTTATATACAACACAGTAATAGTAATCTGTTGGATAAATCTGTAATAATGGTATAGTAACATAGAAGCGTATTTTTTTTTAAATAAGGTGCACATGCAACCTTATGCTAACACGTGCACATAGGCGTTCGGCTGATCAGCTCACAAAAAAGTGAGAAGAGAATGCTAGGATGAAGAAGAGCATGTGGTATATATATAGTACTTTAATGATAAATAACCGGATACATCCTCGATAACAAATTAACAAAACTTGAATTTCTATTTGAATCAGAAATTCGCAATAATTTTTAATCATGTCATAACATAAAAAAAAACATTCAAGCAAATAACTTCATAAAAGCGTTTTAATATAATTTACTGAACTCAGCTTTAGCTTCATTAAACACTTTCGTTGCTTCTAATGGTGTTGAGCAAATTGGTAGTTTAAATACCTAGTATAGTAGGTTATTCTATTCCAAATGATGTAATTAGACATTACAACATTTGGAATAGAATAACCTACTCGTTTTCTGTGATCTTTCTCTGAACAATACTATATATAATAAATAAAACTATAAACGAAATTAAAACTTGTCCCCCGTTACGCAATTAAGACTTAATGTGTAGTTGGCAGAATGTGGGCGTTAATTACACTCTGCGTACCCCTTCGGGGATGCAGGCTGCCACACAATTTTATATACATGCCTAGGTAGGGTACCTATGTATGTATGTATTTAACATTTATTTTCCCAAGTGTGTCTATCATTGTACCTATTAATATTATAGTAACATACATACATATATTGCAATAAAAAGCACTACTTAATATTTATAGAAGAAATATAAGTAATTTAAATAGGTTCATTAAAATTACAGTAAAATATTGTATTATAATTGTTCGCGTTTAGTAGCTTTAGTAGCTTTTACTTAAGATCCAGAAGTGTACATTGTATATAGTCCTGTTCTACTTACATGTGCTTCTAAATAAAATGGGCAATGTTGAGTGAAGAAAGCCTTGAAGAACACAGAGATATATATTTTTAGGCTACCTTTCTGTTTTTCACAGCCGTTGTGACAACTATAACAGTTTTTATACCATTTTGTTGTGTAAATATCGAATATATGTTATAAAGCTGATAATACTTAAATAAATAATACTGACAAAGTGACGTAATATATACTGAGTACCAAGTGACACATTATAATCTTACGCCCGCTATAAAAATTGCATATTTTCATCCAAAAGGTTCGAAGAATCCAGATACTAAATTTAATCAAAATCGAGTCAGCCATTTAACCATGAAAAAGTAACAGTCAGATAGATTTGTAGATTAAGATGTAGCAAGCGTGTTCAAACATATTTATATATGTCAGGTTTAAACAAATAAGTGAATAAGTCCACCTTCGTTATCTTTACATCCCTTTTCGAACTTAATAGATACTTTCATTTGTAGACTTGTCGTAATTGATTAACGTGGACGGAATTTATAAATGTTTAGTGCGTTTGTAATGACAAATCACTTAAGTAAACTAGTTATATACTGTTCATGTACTGATCTACTGCTGATACGTTTACATGTGTTTAACTCACATTTGGGTAGTTCTTCAGGGTAGTCATTCAATTAATGATTAAACTTAGTTTAATTTTGTTTTTAGGTATAAATTTAATTTTTACACTTAATTGAAATATATTTTTTCCATGTTATGTTGTGTAATTGTCACCTTACGCGATATGCCCAAAGCACCAAATCGGACGTTCCGTTAATTTATAAATTTTGTAAAGACATATCGTTAATGTAATAATAATGTCTGAAAATATACAAACATGTATAAACCAACATGTTAAAATTGCAGTTCATATTTTATTACTAAATGCTTCTTCCAGAAGCTTTTCTCGGGTTTAATATCTTCTTAAAATATTACGATATTTACGAGTTTTATTACTGACGACCGTCTTGATTCATTAAACTCACCACAACTAAGCCGGTGGTATAGACTTTTACTGAGAACTTTTTAATAAAAAAAAATTACATTTACTTAACTGCCGTTTAATCGACTAAAGTAAAATCACCGAGCGGCAGTGAGAATATGGCAAAATAATGAATAGAGATAATTGGGTACATGTAAAAACTTTAAACTCAAAAAACTTAGTGTTGTCCAGAAAAAGGTTAAATACAAAGTTGTTCAAGTTCTGACAAATCTGGCATCCGCAAACGAAAATGACTTTGTAGAGTAGAAATGTTTCTAGTATGTGTTCACTTAGTGTGATAGACATAGCTTTTCAAAAAAAGTAAATAATAAGATTTAGTTAAATTCTGCAGAATATACGTGGTCACACTGTATGTTTTTATAATATACTAGTAAGTAAAGCAACCCATGAAAAAAATATTTAAATTGCCAATTAGGAAATAGTTTAGACTTTGTATATGTGTAATAAATACACAAATTTTCCATTTTAAAGTGTCTGTCGAGCATCGAAATAGATTTGACTAGAGAAAATGTTACCCCAAACTTTCGCTTCGGTCTTACTCAATTGGAATGGGAATTGGAATTTCATTACGTACATCCCCATCTTGTGGCACTATTTATAACTGATTTAATGAGTTTAAACGGGGTTGAAGAAAAGTCACTGATGGATCTCGAGAAGGACGTCCTGGACATCGAAGCTGGAGAAGCTGATAGAAGGGTCACATATCAAGAGATTTGGGTATCTTAAGCATTGGTATTGGAGTTAAGTCAAAAATTCTTACATAAACATTTAGGCATCAGAAAGCTTTGTACGAGATAGATACCACATAACATAATTTGACGGTAGATCAAAAACGCCGTCGTTTGGATTGGTACCGCTTAATGTTTGAAGAGTATGGCGAAGGTGACTCGAAAGCTGTATATGACGTCGTCACAGGTGATGAAAGCTAGATATATTTTTACGCTTGGAAACGAAGTAAAAGTGAAAGTGTTCAGAAAGGAACGGACTATTTCAAAAAGCAATAAAAATATGAACATGCTTCTATATCATTTATTTTTTTATTTTCTTAAAACTTTAATTGTGACCCCCGTAATATGATTACTTACATAATTAGTAGAATAATTAAGCAAAATCAAACAGTCTTCGATAGCTTCATGGTAATCAGACATCCGTGAATACACATATAATCTCAGTTAAAAACTAGAATCAAAGCCCTACGGCCAAACTTACACAGAGCCGCGATGTGGGTGCGTCAGCATTGAGATGATATTACATTTATTATTATATATATAAACTTTCTTCATCTTATAAATCTTTTATTATTGTTTTTGAACTTAGGATGCGAAATTTTCTTTGAATATGATACATATCAGGGGTTAGTTGAAGTGTACCGACCCTCAGGGAGAAAACGTGTATTTATTGCCAATGATTATGTTTTTAAGAGCCTATTTTTAACAAACAGACGATGTTTTTGTGCACTGTAAATCATTACATTGTATACTTATACTTTTTTTATATTACTATACGCAATTTTGATAATTTGGTGCTTTTTATGAGTCGACTAACGTACTTACCTGATATCGTTATACTAACCGAGTGCTAGCTAAGCAAATGTCCTACTATCCCCTCTATAAACGGATACAACTCATACATATCGTCTTTTAAAAATCAAAATGATGGGGTAGTTGCATATATAAAGGATAGTCTAAAAGCCACCGTAGAAGTACTTAATTTGAATGACGCAAATTGTTTGGTTATATCAATTTCCGATAAAGCTGCTTTTATCGCTCTATACCGCTCTCCATCATATAGAGACTTATTTGTGTTCTTGAGTGGTCTTGATGATCTATTAAGAAATTTCTCCCACTATAAAACTGCTGCCATAATTGGAGACCTTAACATAAACATCTCTCAGGACAGTCGTGATCCGTTTGCAGACGATTACCTTAATCTTACTGCCTCCTATGGATTGCTCCCCACTTGCAGTCTCCCGACTAGAGACAGTGTCGAGCTGCCTCGATCATGTAATGCTTCGCTTTCCAACTACTGCCACTACACTACTACTGGATTCTCTTATTACAGACCACGCTCCTATTATCATCTTTTGTAATATAAAAATTAAACTTAAAGTCATTACTAATCACTCGAATATTAAGATAAACATTCCAGCAATCGTTGAATGTATTAGTGATACAGATTTTTCTTCAATACTCCAATCCCTAAACCCAAATGCAGCGGCCCAATCACTTGTGTCCATAATGTCCTCAGCTATTAAATCCCATTCCCATACTTTGCGTATTCCTAGTAAAAAACGCATTATAAAGCCGTGGATTACTCATGGTCTCCTGAGATGCATACGTCACAGAGACAAATTATACAGAACTCTTAAGAAACATCCTAACGTGGAGTCAAACAAGTTGATATTCTATCGGTATCGCAACTTTTGTAATAATCTCTTGAAAAAGGTCAAGCGTGAATACGAAAGTGACGAGTTTCGGAGGGCTAGAGGTAATCCTAAAGCTACATGGAAATTAATCAAACGGGTTGGTAATTTCGAACAAATAAGTACACCATCCTCAGAGTTATTAAAATGCTGCGAGGACCCCTCCCAGTCAGTAGATAAAGTAAATAATTATTTTGCTAATGTGGGCAGACTATTGGTCTCTAAAATTCAGCAATCTCACCATTATCAAAATAAAAAACCTATCATTCCAAATTCTTCAGGTTCTACTCCACTACATTCAATGGTACTGGATAGCGTGGTTGGTATAGAGGTTGAAAATATCATCTTGGGTCTTAAAGATAAATGCGCTGTAGGGTTTGATGGCATAAATAACTCCAATGTGAAGGCTACCAGACATGTGATTACACCAGTTCTTGTCTACATTTTCAACTTGTGTTTTGCTACCGGTACCTTTCCTGACATATTTAAAACCGCGGTAGTTCATCCTATTTACAAGTCTGGAGACAGAGACAGTGTATCTAACTATAGACCTATATCAGTACTTTCCGCACTGTCTAAAATCTTTGAAAAAATTATAAACACTAGACTTACTAAATATCTCACAAAATTTAATATTTTAGCTAATAATCAATTTGGTTTCAGAAATGGCACATCCACAGAGGATGCTGTGATAGAGCTCACAGATACAATCATTGATAGTTTTGAAAGGAGAAGGAAAACACTTGCTATATTTCTAGACCTTTCCAAAGCTTTTCACACTGTCTCTGTCCCCATACTCATTTCAAAGTTAGAAAAAATTGGCATTCGAGGCATGACCTTAGACATTTTCAAGAGCTATCTCACAGATAGAAAACTGTGTGTTAAGCTGGAAAACTACCTAAGTAACGAAGAATCTGTTATGTTTGGAGTCCCACAGGGCAGTGTTCTCGGACCGACTCTTTTCCTTATATACATACGTGAATGAGCTGTGTCAGTTATCCCTACCTAACTGCCAAATAATAACTTATGCAGATGACACAGCTCTAATAATTGACGGTAGAGACTGGTTTGATGTTGGTATCAATGCTGAACTGGCTTTAAACTCTGTTATCACGTGGTTAACGGAAAATTTACTTACACTCAATGTCAGTAAGACCAAGTTTGCTACATTCTATCCCACTAAAGCTAGTCAACCCCAAACACCCATTGTAATTCGTGCCCACACTTGTTCATATAGTGACTATAACATAAATTGTAGCTGTGTCAGACTGGACAGTGCTGAGTTTGTCCGATACCTTGGCATTATTATCGATAGTAACCTTAAATGGAAGCAACATATTAGTCACACAGTAGCACGTTTAAGAAAACTAATATATGTCTTTAAGAAACTTAAAGCTGTGGTGGACTTTGATAGCTTAATATGCATCTATTTTGCACTTGTGCAGTCGGTAATGGGTTATTGTCTAGTGGTCTGGGGAGGAGCTCCTAAATCAACTTTGATACGCGTAGAACGTGGAAAACGAGCTATCCTCAAAGTATTGGCAGGAAAGCCTATCCGATTTCCTACAAAAATGGTCTACTCTATTTGCAAGGTCCTCTCTGTCAGACAGTTATTCATTCTTCGTACTGTACTTCGAAAGCATAGTCAGCTACCATACGATCCAAACATCTACAGCTCAAGACGCCGCTCTTATAGAGTATGCGATATAAAGTCGCGTAGAACCGTAGCCGCAAGTCGGCATTTTAGACACATAAGTTCTAAAGTCTATAATAAAATCAACAAAACTCTTAATATTTGTTCTCTTAATGGTCATAAAGTAAAAAAGAAACTTGAAACATAGTTAGTTCCCTTGATTATGATGCTACGGAAAAACACACACACACACACATACACACACACAAAACAAACCATACAAACCACATATTCACATACACACAAGCACATATCCATTCATTAAACACTTTACCTCTTTATTTTAAATACTTTTGTTATATGCTTTTAAAAACTTTATTTTATTTAAGTGTTTCTCTGGAACAACCTACTTTCCTGCCATGAGGAGGGCGTTGGTAGCTGTGCCACAGTTTCATACTTTTGCAGCTATCATCGTTTCCATTTTGTTTTTGTTTTTGTATGTGTTTTTAGTTCCAAATAAACGTGATTATTATTATTAAAAAAAAAAAGAATGTCGCAGCGAGTGCGCTCCAGGGCCGCTAGTTCCGCAGCTTAGTCAGCCGAGGAGATGGAACTGGAAACCCGTGATACGGAGAGTCGTAAGCGAGGACGAGATAAGGATGGTGACACGTCGCAAGACATGTTGCCACCGAAAGTGCCAAGCAGCAGGCGTGGGAGGTCACGCACGCCGTCGTCGGCCTCATCGAGTTCCGTGTTCTCCAGGGCGGAAGGTTACGCTCGAGGACGAGCAGAGGGCGAAACAGTTGCCGAGGAGGAGATCGCGGATCTCCCTCTTAAAATCCGTCCGCCGGTGGAGGGGGTTTCTGTCCCTCTTACACCGGTAGCTTTGAGGGAGAGTACGAGCGTGGCCGTGGCCATCATACAGAAAGTGGCCACCAAGTCCACCAACGGCTTGGCGGTGTCGTGAGACATCACCAACGCATTCAATAGTCTGCCATTCAGTTGCATCAGGGAAGCACTCCGCTATCACGGGGTGACACAGTACCTACGGCGTCTAGTGGCAGACTATTTAGAGGAGCGCACCGTCATGTACGAGGACCGAGAGGGACATCTGAGTCGTCGGCCCATGTCGTGCTTTGTTCCACAGGGATCTGTCCTTGGACCGCTCCTGTGGAACACGGGATACGACTGGGCCCTTCGAGGTGACTTCGAGGTGGTCCGCCCCCTGGCGCCTCCATCATGGTCAACTCGGTTCTCGTACCGGTTCGGGCCCACATAAAATATCTGGGCCTGAGCCTTGACGGCAGGTGGCTCTTCGACGAGCACTTTCGGCAGCTTGCTTGCTTGGGAGGACCCAGCGTCGCAACAAGACGGCTGTACACGGGGGTTGTCCGGTCAATGGCACTATACGGTGCACCGGTGTGGGCGGGGGCTCTGACCGCCCAGAATAGCCTCTGGCGTCCTCAAAGAGTTATGGCGGTTAGAGACATACTCTGTTACCGCACCGTATCCACGGAGGCGGCATGCGCGTTGGCTGGAACACCCCCGTGGGATTTGGAGGCGGAAGTGCTCGCCGAGGTCTATCGGCGAACGGCTGATTTCCGGGCGGTTGGGGGCAGTCCACCCCCGCCCGAAGAGGCACGCGATTGGCGTGAGGCCGCTCGCCGAGCTACAATGATCCGTTGGTCGTCCCGGCTGGAGGCTCCACGTGTTGGCTTTGCCGCCGTGGAAGCGCTCCAGCCTGTCATTGTCGAATGGGCGGGGCGGCAGCACGGGACCCTTTCCTTCCGACTGACGCAGGTTCTTTCCGGGCACGGCTGCTTCGGTAAGTACCTGCACTCGGTTGCTAGGAGTCTGTCACCACTGCGACTGCAGTGAGGACTCGGCTCGGCATACGCTTGCGGACTGCCCCGCTTGGGCGTCGCAGCATCGGGCCCTCGCTGCAGTCATTGGAGCGGATCTGTCACTGCTGGCTGTTATACGCTCCATGGCCAGTAGCGACAGGAATTTTACCGCGGTTGCAACCTTCTGCGAAGACGTAATTTCGCAGAAGGAGGTGGCGGAGCGGGCCCGGGAGGATGACCTTCACTCGAATTCACCGACGGCGAATCGGGTGGCGGAGGCGTGCCTACCAGCGTCTCATGCCGCCCTGAGTGTGGCCGCGGGTGGTCGGGACGGGTTTTCCCCTCCATCCGCTTTAGGCTAGCCGCGAGGAGGTGACGTCCTCGTGTGTCCGGACGCCGCCATATCGATAGGTTACCCGTAGGTGGTGCCCGCATAGTGCGGGCAAGCGCTAGGAGGGGTCCGGATGTCTTAATAAAGCTGTTCCCGGATTCCTCCTATTTTAAGCGCAGCATGGCACACCGTGCGGTTTTAGTCGGTTCGATTCCGACACACCGTTCTTCGTTCAATGACGGCCCGAGGGGGTTTCCAAACAAAAAAAAAAAAAAAAAAAACTGCGATTACAACGAAACTTGGTTAGGGTAGAGTGTATAATAATAATTACTAAACAATTTGTAAATAAATGATATAATAAAATGAATTAAAAAATATGATAAAATGGTAATTTTTTTTTTAATTAAAAAAAGGATTTTTGTGATTTAAATTGAAATACTATGAATTTTAAACTAGCTTTGGTCAGGTCTTGCTAATCATGAAGATACATTCTAATCAGAACTGAAGGTGCTTGCAAAATTTCAGCTCAATTTGACAGCCGGCAGCGTTAAATTTGACCTGAACAAACAAAGGTACGTTGCAAGTCCTTAAAAGCTTGGAGGAGTGCTATTTCTATTAAAGAATCGAGTCGTGTGAATTTAATTTTATTGTGTTTTTACATTTAAATTTATTTTAACACTTAATTTAGTCTATCGTCAAAAATTTATTTCATGCTTTGTCTTTTTCTTTTATTTATTTGGCTCACGAACAAATCGATTACACTTACAATAAAACATAATGCATTTAAACTATATTATAACCTTGTGTAAAACATTATTACTGATAAGCATATCGTGCATTAGTTATTATTTAAAAAATCACCCATATCTAATTTGAAACAGGTGAATACTGATTAACAGGTATTTTATTCAAAAGTTAAATTAATAAAATTAGAATTATGGTAGGTCTAAAAACTAAGTCATGAATTCCCAAAGAAAAAAAAAAAAATGTTAATTATACTTTTAACGTAGTTAGTCAGATTGTGCAATTGTTTAATCATTTGCAGATGAGTGATTCTGTAAACCACTGTGCGCAGTCTTTAAAAAACAGATCAGTCTCAAAAGCGAATTCCCTAAAAGGTACATTAAATGTTTTGAACATAAAATAATCAAGAATCAAGCTGACGTCGTTCAATTTGTATGTAGCGTCTTTAATATCGTATTTAATTAAATATACGGTACTAGGAGCAAAAGTACGCAGCCATTTATTTAGCAAATTATGTACATAAATTTGACATTATCATACCTCCGAATCGACACCGGCTGCGCACCGACACACAGTTAAATTCCCAAGTCTAACAAAACGTTTCACTTTT